>CM035843.1:266773086-267246840 GCA_020510985.1 Pholidichthys leucotaenia
AACAGTTGAATGATTCTATAAGTTTAGGTAGGGAATCTGTTGGTTTCCCCAGATAGATCAAAATATCATCTGCGTAGCAGGCCAATTTATGCTCCTTCCCATTTATATTGATGCCTTGTATTTCTTTGTTTTGTCTGATATACTGGGCAAATGGTTCCAAGTATAGTGCATATAATAACTTTGAGCATGCACAACCCTGTCTAGACCCTCTTTCTAGGTTGAAACTATTTGACAAACGGCCGTTCACTTTAATTCTTGCAGTGGGTTTATTATATAATGCCTGTATAGTTTTAATCATTTTTTCATGTAGGCCAAATCTGTGTAAGACTTGATTAAGAAAGCTCCAGTCCACAGAATCAAAGGCTTTTTCTGCATCAATACTAATTACTGCGGTGTTATTTCTTTGTATATGATTGATAATATGAAGAGTTCGGTGTATATTGTCTTGTGTTTGGTGCTCTCGGATAAAGCCTGTCTGGTCAGTGTGTATCAAATTTGGTAAGGACTTTTCTAATCTTATAGCCATAATGGCAGTAAATAGCCTATAGTCAATATTAAGAACTGATATTGGCCTATAGGAGCCACATTCTAATTTATCCTTGTTTTCTTTTGGTATGGCAGAAATTATTGCTTTGTTCCAGCTAGGGGGTATTTGGGCCTTCTTTAGAACCCAATTGAATGTGGATAGTATCACCAGCATCAGTTCTTCTTTAAGCTCCTTATACCACTCTGCAGTGTACCCATCTGATCCTGGTGATTTGTTTAGTTTAAGTTTACTTACTGCTAATTGTAATTCCTTTTCTGTGATATCCTCGATCATTATTTTGCTTTGCTCCTTATTTAGTACTGGTAAATCCAAAGACTCCAAAAAAATTTTTGTCAGTAGTACTACATGTTGTGGTTTTAGAATACAGAGTCTTATAAAATACCTCGAAGGCCCCCTGAATTTCATTTAATTTACTTTTTATCATTTTAGCATTTGGATCTTTAATTTTATGAACTATGTTCTGTGCTATTTTCTTTTTAAGTTTCCAAGCTAGAATTTTCATTGATTTAGATCCACTTTCATAATATTTCTGTTTAAGAAACATTAGTTTTTTCTTAACTTCGTTAGTAGTCAAATCAGTAATTTCATTTCTAATTTTTTTTGATTTCCTCCAATCTATCCTGATCCATTGTTATTTTATGTTTTTTCTCTAATTCTTTTAATTTATTTTGGAGTTCCTCTAGTTTCTATTTTTCATTTTCTTCTTACAGGAGGATATTGCTATAATTTTTCCTCTTATAACAGCCTTTAATGCATCCCAAAGAATTGAAGGGGACACAGTACCATTATCATTATTCTCTAGATAAAAAAGTATCTCTTTTTTTTTTAACTTGCTCTTTAAAGTGCGGATCATTGAGCAGACTTGAATTTAGCTTCCAATTTATAATTTTTGGTTGTAGTTGGAGATCTACAGATATGTACAGTATATAGGAGCATGATCACTTAAATCTATCGTCCCAATTTCACAGGTATTTACTTTGTCTTTTCCAAATGTTATAAAATAGTCTATTCTTGTGTATAGCGAGTGGGGTGAGGAATAATGAGTGTAATCTCTTTTGTTTGGATGCAGGTCTGTCCAAATATCAATTAGACCTACCTCTTCAAATAGTGTATTAATTTTCTTAATTAAGGGCTGTTTGTCGGATGTTTTACCATTGGAGGTATCTAGTTTTGGCTGTAGATGTATATTGAGGCCTCCTCCACAAACTAGAAGGCCTACTGTCTAGGTTGTTATTATATCAATGATTCTCCTGAAGAAGTGAAAGTCACTTCCAGGAGGTGCATATATATTCAGTAACGTAATTGGATTTGCCTCTATATTCCCCCTTACTAAAATAAAACGGCCCTCCTTATCACTTATCTCAAATTCTTTTTCAAAATGTAGTTTACCTGAGAGAAGGATAGCAACTCCTCTCCTCCGTCCCGCTTTGTATGAGGAGGAAAAAACATTGGTAAAGCTCATTCTTTTTAATGTTCCTTATTGTCCAAGTGGGTTTCCTGTAAGTATATTATCTGTGCTTGTTCTTTCTTCATTTTGGTTAAAATTCTGCTACGTTTAATTGTGCTCAACAGGCCATTAACGTTGAAAGAAATAATTTTTATCTTTCTACTAATCATTTTTCAACTGTTCTGGTATCATTAAAATAGCAGAACCTATATATATAAAAAATAGAATTCTCCCTAAATATGCATAAACATGAACAATAGGGCTGCCCAGAACCGCAGCAAAAGAACTCCAAACAAAAAACCATCCAACAGAAAGAGAAAAAATAAAAAATATAAACAACTGAGCTGTTGACTTCCATCCGTGGGGTCTTAAGTGTGACCCTAAATTGGCCCCTATAATTAGGGGACCTCGAAGGGGAGACTCTCTCATCTGTTTGTGAAAGAGGGCCTTCTTTTGCCAGCTGGCCGATGTCCATCTTCTTACAGCATAGGAAAAGTGTCCGACTATGAAAGGTCTATATTGCCAAACTGTATATATATTTTAACGCGGGATTTTCAATCTGCTTCTTACATAGTTTATTCTGTGCTGGCGACTTATTATAAATAATAAGCTCACCATCCGTGCTTCCATTCAGTCTCTCTGTGTTGCTCCTAGAGTCATTTTTGCCTTTGATGTCTGAATAGTTGTAATTTTTCTTTTTAACACTGGGTGCATTCTCCAGTTGCCCGACCTCTCGTCTTCCTTTCTGTGCGCCATGTTAGCCGCTGGATCTATTCCAGGAGAGTCTCCGGGCGCCTGACGACAGTCACCAGTAATCCCCTCTTCTCCATGTCAGTGGTCGCCTCCTCAGCCGAGCCATATAGCACGGTTCCATCTGGATAGAAAACTCTCATTTTCGCTGGGAACGGGGTTTGAAACCGGATTTTCTTCTCTTTGAGTACTGACTTTGCTTCAGAGTATTCCCTCTGCCTCTTCATAATCTCACGTGCATAATCATGATCCAAATTAACCTTATTCCCAAGGTATTCAAATTCATGTTTCTGCCAGGTCAGTTTCAGAGTTTCTTCTTTCATCTTGTAGCTGGCCATTTTGATGACGATTGATTGTGGCGTTGCGTTTGGCGGAGGTTTTGGCGCCAGTGCGCGATACGCTCTTTCCACTCGTAGCTCTGCAGGGTTGGAGAATTCCAGATTCTCCCTTAATAAACTTTCCACAAAAGCAACCACTGATGGAGAATCATCTTCAGAGCCCTCTTTCACTCCGTATAATCTGGTATTGTCTCTCCGGGATCGTCCCTCTAGGTCCGTGAGCTTAGCCTCCGTTTGGATATGAAGTTTGAGCATCTCAGCCAGGGCCTCCTCATTAGTCTGTAGTCAGGTTTCTGCTTCCATAATCCTTTCTCCCGCTTCTTCTCGTCTCTTGTTTGTTTTATTCATGTCTTGTTTGATAGCTGCCAGCTGGGTTTTGTTGTCTTTTCTGAAGTTGTGCAGTTCTTTCAGTATCGGGTCCAGGCTTGTGCTGCTAGCTTGTTCTGATACACCTGTTAGCATGTTGTTATCCTCCATGGCACTGCTAGCAGCTGAGGTCGGCTCGTCTCCATCTTTCTCGTGTGATTTGCGCTGTGTAGATTTTCTAATATTTTTTACTTTTGGCATCTTGAAGCCCTTACTCTTATAACTCCGTGTGGTGAAATTTTTGCAAATTTGCGTTTCTTTAGGCTATTTATAACCAAAATGTTGGGAGCACGTTTCCCTATGTTGCCTCCTCCTACCCTGCCATGACTGGAAGCCCCACCGAAGCCTTTTCATCTGTTGTGAGTGACTGATGCGGCTGCACTCTCCTCCCTGGGCATCAACCACATTATTGAGCAGCCCCTTGAGTTGTGTGTACGTCTTTAAAGAGACACCAATAAATCATGGACTAAAATGTTTGTATCAAGTGGCCGAGCAATGTCCATAAGCCCTACTAAGCTACAGTCATACCCCTACCCTTGTGCATATACGCTCCAAAACAACAATAGTCCCTGTGCACACACTCACATGCACATCTCTCAGTAAAAGGATGTAAAATGGACTTTGGGCTGACCGAGGCCGGGCCAGCTGGCTCATTTCAGTGATAGGTGAGTGTCCTGTTCTGCAGCAAGAGGCTTTTACACATGATGGATGGATATAATGAAGGAGAGTGGTTTCTCTTCATGCCCCAGCCTCTTGGAGATGGACGACAGGGATCAGCTCGTGATTGTCTGCTAGAAATAGTGGATACATCATTCCCTGAACCTGGAATTGCTTTTTAGCTATGGCTACCTGGTGATGGAACATGTCGAGGAGGAGGAGTGAAGGACCAGTCAAGGACCTAGTGACTGTTTTGGGTGATAAAATGTCGAGTACCTACTGGTGGTGCAGTAGTTGATTGTATTTCAGAATTTGACAGTCTAAGTTTCTATGTGAATTACATAAAGTGGACCAAGTTTGCTTTTTTCCTTATGTCATGGCAGTATATAAATGATAGCTTATTCAACACAACTTTTTGCAGGATTTTTAAAATGCATAAACATGGAGTGAAAAACAGTTATTAGATGGTGTCATATTTAAAACAAACACACCAATATTTCTTTGTGATAATAACAGAGTTACCATTGTCAAAACATTTTATATACAAACATCGGACTAGCGTGATTTGTTGCTGTAATTTTACTGTTACTGTCCGTTTTAGTGGGAAATCCACAGCACATGACTTCTCAGAAATTAATTGAATGGATGGGGTTGCATTTCTCTTGATGACAAAAGAATGTCACTAAAGCATGAGTTCCCAATTGTTTCACACAGTATCATAAATGGTGATAATTTAAGTATTAAAAGGAAAAACGTACTGCATGTGAAGGTGTTTTGTGTGACATGATTACAAGTTCAGTACAGCTTATCTATTCTTGAGTTGATCTTATTTAGTTGACCAGCCTTTCAGTGGCAGAGAGTGGTTATTTGAGCTAAAATTCATTTATTTATTTAGAATTGTGCCTTTGATATTTTCTGTTAGGGCTGGCAATCTGACCTTAACTTGGCATTGTGGTTAATTGAACCTTTAATATCAGTTTCAGGTTTTCTTTCCCCCTCCTTTCTTTTCACTTTGAAAAGGCTCATAATTAAGCAATGTGACACAAGAATGCAGTGGCAATTTATATGTCACCATGGTGATTTGGTAGTAAAATAGCATAATATAATAAATAACAGGACTATTGTTATTCACCCATGCAACCAAACTAAATACCATCCAGTGGAGAAGTATTTGCAGACCTCTTTAGGGGAAGCCCTGCACACAGCCACAAAAACACCACCACCATATAATGACCAGGAGTCTCCAACTGGGTTCCTAAATACAGCTCTAACTTGTCCACCCCGCCATCCATCCTCACTGCAAAATGGCCAACAGCAATCCAGCCCCAGTGCGTCTCTGTGCCAGCTGAAGCACACCTCTCTCCTTCCTGGCATTTCCAGGCAAAACAAAGAGTCAGTCATGACATACTGTGTAGACAGACACCGTATTTCTTTTCGCCTTTATTTTTAAAAACCTTTTCTCCAAGTGTGCAGGATTCCCTTTTTCTCTGATTAATGATTAAGAAAGGTTTCAACTGAAAAACAGTGGAACTACTTCATCATTTGCACTGGCAAATCAGAAAAGGTTACCTGTTGTGAGTTGAGCAGGACTGTTTCAGTGGTTCCTCTGGCTTAAAGACCTTGGCGCGGTGGCAACATATTTTTCCGGGGGGAAGGGGGGGCAGAAAACACGTGACATGATTGTAACTGGAAATGTTAATTTTACACAATTTCTTTTTATTTTTTTTAAAATTTGCACAATAATATTGCATAATGGAACTTACCATTTGAAGTATTGTACTACCAAAGCTTGAATGTTGGAATATTGGGCCAGCTGGGGTCCCACCCAGATGTCCTGTGTTTGGACTTTTTACTGGTGTCATCCTTCTCTCCTCCCTCTGCGTTCACCTCTCCTGGACTGAACACTTTCCCCTCCTTGGCTCCTCTCTTCTGTCTCACCTTTTCTTCTCTGAGCCCTGTCTAATTCTGGTTCTCTCTCTGTCTATGGTGGTATAGAAACAGACTAGAAAATACCAAGTATCATGTTTTGTCCTGCAGGATTTTTTTTTTCATGGCTTACATAAATAACCAAAATGTGTATTTTTTTGTACTTTTATTCTAGTGTTTCTTTTTTTCCATTGACAAAGAGTAGGAAAGGGAAGGGAAAAAAACATTCATAGTAGTAATTTACTCATGCATACTTAAATTATATGATCAGAGGTGGGTATAGTAGCCAGAAATTCTACTCATGTAAAAGCAGTGCTTTGAAATTAATAATTAAAAGCAGACATCCAAAAATTTCTAGTTGAGTTAAGGGTACAGAGAGCACCCACTTAAAAACTTGAGTAATGACTTCAGTCTTGAAGGTTTGCAGTTTTTCTCCAAAATTTATAACAGTTTTCTTAGTTTTCTACTTTTCTCTGTAAATTTATCTAAATTTGCAACCATTTTCCTCAAATTTGTAATTTTCTCTTGTAAAATTATGACTTTTCTTGTACATTTGAGACTATTATAAATTTGTGGATTATTAAAGTGCTGTACATCAACAATAAATAAAATATAAAAACAATAAAATACAGCTAAAGTACAAAACAGCACAAACAAAATAATAGTCATACAATAGAGACAATAAGAACAAATAAAATCAGTGTCTCGAACTGGATGAGAAGCCAGAGAATAAAAATGGGTTTTAAGAGGAGTTATAAAACTGGACAGTGAAGAGGCCTGTCCGATGGACAAAGGCTTATTATTATTATAAAATTGCTGTTTTTTTTTTTTTTTTATAAAATTGAAACAGTGTGGCAATTTTTTTACTTTTTTTTCCACAATTACAATTTAAACTTTTGACCATAATTTTGTAGAGCCAGAACAGAACAATAACTGTAAATTCAAAGAAATATAATTATTAAAATTATATTTAAAGAAATAAATTAACTTAAATGACTAAATATGCAGTTATTTCTGTTATAATATTTCTATGTATTTCTAGTTTTTTTAGAAACCGCCTCACCAACCAGACAGCAGGAAAAACGCCTTATTTTGAAACCCAAATGGTGGCACATTTAAGTTCTCTGAAGGCTGCTGATGGATTAAAGTCACTGACTTCGTGAATTTCGGTCATCTTAACTTGCCAGGTACATAATGAACATAAATTATTAGTTAATATTGTAGTAGCTGGTGAAGTAAATCCTCAGAGATTCATCAGTCACTCTTGCCTTTCCCTGCAATGGAGCCTAACCAGACCTGTTAGCAAAGCGACTCCTCATTGTCGTTCCAGTTACCAGCGGGTTAAAACCACTATAAATGCCTCCACTGTTTATTTCTTGTACTTTTTTCCACGTTTAAAGTACTTTAACCACTTGCACTCCGGGCAATTTTCCTAAAAATGCCCAAAAATAACGTGCCCAAAGTAAATCGAAAGCTGTTATTCAACCCTTTGCAGTATCTTCATGGGGTTGGTCTCATTTAAAAGAAAACACTTTGAATTTTTTGGCAAAAAAAACATAATCTCTCTACGTGCTCCGGCCACTGAGTTACAGTCATCTAAACATACTGAACTTGAAGAAAAAAAAATTGGACACAGTGTTTTTTTGGATACAAATGCTTGTAAATAACACACAGCTGTCCGATCCGGCTGGAAAATGCAACAGAAATGTAGAACCAAGTGTTATCCAGCTGAGATCCAAATTTGGTAACAATACCACCAAAAATGAACATTTTACACAGCTTTGTTCTCAGGCTGTTCCCAGGCATTATGGAACTGTGCCAAATTGTGCCAAATGGCACAGTTTGGAAAAACGTCTGTAACTTTTGAATAATTCAATGTAGAATCTTCATTTTAGGCTCTAATGAAAGGTCACTCTCAGGGCTGTGTCTGTGTGTGTGTGTGTGGGCGGGGGGTCGTTCCCCCCCCCCCCCCCCCCCCCCCCCCCCCCGCTACCAAGGACCAAATTCGGCCCTCGCTACATGACGGAATACAGTCTTTTTTTTTTTTTTCCTTGCATGTTTTCACAGCGGCTCCCCCCCCCTCGCTACTGTGTGTGTGTGTGGGGGGGGAACCGTGAACGGACCGTGAACGCCGCCCCCCCCTCGCTACAGAAGAGGGCCATCGCTACATGATGGAATAGACTGATATGCTTCCTCCCGCGGACCGGGGAGCGTTCGGACCGTGCCCACCCCCGCTCCTCTTCTGCAGCGGGGGGGGGGGGGGCGTTCACGGTCCGAACACGGCAAATGAACTGTTTATCGCGGCGCACGCACTTCGTATTTCGTGCGCAGTACAGTTGTAATTTACCGATCGGTCAAAAGTCATTTTTGGATTACAGTTTTCAGGGATAAATAATAATTTAGCTTATAACACCTTACCTCTTCAAAGCAGCAGAGTCGTGGCGAACAGCTCTTCCCACGTGTCAGACGAACGCGACGCTGCTCCGCTCGTGGATCCTGATCAACATAATTCCATTATTGCCGTTTTGGCGAATGATTTACGACTTTTGTCGTCGGCCTCCGTCTATTCTGCTGGAATGAGTGCAGGTCCCACTTGTGGGTGTTCTCCATGCTGCTGGGTGAGCCGGGGTCTGTAGGAGATTCGTACAGAGTCCTTCTGCAGCAGTAAATATCGCTTCACCCAGCCAGAATTTCTGTGCTTCAATTGGCTCCTGCGTTCACAGTAGGCGGGTCCTCCTTCCTAGATTTTCATTCATTGGTTCTTCAAGGTTTCAGAAACCCAATTCAAGGCTCTTATTAGTCGAATGAGAGGTCAATCAGATGAACTAATCTGTTTGCGGCTGTCTCTGCAGTTTTTTTTTTGAGTGGCACTTGGACGCTACTACATCACCATCACCACCATCATGCGTCATGCGCACGAGGGCGCACGAGGGCGCGTCATAGGACGCAGAGACTTGCCCGCCCGCGGAACAACGGAGCACAAGTGGTTAATAAGCTCATGCTTCTCTTGGACAGCAATGCCAGAGAGACACGCTCTGCCTGCAGAAATGGTCAACGTGGGTGCCGGGCGGGCAGGGCGGTTCCGCGCGGATGACAGTCACATGCGTTGTTCGTGTGCGCACTTGCGGAGCGTTTCTTTCATATTTAATTTTTCTTAAAATTAATATATTATAGGCGTGGCGGCAAACCTCCTTAGGGCGGTGGGCCGCCACACAGAAATGTTACCAGAGGAAACCCTGTGTTTTATTGCAGAGTAAAGGTGATCATGTCGGTGGAAAAATACCCCTTTGTTCATGCTGAGCTGTTGATGCTACAGTCCCCGGTGATAGGTGTCAATTATTGTTGCTATTCAACTGGAAAACAAATGGACCAACTGCAGTACCACTTAAAATGGTAGTAGTAGTAGATTAGTTTATTTGACAGGGACAGTGCAATAAACATAGACAATTAATCAAAGACAATCAATCTGATGTGTTGCACATAGAGTGTATAGCTATTAGCTAATTTGCAACTCTTGTCCCTGGATGGGCTTTAGAAAAAAGAATCAAGATAAAAATATACACAATAACCACATACATCAATGCAGAAAAATTATAAATACACAATTATAAATATTATAAATATTATAAATACACAAATATAACAGCCTGACTCACCTTTAACATAAATATTATAAATACACAAATATAACAGCCTGACTCACATTTAACACATATAACATAACTCACATTTGCCTATTTCAGGCCTTCCTCCCTCCGTCACTCACTATAAACAAACACATTTATTCCTTCCCTTCATTCACTCTCACTTTGCAGACAAATAATTCATACATGAGTACATTCTTGTTTATTTTTCAGCCAGTTTTTAACATTTTTAGTGAATGTTTTAAAGTCCGTTATTATTTTAATTTCATTTGGCATTGTGTTCCAGATGTGACTGCCCTTTATAGAGAAAGCTGTTTGTCCAAATGTGGTTCTGCGGTGGAATATTTTACAGTTATTGTTAACAGAACTCCTGGTGGCTCTGCTGCTGTCCTGTCTTTGGACGAAACCAGCAAGTGGCTCGGGTGCTGATTTATGGAAACATAAAGGAACTGAAATGATTTTTGTCTGAAACCACAACTGTGCATTGTGGTTAACCTGTTGCACTTTGGTGTACCGCGGGCGGGACGTCTCTGCGTCCTAGGGCGCACTGAAGGGAAAAAAAAAACCCCTGCATTTACGTTCTTCCACTACAGACACAGCCGCGAACAGAAAGCCAAAGGAGTGCTTTGATTGGTTTAGATGTGATTGACCTCTCATTCGACTAATAAGAGCCTTGAATTGGGTTTCTGAAACCTTGAAGAACCAATGACTGAAAACCTAGCAAGAAGGACCCGCCTACCAACAGCTGCGAATACAGCCAGCCAATTGAAGCACAGAAGTTCGAAAGCTGTTTTGTGTAAGGCTGGGTGAAGAGAGACTGACTGCTGCAGCAGATGAAAAAAGGACCCGCAGGAAGAACCGCCACAGACCCAGCAGCACGGAGACCACCCACAAGTGTGACCTGTTTGACAGGGACTGCCATTCGTGCATCGGCCTGTTCAGCCACAGGCGGTGCTGTCCCAGCAGAGTAGACGTTGAGGATTCTCTTCCATGGTCATCATAGACCGACGGAGGCCGACGACGAAGGCTGGGTGACACACACGCGTTCGCCAGTCTTTTTTTCTTACTACTGTTATTTGTTTTGAAAAATCGTTCGCCAAAACCGCAATCATGGAAGCGCAAAACCGCAATAATGGAATTATGCTTTGACCGGGTCGCGTGACCAGAACCATGAGTCCGTAACAAGCGGACCAGCTTCATGTTCGTCTGACAATGAGGAAGAGAAGTTTGCCAGCTACGCTGCTGTTGTGAACAGGTAAGTGTTATAAGCTAAATTATTCTTTATCCCTGAAAATTGTAATCAAAAATGACTTTTGACCGATCGGTAAATTACAACTGTGCGCACGAACCGTGTACCGCGGCACACGGACTTCGGACTTCGTGCGCCGCAGTACACGGTTCGTGCGCCATGTCCGAACCGTGAACGCCCCCCCCCCCCGGCTACTCTTCTGTAGCGGTGGGGGGGGGGGACCGCGGGGACTGTGCGCCGCGGCCGCCACATCGCCACATGACTGTTCCGTCATGTAGCGATGGCCGATGTCCATCCTCTGTAGCAGAGGGGGGGTGGGAGTTGTTATCTTCTACATTACAAATATTTTAGAATAATTTTTAGTGCACTGTAGGTTATTTTTTTCTTGTAAAAAAAAAAAAAAAAAGCCACACATTTTTTACGTGGCATGCTTCTTTGTGTGTGGGGGCTTGTTTGTTCATTCATTCATGAATGAATGAATAAACAACCCCCCCCCCACACACACACACACAGCCCTGAGTGTCACCTTTCATTAGAGCCCAAGATGAAGCTTCTATATTGAATCATTCAAAAGTTACAGACGTTTTTCCAAACTGTGCCATTTGGCACAATTTGGCACAGTTAAAAAACGCCTGGGAACTACCTGAGAACAAAGCTGTGTAATATATTCATTTTTTTGTGATATTGTTACAAAATTTTGACCTCAGCTGGATAACACTTGGTTCTACATTTCTGTTGCATTTTCCAGCCCGGATCTGAAGCTGTGTGTTATTTGCAAGCATTTGTATCCAAAAAAACACCCAGGCGAAATTTATTTTCTTCAAGTTCAGTATGTTTAGATGACTGTTACTCAGTGGCCGGAGCACTTAGAGAGATTATGACTGTTTTACCAAAAAATTCAAAGTGTTTTCTTTTAAATGAGATCAACCCCATGAAGATGCTGCAAAGGGTTGAAGAAAAGCTTTTGATTTACTTTGGGTACGTTATTTTTTGGCGTTTTTAGGGAAATTGACCAGAGTGCAAGGGGTTAAAAAAAACACATTTTGATCCTTGAGTCAAGTCCAATATTAAAATGAAACCATAATGCAAAAGTATGCATTATATAGAGCAAGTGATTTGGTTTCTTCTAGTTTGTAACGGGTCCTATGTGAGGCCTCAGAATTCCTTCTCTGTTCTGACTAGTGCCCCCAAGCTTAATTATTTGCAAAATTATATGAAGCAGAAGCACATTCTTACTCTAAAACAGACTGCCAAATTGTTATATTCACTTGGCTGTGATAACGAATTCATTAATCAATCAGTCAACTAACTGACTAATGGTACACTTTATGTACAAAGCCTCGGGATGTGGTTGTATCAGCAGCTCCTCTTTTGGAGGTCTGGGTGGCATTTGGGTCAACCGAGCCACAAGAGAAGCACACAGCAACTCTGCAAGTGTTGCTTTCCAACACAAAACAGCAGCTTCTGCTTAGTTGTGCATATTATTAGCAGACTCTGTCTAAAACATCACTGCTGACTGTCCAGAGCATTTGGGGTGAATCTTGGACGCAGATTCAAACCCGTGAATCACACAACAATATATGTCCACAATTTAGGAAAAGGGCAAGTACCTCAGTCACCACCTCATCACATGTAAGTTGTCATCTTTTTAAATGTGTCACTGTGTGTGTGTGTGTGTGTGTGTGTGTGTGTGTGTGTGTGTGTGTGTGTGTGTGTGTGTGTGTGTGTGTGTGTGTGTGTGTGTGTGTGTGTGTGTGTGTGTGTGCATCTAAGTGAGAGGAGAAAGAGAGAGACTCTTTCTTTTTAATCCCCGGGGTTTCCTCTGATCCATCAAGCAGCATATTGTCAGTGACAGCCCAAGTTATTGAGGCTAAGAACACATCACTTTACTTGCTCTGTAAAACCATAATCTGCAGAACTGCAGAAGCGACATCTACAGTTCTAGCACATTCTGAAACAACAGACTGTTAATAATAATAATAATAATAATAATAATGCATCAGATATACATATATAGCGCTTTATCATAGACACTCAAAGACACTTTACAAGTAGATACATTATTCATTCACTCCAGACAGACAATGGTAGTGGCAAGCTACTACTGTAGCCACAGCTGCCCTGGGGCAGGCTGATGGTAACGTGGGTGCCAATCCGTGCCAACGGCCTCTCCGACGACCACCACACATTTATACTCATTCATACCCAGTGTTTTGGACACTGAAGGCAAGGTGGGCAAAGTCTCTTGCCCAGGGACACAACGGCAGGATATCTGGGGAGAGCGGGATTTGAACCTGCCAACCATTTGGTTATTGGACGACCCGCTCTACCTCCTGAGCCACTTATCCAACTTTAGGTAAAAATATGCACTATTAAATTCATCCATTTGTCTATGGGAAAGGTCTAGTGGTAATGGTAATACGGTAGTGTAATAGTAATGATGCATATTGCATAACTGCAGAGTCCAGCTTTTGTGTTGTGTCGTTTCCCTTTCCCTACAGTGTTTAAACTGATGAATAAACATTTTGAACCTGACCAGTGTAGCACTGAATGGATATTGGCCCATCAAGAACATAAGGTTTATTATGCCTCGGTGAAACAGAGGCATACAGTAATTGGTTAATGCGTCTGTTTGTGGCTGTGTGTATCTGTCCGTCTGTCCGCCTCTCTGTTTCAGCTTGCCTGGTCAAAATTAAGTGGCACTAAAGGCTTGTATCATTGTATCACCATTTTTTCTCAACTTTTAATTTGCCAAAATTTTGAAATAACACTTTGTTTTTGAAATAAACACAAATTTAACTCACCATTTCTGTCAATGCTGCAGTGAAAAAAGGTATTGTAATAACTATCCCGGGCCAGTAGAGGACAGAGTGCCAGTTTTTTTACAGCTGCCCATGCTACCATGCCACAGGCACCGAGGCACAGCACCTTGGTGCTTTCATTCAAAATCCAGTATCCCATAATGTAGCTTAAAAAGTAGTGTACTGCCATTGGGCTAACATTGGCTAATTATTGTATTCAAGAAATGATCTAGTTTATTTATTTATTTAGGTTCTTTTTATAACTTTGTTGTGTATGTTAAAGATGCTGTTATTCTATATTTTCTCCAGTTTTACAAAGCCCTCATCAATCTGCCACATGTATTTTAAGCTCCTTCCGGTGAAGCTGAAAGTAGCTAATGCAATCGTGTGTCATCCATTGTCCCTCCGTTGGTTCATCTCTCTCCATCCATCTGTCAACATTTCATGGGAATCACTACTCCTCATAGGCAGTTGCCCCAATGGTCACCAAGCTCGCACACTGATCATCAGGTGGGTCTGCATCCAAGTTGTGCTCAAGGTCAACGATCAGATCTGAGCATTGGTGGGGTAATTTCATCTGGCTGGAATGAGCTGCTCCATCATCAATGGTCTGGTTTTCATCTATATGGAAGGGACAGTATACAGTTTAAAAATAAATGTTACCATTTGATACCACATACTACATTATGGCTGAAAGATAATTCACATCTGTAGTTCCTTGGCAGGTCAAACACATTCATGAACACAACTGTTAAAACTCTTATATTGTGTTAAATCATGCAAACCTCATTCCATCGTCTTCATAGTAGCTGGCCTCTGGAAACAATATTGATTAATAATATACAGTATAGAGGTATTGCTGTTAATTTGACAGTTCAGTTATCATTGTTGTTTGGTTGAGAATCTTTACATCTGTTTCCAGCTGCATCTTCTCATTCTCATCTTTTCCAATAATGCGCTGACCGATCTTCCATCTTGTTGCTCTGTAGCCTGTTTTCCCCAATCCATTGATGACAATGAAACCCTTTGTCTCCCTCTCCGTGCTGTGGGATGTAAAGATGACTATCGTGGAGATGAGGCTAAAAAGTTTGTTTTTTCTGCTCTTTGATCTCTTGTTTCTAATTCACCCTCTTTGGAGGGCTGTGCACATGTGTGGCATCAGGGAGTATTTCTGTTTGTTCGAGTATTGTGCATACAGCAAGCGCGAGTGTTCATGCGCGTGCAGAAAGACAGACGGAGGTTTCAAACTGCAAAGATGGCAAACAGCAGAAAGCGTTTGATGATGATGCAGAGGGCAGAAGGAAGCTGCTTCTTCTTCGGCCTCCACACGCCAGATAAGCTAGATGAACAATGGGCTGAGAGAGGGAACGTGCTTAGAGGCTCTCACACACACACAGACAGAGAAAGAATAGACAACCATACTGCTCTCCGTTTTAGCTCTGCTGCGTTATTTTATACTTACCTATCCAGCTATTTTATCTCATTTGTATGCTTCACAAAGGGCTTAACCTCACTGCTACGGGTTCAGATTTTCGCACTTCATAGTAAGCTAAAGCTCCTTAGTGGGGCCTAAAGATGAAAGACACACGAGTTGCCTAAAAGACAAGTACAAAAATCTGAAGACACCTTGTTAAAAATCTTACACTTCTCATCCTTTTTCCCATGCTCCTTTTCCCTTCATCTTGGTCCACTGCTTCCCAGTTGTTGCAAACACACATTCGAGCCCCCTGCAGCAGTGGACAGCAGACATCTCCGTGGCTCATTAAAGTCTGCCTTTATGGACTTTTTGTTTTGTTTTCATTTTGGATGCTTGTACTTTTGCGGTGCCTCTCTGGAAGGAAGATTTTACACCACGCAGCCTATGGCCTTGGGCGACTGCGCTAGTTTTAATCTCAGGTTTAGTGTTGCTGACCTGCACAGCACCCTGTTGAGATGGTCAGTAAATAAATGACTAGAAATGCCTCAAGGCTTGGTGAAAATTTAACCATGGCTCAGCATTTGATCAATATTATTGCACCCCTAGTAGCTACAGAGGCTGTTTTGAGTTGAGTTAATGTTCTGAAATATTACCACTCTTGCAAACTTTGAAAAACAAAAGTTAAAATCACAAATTTAAACCCTCAAAACATTAGTTTTCCTAGGCCCAGAATACCATCCATAGCCAGGGCATGTTATTGCTTTTGTACTCTGTGAAATATATTTCCACCCAGTGCATATAGTATACCATGAATGACTGAGTGAACCATGACTGATTGAAAACTGTCCAATAGTTGTCAGGACATTTCACTTAAAACCACAAATGCCAACAGCAATTTGGCGCTCAGGAAAGGTCAGAAAATCTCCCAAATCATTTGTATGCGCCGTGCAGGATCTGTGAATGTCAGTAGAAGGCGGCTTCTTTTAAAATTGCGAGGTAAATGTTAAGAAAATTCGTTGGGTAACGTAAAACCTTTGCTGCCAAAATCTTTGGACTTCATTATGTGGACTTTGGACTTATTGGATTAACTGAAAGCATGGTCTGTTGAGATATAGTATATCCTTTTTATGGCTGATTTAATAGATTTTATGTAGTCCTGCACAGATGGTCAAGTGATGGTCATCCTTATATCCATGGTGCTAATGTGACTTAGAGAACTATACAAAGCTGTACAGTAAAACACTCAAATCCTGAACTAATATTACCAAATGTTTAATATTCACCCATTAATATTTAATTTTACAGCCTATCCTGGGTTGATGCTCACATTTTTCAGCATGGATAATCCTTTATGGCTGCAGCAGAGATGGGAGTCTCTCTCAGCTGCTTTGAACCTAACGGACTGCAGGGCAAAAGAAAAAAAAAAAAAGCAGTGCTCAGGGAAGTGGTTGAGACGGATGCTGGGTGAACGAGAGTTAATGCCACAATATGTCAGTCTGCTCCACATCACAGGAAAGGGACAGGGTAGGGGGTGGGGGGGAGGAGAAGATCCTGTCTTCTCAGGATGATTGCCAGGTGACTTAGACAGTCCTTTCACCTTCTTGGTGCAGCTAAGAATTCAAAACAGTCCAACAAGGGGGATAAAAATAGGGTTGACCTTAGAGTTTTATTCCAGCTTTATGCTGAATGTCTTCCTCATAGCCCAATAGGATTAGAAAGGAGAGTTTCAAGGTCACTCCTCACTGCATGGAAAAGAGAGAATGTTTTATACTTTTGCCACATGCTGTTACACATTGACGGGGGAGGACAGGGTACCTTGAATTATTTGGAACTCGCCTCAGTTAGAACTAATTATGTCCCACACAGAAGGACCGGCTCCTCTAACGTTGTGAGATTGAATGCGCACATGCACTACATATCAATGGGCTAGGTGTGCGGTGTTAAATGAGCCAAGAATGCACTCAGCCAGTTTCATCTCAAACATGTAAGTAATGGATATTTAGTACAGTCAGCCAACAATAGCAAGGAAGCAATCCAAAGCCAAGGATATATTTCTGAATGCTGAGCACTTTGGGACATCATCTGCACGCGTTGCCAAGTGTACGGATGATTATCGCACTGACTATTATAAACCCACTACATTAAGCCTGCAGACAATGTGTAGCTAGACCGTTCCTTTCAATTATCTGCTAAACGAGTTGATCACACAATTCTGCCAAGGGTGTGGGGATAATTCCACTGTCCTTGTGACAAAGAGCTTTAAATAGTGTCACTTTAGTAACTCACACCCTCCTATTTGACATTTGAATCTTATGGTTAAGAATTATTCTAATAATTGTTCTTTAAGACTGTGGATGGTCATTGTGTATCAAAAACAGGATGGTGGTTTCAGACCATTAATCATTTTGAAGCCAAAACACCCAGTTTCTGCTGACTGACCTTTTATCCAGTTGTGGCGCCTTTAATTGGATTTCAGGACTGATGCATATAACCCGAAGAACAGTTGGGGACATTGAAGCTTACAATTTTTCATCCCAATGCATACCACTACCGCAATTTGTCTCTGGGCCTCTCCAGCCACTAATTGACCTCACACCATCTTAATTTTGCCCACCGATTATTTTTCTGCTCTCAGCTTAAACGATGGTCGCAGTAGTGGCACAGCTTCTTCGTCAGGAAAAGGTGAGGTGTTTAAGGTGACAGGGTAGTTTCACCACAGTGTCACCTTCAGGAAATACTGGCATTGTTTTTTTTAATCTACACTGCAGAACCAACCACATTTGTTTGCTGCATACTTAAAATTCCCATCAACTGAGTAAAACACTGATGAAACCACTTATGCGATAGATCCCAGTGATCTGCTTATTCTGTCTGCCTGTCATACAGGATAAGGCAGGACATTCTGTCGCCCCAAATTGCCAAATTGAATCTAACAAGGTGGTAATTAGCAGATGGTGGGGGCTTTCTCACAGCTTCCGTAGCTGCATTACTGTCACAGAAATGCCTCATTAGACGCCCACTGACACCCCTGCTGGTGCCATCTCTGCATTGCTTCCGCTCTCATTTAGGAAAAAGCTTTGTGTCTATGTAAGTCTGTTGTAATTTAACTGTTTTAATGAATGTCTGGGTAAATGTCTGTACTGCAAGTCAATTGTCTTGGTCCAGGTAAATGGAGGGAAATGATATTGTGCATTCACAAACATCAAGCTGCAAAGTTAGCAGAAGACAGAGATTGATTGTTTCACCTGAGTGAGCAGTATCCACCATTCAGGCTTCAGAGTATATTAAATTTTTCATGACTCCATCAACTTTACTGCCAGCCATTATAGTATCTTTGGTCTATAGAAGCTGGTTTGTTGATATTTCAGTCATTGTGGTTCTCTGTCTGTCTCAGACGATTGAACTTGAAATGAATTTTACTGGCCAAGTTATCAGCTGCCATGGAATTTTATTCCGTTGTTATGCTGATGACACACAGCTATATGTCAAAGCCTCAGCTGCAGCTCTACCTCCACCATCATCATCCCTGTCACCACTTCCCATCCGTCTGGAAGAGATAAAGTTATGGATGAAGCACAAGTTTCTTCTCCAGTTCAACAGCTCCAAAACCGAAGCCATCGTCACCAGTCTTGGTGTAAAAAATGACCCTAATCTCACCTTCAAATCACATATTAATCACCTCTACAAGATGTCCTTCCATCACCTCTGTAACATTACAAAACTTTGCCCTACTCTCACCCTCACAGACACTGAAAAGCTGGCTCACGTCTTTTTTGTCTCCTCTGGACTGGATTACTGCAATACACTCCTCATCAGGACCCCT
The DNA here is from genome assembly GCA_020510985.1 of Pholidichthys leucotaenia. Classification (NCBI taxonomy): domain Eukaryota; kingdom Metazoa; phylum Chordata; class Actinopteri; order Cichliformes; family Pholidichthyidae; genus Pholidichthys; species Pholidichthys leucotaenia. The sequence goes on from CM035843.1 coordinate 266,792,052, forward strand.
CGCAAGAGTCTCCAGAGACTGCAATATATACAAAACTCTGCAGCTAGGATCCTAGTGATTGTGTGAAAATACAAACACACAACACCCACTCTTAAATCACTCCACTGACTTCCCATCTCCAGCAGAATTGAATATAAAGTCTCCCTCCTCACTCACCAGTGCATCCATGGAAATGCCCCCCACCCCCAAAGAACTGCTAACCCTACAAAACACAACACGTTCCCTCTGTTCCGCCTCAAACTGCCTTCATGTGCCCAGGAGAAAACTCAGCACCATGGGGGATAGGACTTTATGTGCTGCTGCCCCATGTCTGTGGAATGCCCTTCCTGATACCTTGATGGCACCACAATTCAGTTTTAAAAGAAGACTTAAAACCTTTCTTTTAAGCATGGCATTTGATTTTAAACTCTTCTCCTAGCTGCTCTTTTAATCTCTCCTGTTTCTTCTAGCTTGGTGCTCAGCATAATGGAATAGGGGAAGGAAAGTTGGTCATGGCAGTGGCCCCTCTGGCTTTAGATGTGATTGATACTGCAAATAGAGAAAATGTAATTTTGTTCTTCTGTACATGCCTGGCTGTATGGATTGAATGACAATAAAGTTGGCTCTCTTTTTCTTTTCTTTCTTTGTCTAGCACTTTGAGGTTTCTCTTTAATGTAAAGTGTGTTATAAATGAAATGTATCATTATTAACTTCATTATTGGCTTCACTGAAATTTTGAAATAAAAAATTCAAACTGCATCAGCTTTCCAAATAAAACTGGATGTTTTGAATGTCATGTTGTGCTGTGGAAGACGAATCCAAATATAGAAGTGGTGACTAAACTATTGTGCTGTCTCTCTCCTAAAGCCTTTCTCCCATTTTCTTATGTGTATATAGAGTAAACAAATGGCAGATAGAGATGACAGGGACTTGGTATTTATTTGTCATTATCTGTGCTGAACCAAGAAACAGAAGACTGATGGAGAGGGGCAGTAATGCAGATGTCTTTTGATAGCCGAGGCTCAAGACTGGCAATAAGCAAAGGTTAAGTGGTTAGCCGTGGAATAAAGAAAAAGAAAAGGATAGGCTGATAGCAATTCAGAGCGATCTCAAACATAGGTGTGAGGACCGCCATGGGGATCTGCCACGGCTGATGAATCTGCACAGCGAGGGAGGCAAAGATGCGCAGCTAGAGATGGAGTGGTGGAATAGCAATGAAAGGGCAGGAGGGAAAAGGCACGGTTGGTTTCCATGTTGGCTCCCATGCATCATCATTACTCCTCTGTGCAAACACTCCACACTCCCCCCCACCCTCCCTCTTTGTTTTTAATAATTGTCCAACCTTGAACTGCAAATTCCCTCTTTTCCACCCCCCCCCAACCCATGCACAAGAGAGATTGAGCGCCTAGAATGGCCAGATGAGAAGGCACAAAGGCTACCATTGTGTCCCACATGCCCAGTGCTACAGTCCTGGCAGGCCAGTGATGCGCTGCCTTGTAACCTAGTGGGAAGCTGAGAGTTGCTTTTTACCCCCCCCCCCCCCCCCCCCCCCCCCCCCTTTTGTCTCTGGAGATATGATGCAGCAGCCTAACACAGCCTGACAGGCGGGCCACAAAGACTACCCTGTTAGAAGCTCCTGAGTGAGAGCTGGCTTTTGGCAAGGGAGGTCATTTGCATGTGTGTACAAGAGGTTAAAAGATATATATGTAAGGGCTGCGCAATACATTGACACTAACACAATATCAACATTGACAACATGCATAACACAGAAGATGCTTGAACAGCTATGTCATAGTGAATTTTTCATGTGCTTATGCATGTATGCTCCACAGTGTTGGAGCGGCATTTACACGGCTTCCGTGTTTATACACTCCAGCAAAGTAGGCGGTAATGCAGGAGAAAATAGAAGGAATATGTTACAGTGCTGTGGTCCATGACCTTTTTTGCCTCAGGGCCCGAATTTAAAAATTAAAATGATGAAATATATCAGCATAACAAAATGATGTGTTGATGTAATAAGATTTACTTCTGTCCTTCCTGTTCACTTTTTTTCCCATCTAAAGAACTCCAAAGGCTTGTCTTTCAGTGCAGGATGCTTGGTTTCCATATGCCAAAGCAGTTTTGAAGGCTTCATGGACTCATTTGATAGCTCGTCATTGCACGTCACTGACACATGACTGAGACCACACAGACACAGCAAGCAGGAAGTCGAGCGGGACAAGAATATCCTGTAAAAATGTTCAAAATAAAACAATACAAAGGAACAGAATGAAGTTTGTTTTTTTTCCCTGCAGCTTTCTGTGGCCCACTACCAAGTGGTCCATGGCCCACTAGTGGGTTGTGACCCACAGGTTGGGGACCACTGTTATAGTGCATGGAGTGTGTGTAAGCATTGTGATGGCTGAAGGGACGGAGACGTGGGAGGAAAATGTGGGTGAAGAAGAGCTCATGGTTAAAGCAGAGATAACATGGTATACTGATTATTTGTTTAGATATTGCAAGTCATGTCGATATTGCATCGTTACATATTACATGTTTTCCTGACATTGTGCAGCCCTAATGCATACAGTGTGCACACACCTATCTGTGTGTGTGTATATATCATCATCAACATCATCATCATAGCAGTCTGTCGTGGGCGACAATGACTGTTTCATTTAGGTCTGATCAGATTCCTCCACACAGCTCTGTCCTTAGCCTTCTGCTGCCAGGAACTCCTGTCTGTGTCCAACTTCTTCAAGTTTCTTTTTACAGTGTCTTTAAATCTGAGCCTTGGTCTACCCTGATTGCGTTTGCCCTTGCATAACTGTGAGTAGAGTAACTGCCGAGGGAGATGCTGGTGGTCCATCCTGTCAACATGTCCGAGCCATCTCAGATTCATCTGTATTAGCATGTCCTCCATTGATGGTAGACCAGCTCGTTTCAACTCTTCTATGTTGGTTATCTTGTCTTTCCACGAGATGTTCATTATGGCTCGAAGGTGTCTCATCATGTACACGTGGAGTTTCTTCACCTGCACTCTGTAGACAGTCCAAGTTTCAGCACCGTACAATAGAGTAGCCAGTACTGTCACTCTGTACACTTTGCATTTCACACGGATAGACACATGTCGATTGTTCCACAGTCTCTCCAAGTTTCCAAACACAGCCCTCGCTCTTCCCCTTCTGAGAGATAGTTCATCCTCCAGCCTAGCATTCTCTGAAACAGTACTCCCTAGGTACTTGAAAGTCTTGCACTTGACTAGTGGCTCTGTACCAATGCTGATCTCTTCTGGTAGTGATGTTGATAACTGGAACTTTGGTGGTTGATAAAGGCACTCTGTCTTCTTGATGTTGATTTGGAGGCTGAATTGGCTAGCTGCTCTTGCAAATTTCTCCACTAAAGATTGCATATCTTCCACACTGTGTGCAACTAGAGCACTGTTGTCGGCAAAGAGCATTTCTCTTACTACCTTTATCGATGTCTTACTCTTGGCTTTAAACTGTGCCACATTGAACAAGTCTGCTTCTTTCCTTGTTTGAATGTATACTCCTTCTGAAGTGTCTTTGAAGGCCACCTCAAGCATAGCTGCCAGATATAGCGAGAAGAGTGTAGGTGCCAGCACACAACCTTGTTTCACCCCGTTGCTTACTGAAAAGTCTTTAGGTACTGAACCACTCATTGCCACGTTTGCTTGCGTACCTGTATGGAGTGCCTCGATCAGGCTGACAAACTTCTCTGTACAACCATATTTCTTGAGTACCTGCCAACGTCCTTGTCGCAAAACAGTATTGAAGGCTTTACTGAAGTCTATGAAGACTACATAAAGCAGCATGTTCTGTTCGATACACTTTTCTTGAACCTGTTTCAAGCAGAAAATCATGTCCATTGTGCTTCTTCCACTTCTAAAGCCGCACTGGGTTTCTGGTAGTACATTCTGCGAGATGTGTTCACTGAGTCTGTTAAGTAGTACACGTGAGAGAATCTTACCAACAATAGCTAGCAGTGATTATACCTCGGTAATTTCCACAATCTTTCCTGTCACCTTTCTTGAACAAAGGCACAATCCTTGCATCCTTCCAGTCTTGAGGTACTTTCGGGGCATCCCATATCTCTTGGATGAGCTTGTGCAGGCAGTTGGTCAGCTGAACACCACCAAATTTCCACACTTCTGCTGGAATTCCATCCCTTCCTGGAGCTTTACCATCCTGTGTTGTCCTGATAGCTGCCATTAGTTCATCAAAATTTGGTGGTTCATCCAGACTTGATACAGCTGGTCGCTGCACTAGAGCTTTTTTAGCGAGATCTCCAGGGTTGTTTAGTAGTTGGTCAAAGTGGTCTGCAAATCTGTCCAGGATCTTGTCTTTCTCCTGCAAAACCGTTTCACCATCCATAGCCTTTAGCTGGATCAATCCTCTTGGTTTAGGGCCGTAGATTTCTCTCAAACCAGTAAAGAATGTTTTCATGTCCTTCCTGTCTGCTGCAGTTTGAAGTTTCTCCGCTTTTTCATCCCACCAGTTGGACTTCATCTCTCTGGTGTACTTTTGTAGCTCAGTCTGAGCCTTTGAGTATTTCTTCTTCTTCGACCTTGTGTTACACTGTAGGTTTTCCTGCCTAGCTGTATTCCTCGCTTCTAGTAGTTTCTTCAGGGGTTCATCATGCTCATCAAACCAATCTTGATGTTTCCTCTCAGAGTAGCCTAATATATCACTTGCAGTCTGATACACCGTATCCTTCAGTGTTGCCCATTTCTCTTCTATGTCATTCTCTGAGTTGTTGCAGTCCTAGTCTTTAAAGTTTTCATCCATTTCCTGTGTAAGTTCTTCCTGCTTCTTTTGGCCTTTCAGTGCACTAGTGTTTAGCTTCCGTGGTGGCTTTGCACCCGTCCTGCAGTGCTGTGTGTGTGTGTGTGTGTGTGTGTGTGTGTGTGTGTGTGTGTGTGTGTGTGTGTGTGTGTATATGTGTGTGTATATATATATGTGTGTGTGTGTGTGTGTGTATATATGTATGTACCGTATATGTATGTGTGTGTATATACAGAACATCTCCAGCTGTAGGAACCTTATCGTAACAATTATTACCCTCCACTGTCCACTCTGAAACCAGTTGGTCTTTTAGTGTAATAATATATTAAAAGTAGTATTCCGAGGCTCTTTTGGGAGAAATAAGATGCATTTTGTTTAATTTTTCTATATTTTAGCACTTTTCAAGTCCCATGGCCTCCTTGTGGCTTTTGAGCTTCATATCCCCTGCTGATCGAAGCCCAAAGGGGTTGAAGACTGAAGGGGGATTATGTTATGGGTCAGTCCATCAGTCTGTCCGTCTGTCGCACTTTTGTGAAATTAACTCCTCCTACAGTTTTGGTTGGATTGTTTTGAAACTTGGTACCATGGTTTGATATATTCTGATGATGCGCATATTGAAATTTCACTCTCATCGGATGACCTTGAGGTCAAAGGTCAGGTCAGATTTTTCCCTAAATCTTGTAAACACAATAACTACTGAAAAAATAATGTAGGCTTTTCAAATCGATACAGTAGTTGTATCTAATACACATCTTGGACGACTTACCGGAGTGGTGGCCTAGTTGATAGAGCATCCGCCTCACAACTGGGAGGTTGGGGGTTCAAGTCCCGGCCAGGTCATACCAAAGACCATATAAAAATGGTACTTCCCGTTTTCTAGCTTGGTGCTCAGCGTAATAGAATGGGGGAAGGAGAAGTTGTTTGTGGTGGCGCCTTGCATGGCAGCAACCCCTCTGATTCTACATGTGAGTAACATTGTAGATAGGAGAAACGTAATTGCATTCTACTATACATGATTGGCTGTATGGACTGACAATAGAGATGGCTTCTTCTTTTGTACGATGCATAAAGCTAAGGCCACCAAACTTGGTACACAGGTTCACCTTGGGATCCTGACCTTTGACTATGGGTTTGGGGTCTAAAGGTCAAAGGTCAAGGTTAACATTCCTTATGACTTATTACTGTATGAGTAAAGCCAGGGCCACCAAACTTGATACACAGGTTCACCCTCAAGTGTGACTATGATTTTGGAATTGCAAGGTCAAAGGTCAACATCAACATGGCTTATAAACTATGTCTCAACAACAAAGAAAACTAGGGTCACCAAACCTGGTACACAGGTTCACTCTGAGACCGTAACCTCTGACTACAGGTTTGGGGTCAAAAGGTCAAAGGTCAAGGTTGACACTCCCTATGATCTCTCACTATAGCGCATGTAAAGCTCTCTAGGGTCACCAAACTTGCTACACAGGTTCACCTTGGGATCCTGACCTACAACTATGGGTTGTATACTTTGTTGTATATTCATGGATGATGGGTTCATCATAGTTTGGTTCTCCCACAATAATTATATTGAAAAGTTGAAAACTGCTGTCCGTCAGTAAGTATTGGGATCTCCAAAGAAAACGGAGGTGGGGGGATATTGCACTCACCTCAGAGTGCTCTTGTGTTTCTTTGACCTGAATTTCTCACATTCACCATGCATTCTAAAATATACACGCAGCTGCAGAATGGAGAACTCAGGCTTCTCTTAACCATGGCCTTCACTTGTGCCTCTGCCATACTTGCAACCACTGCACTGTTTGCACTTGATCAGCAGGCACAGACAGATGACTTGAAATTCCAAAATTGATAAAACTGTACAGGCTGAAGTCTGGAGCCCTGTTCGACACCATAAGCAAAGAAATTCAGAATCTTTTCAACACCACCTTTGACAGATTTTAAGGTAGCATAATCCAGTTGATTTGCAGCCCCTGCAGCACTTGTTTTATCCCCTTTGGGTCTGAATTTGAATGTAATTTATAATGTTTTTGAATTGGAGGGTCATGAGTTGGAGTTGTGGCTTTTCACTCCACACCAGCTCTTTCAATACTTCATGCTGAAAATGGGTGTCATAAAAAAATATTGTTCAAGTTTCAGCGTATAACTCTGACAGAGTGTGTGATGCGTAGGATGCTCCACACTTTAAAAAATTCATTACTTTAACTGTGGGAATATTTTCCTTTGTTACAATGCTGTTTGAACATTTTTATCTGTGTTCTGTTGGCTGATTTGAACTAGATTGAACCATCTTTTCTGTGCGTGTGTGCCTATTTTGAGTAATGCTGTGGAGAGATTTAGATTTGTGTGCAGAATATTTTATAATAAAATCAAAGCAAATATATAAGGATGCAGCTGATCACTGAAGTACTGCAACTCAAAGTGTTTAGTGTGATCAAATATTCAAGAGCAGAATGAGTCTCACAATGGGATAAATCAGTCTTCAGAGTCTCTGGAAGTTGTCTTGTTGAAAGTGTTGTATTCTCTGACTGATGACTCACAGTAGCTTAAGCAGATCCTATTTGGAATCTGTCATTCACCGTCTTACTGTACTCCTGCTCAAGTTTCATTTGTCAACATTTTCTGATCGGGAGAAGATCCACAGTCTTAGCACTTCAGCCATTCTTTCAGACACTAACAGATAACAGTATTACATTCTAACTTTGGAGATCTCTATTTCTGTCTGCACACAAAGAAATAAAAGATAGAATTTGAGTTTGATGAGGCGCCTTCTTGGTGTTTTTGCAGCTGTAATTCTTGTCAAAACAAATGGCATTAGGCATTTGATTTCGATGGCAGATCCTCGCTCGCTACCACAGTTGGCTGTATGAGGTTAATCGTGTGCTTCCTGCTAAGCACTACTGAAAAAAAAAATTGCTTTGATACCCACAGTATCACTGAAGCCATATTCAAAGAGCATCTTACATGTCCCTTCTTGAGGATGGGACTTCTGCACTATGCACAGCTGGGGTCCATACGGAAGAAGAGCCCTTCAGTACCAAGCAAACACAAGGGATTTTTCTGTTTCTTCTTTTGTTTTTTCTCCCTTTTTCTCTCTTACATGCTGTCACCCTGAGGATAATCATATATCCCTGTCTTTTATGTACTGACTCTGTTGCCTTAGTATTTCCGCAGCTTTTGAATGAAGTCCTGTTGTTCCTGGAAAAACACCAGGCCTAAAAGGTGTAGTCATGTTCTTTAGCTCATTCTGCCAAAGTTGGAAGGAGCTAATGCAATGGCGTGGCAAAGCATTCCGTCGTTCGTCCGTCCATCCACATATCCCTGAAATCTCTACTCCTCCTAGGCAATTGCTTTGATGCTAACCAAACTCACTGGGTCTGCATTCAGGTTGTGCTCAAGGTCAAGATCAGGGTCAAAAGTCAGAAGATCTGGGCACTTATGTAATTTCAGAAAAATTGCTACTCCTCCTAGGCAATTGCCTTGGTGTTCACCAAACTTACACCCAATGATTCCCAGCGAGGTCTGCATCCAGGTTGAACTCAAAGCCAGGACCGGGGTCAAAGGTCAGAAGATCTGTACACTTGTGTGATTTTATGAAAATAGTTGCTCCTCCTAGGCAATTGCCCTAATTCTCAACAAACTCACACACAATGATTCTCAAATAAGATAAGATAAGCCTTTATTAGTCCCACAATGGGGAAATTCCAGGATTGCAACAGCACAGGGATAGCAACACTCAGAGCAACAATCAGAAGACAAGAAAAAACAAGTGCAGCGAGTATACATATGTACATATAAACATATAAATATATAGACACACAGTGCGGAGCATTGTAGCTAGATGGAATAAATATATAAATATACACAGTGCGGAGCATTGTAGCTAGATGGAATAAATATATAAATATATACACTACCGTTCAAAAGTTTGGGGTCACTTAGAAATTTCCTTATTTTTGAAAGAAAAACACTTTTTTTCAATGAAGATAACTTTAAATGAATCAGAAATACAATCTATACATTGCTAATGTGGTAAATGACTATTCTAGCTGCAAATGTCTAGTTTTTGGTGCAATATCTGCATAGGTGTATAGAGGCCCATTTCCAGCAACTATCACTCCAGTGTTCTAATGGTACAATGTGTTTGCTCATTGCATCAGAAGGCTAATGGATGATTAGAAAACCCTTGTGCAATCATGTTAGGTCTGCAATGCTGTAATTACTGCAAATGGAGGATTCTTTGACGAAAGCAAAGTTTGAAGGAAAAAATTATTATTTCAAATACAAATCATTATTTCTAACCTTGTCAATGTCTTGACTATATTTTCTATTCATTTTACAACTCATGGTGGTAAATAAGTGTGACTTTTCATGGAAAACACAAAATAATTGTCTGGGTGACCCCAAACTTTTGAACGGTAGTGTAAACACACACAGTGCGGAGCATTGTAGCTAGATGGAATGAAACAGCATAACCGTCTACTTAGTTATCCTACATGGTATGATTATGTACCCATACATATTGTCGCCCTCCGTAGCGACCGGTATTTTCCTAGTTGTATACCGGAGGGGACCATTATGTAAGTCTATTGCGTCTTTTGCATTCAATACTATTAGGTTGTCACGTCTTTTTGCTATCTCTGCGAGCAGCCCTGCTTAGGTTGTACAGTCTGACAGCCGTAGGTAGGAAGGACCTGCGAAACCTCTCGGTTGTGCACCTAGGATGATGTAGTCTGCTGCTAAATGAGCTCCTCAGTGCATTCAGTGTGTCCTGCATAGGGTGGAACTCGGACTCCAGCAGAGATAACAGTTTAGCCACCATCCTTCTCTCTCCCATCTCCTCCACTGGGTCAAGGCGTTGCCCCAGGACAGAGCTAGCTTTCTTGATCAGTCTGTTCAGTCTCTTCCTATCGGCTGCTGTAACGCCACTGCCCCAGCAGACCACTCCAAAAGTGATGGCTGATGCCTCCACCGTGTCGTAGAATGACTTCAGCAGCGCCCCTTGTACACCAAAAGACCTGAGTCTCCTCAGTAGGAACAGCCTGCGCTGTCCCTTCTTGTAGAGTGCGTCAGTATTGTGTGACCAGTCTAGTTTATTGTTCAGATGGACACCCAGGTACTTGTAGGATGTCACCATCTCGATGTCAGTTTCCTGTATATTTACTGGTGCTGTGAAGGGTTGTCCTTGCCTGCGGCAGTCCACCACCAGCTCCTTAGTTTTCCTCGCGTTGATCTGGAGGAAGTTCCAATGGCACCAGTCCACAAAGTCCTGGATAAGCCCTCTGTACTCAGCTTCATCTCCGTTGGAAATGAGGCCAACGATTGCAGAGTCGTCAGAGAACTTTTGTAGATGGCAGTGTGTTGTGTTGTGTGAGAAGTCCGCAGTATAGAGGGTGAACAGGAAGGGAGCCAAAACCGTTCCCTGGGGGGGCCCCATGCTACCGATGATCGTGTCGGACAAACAGTCCCGGGTTCTCACAAACTGTGGCCGGTTTGTGAGGTAGTCTAGGATCCGTGAGGACAGGTGCTGGTCCACCCCTGCGCACAGCAGCTTGTCCTTCAGGATCATCTGTTGGATGGTGTTGAAAGCACTGGAGAAGTCAAAGAACATGATCCTCACCGCATTCCCGGGCTTCTCCAGGTGGGACAGAGAACGGTGAAGGAGGAAGATCACCGCATCCTCCACCCCAATGCCATGCTGGTAGGCAAACTGGAGTGAATCCATTGCTGGTCCCACCAGTGGGCGGAGGTGAGCAAGGAGCAGTCTCTCCAGGGTCTTCATCATGTGGGACGTCAGGGCCACTGGTCTGTAGCTGTTCAGATCTTTGGGGTGGGAAGTCTTTGGTACAGGTACCACACAAGATGTTTTCCACAACTGTGGTACCTTCCCCAGCTTCAGGCTCAGGTTGAAGATGTGCTCCACAATCCCACACAGCTGGTCTGCACAGGACTTGAGGAGCTTTGCGCTGATGCCGTCCGGTCCCGACGCCTTCCTTGCCTTGATCTTCCTCAGCTCCGTCCTCACCTGGGTCTTAGTGAGGGTCATGTTGGAGGGCTGTGTGTTGGGAGTGGGAGGGTGTTGGTGGAGTGGGGTGTGGGCAGCAGGACCCGATGTCTTCAGGGGCAGCAGTGGTTGTTGTGCAGTCGGGGGGGGGGGGGCGGTTGGTCAAACCTATTGAAAAACAGGTTCAGATTGTTCGCCCACTCCCTGCCCCCCGTGGCCTGGGGGGAGGTATTCTGGAGCCCAGAGATGGTTTTAAGGTTTCTCCAGACCCCACCGATGTCGCTCTGTTGCAGCTTGTCCTCCATCTTCTTCCTGAAGCTGTCCTTGCCTTCTCTGATCTTCTTCCTCAGCTCCCTCTGTACAGACTTAAGCATCTCCCTGTTCCCCGACCTGAAGATCCTCTTCTTCTCTCTCAGAAGTGTTTTTATCTCAGGGTTGATCCAGGGTTTGTTGTTCGAGCAACACCGTATGGTCTTGGTGGGTACAGTGTTGTCCACACAGACGCTGATGTAGTCCGTGATGGTGTGAGTGAGGCCATCGATGTCCTCACCATGTGGATCGCAGAGCTGCTCCCAGGCAGTGGTTTCAAAACAGTCCTTTAGAGCGTCCATTGCCTCCTCAGACCATAACTTCACTGTGCGCATAACCGGAGGTTGTCTGTGCACTAGGGGTTTGTACACCGGCCGGAGATGAACCAAGTTGTGATCCGATCTCCCGAGTGGGGGGAGTGGTGATGATGTGTACGCCTCCTTAGTGTTTGCATAGAATAAGTCCAGTGTTTTATTGTCTCTAGTGTTGCATGTGACATACTGGGTGAATGTGGGTAGAATGGGAGACAGTGAAACATGGTTGAAGTCACCTGAGATGAGGAGAAGAGCATCTGGGTGTTCTATCTGCAGCCTGCCAGTTACTGAGTGAATGACGTCACGCGCTGTCCCAGCGTTCGCCGTCGGATTTGCATAAATAACAATGCAGCTCATGTGTGAGTATTCCCTCGGGAGATATGTAGGCCGCATGCTAACAGCTAGCAACTCCATGTACTTGTTGCAGTGTTGTTGTTTAACCGTGATATGTCCCGGTCTGCACCAGTTGTTATTAACATACATTATCACTCCACCGCCCCGTGCCTTGCCACTGTCTGGTGTTCGGTCTGCCCGTATCGCGTGGAAACCCTCCAGTTCAATGTTAGCATCCGCTGCTAGTTCATATAGCCACGACTCAGTGAATAACATAAAGCAGCACTCCCGGTATATGCTATCGTAACGGGAGATAGCCGCTAGCTCATCTACCTTTCCTAATATCGATCGTACATTCCCCATAACAACGGATGGGAGGGCAGGTCTGTACCTTATATTCCTTGCCCGCCGTCTTACACCAGCACGACACCCACGTCATTTTCGCCTTATTTCTCCCGGTATGTCGAGTTTTTTCGTTAGCACTGAGTGGCGGTTGAGTGCTAACAGTTGGTCCCTGTTGTACCGTCTCCTGCTGTAAACAGCGACTCTGTCCACCGGCTTGGGAGACATTTGGGGCGATCTGTGCGTCATAAATAGGTCTTCATAAATAGGTCTTCATCTAGGTTGTGCTCAAGGTCAACGGTCAGGAGATCTGAGCACTCTCACTGTGATTTCATCAGGCCAGAATAAGCTACTCTGTCACTGATGGTCTGGTTTTGTTTTAACCGGTATTTGAATACACAGTGTTAATAGGTTCGCAGAGATGTACCAGCTTCATGTTATCATAATAATCCATGCAGGGTTTTAAAACGCATACATATTTTGCTAATTTTGCTCATCAGTCTGGCAACCCAGTCTTGTTGTTAAATTAACTTAAAATCACCTAACTTAATTGTTTAGATTTCTGACTTAACCATCAAGCTGAAAGAGCATGTTGATGTAGTCAGAGGAAGTATGACATGCTAGTGAGCTACAGTATATGCATTGGCATCCTGAAGGTGATGCTGTGTTTAAGCAGAGTGAACAGCTAGCAGTACTCCTTGATTTAATGTTAGTTATAAAATGAATAACATATGAGTATGCAAGCTATTTTACAAATATTAACACTGATGGTAAAAACTCTTTAAATCAAAAATTATGGTCTTTATTATACTTAAACAAGCATGAATCCTTAAGTTCATCATTCATGGGTCTTAAAAATAAAGCAAACAAGATTGCTCCATTTTCTTGTACAGTGAAATCTTTGCATTAAATTTTGTGAATATGTATTCACTGTTTTGCAGTTTGCATGTTAACACAAATGTTTGTGTACTTTTACCATTTTTCTAAATGTAAGGTCTTAAATTGGATGAAGTTCTTAAAGTCTTAATTGTAACTTTGTTATACCTGCAGAAACCCTGCATACATAGTCAGGTCTGTAGAGCACTACATTTGCTGGTCATACAGACAGAATTACAACTAAAACTACATTACCTTAAGACACACTAGTGGACTTGATGGGCTTGCCCAAATGGAAACAAGACTTTCTTACACATCCCAGACTGTCGCACCAAATTCTATATTGTTTAATGTTAAAATTGCAATAAAGCTTGTGTGCAAGTAGAAACAGTTTTTGTTGTCATTCATCAGAGTCTTTGTACTGTAACAGAACAGTGCCATACCAAGACACTGAAATTTTGCTAGTTGTTCTGAATGTGAAAATGTTATGCTGTTGCTGCTGCAGTGGTGATTTCAGAAGTTTATTTGCCACATTAGCACCCAACATTTTCAGATCCAAATAAATGCTGTCCTGACCTTCTTTAATTGGGACCGGCGGCAGATGTTGCTGTTGACCAGAAGTGTGGTCTGTTATAATTTTCTGGCTGTCTTCAGAATGATTTCATTTTTAACCAGATCCCCTCTAATTCAGTTTTTGTCTGAATTCACTTTCGCTTCCCCCAGGTAAGGTGTTGAATATCGACTTGCGCCACTACCTCAGTCTGCAGTTTCAGAAGGGCTCCCTGGACCATAAGCTCCAGCAGGTGATCAGAGACAACCTGTACCTGCGCACCATTCCCTGTGAGTACCTTCCTCAGCCTCAGGCCACTTAGTTTTCCTCTTTGTGCTCTGGTGTGCTTGTTGCTCCCCTGACCCCTACAGATGGAGTCTGCTCTGTTCTGTGTTCTCATCTGTGTCACTCCTCACGCTGCCATGCAGTTTCTTCCCTGTGTATCTTTTTAAATCTTCTTTTTCCTTATTTGCTCCTCTTTCCTCATCCTCTTCATCTCACCAGTGTTAATGTCTCCTGTTAAATGTTGCTATTCATGCCATGATCTTAGCAAAATTAGTAAAAGTACACAGCCTTGGGCTTAAGGCAAGTGTGATGCCCCAGGAAAACCTGAGCAGACTTTGATATTAAAGGCTAATGTTATCTATGTGAGTAAAATACTTTTGAGACTTTAAAGGTGCACTTCAGCTTCTCTAAAACCACCTAAAACCACCTCAAAAACAAGTATTGTCCAAAATATTATATTGTGGCTTTTTAACCACAAAAAACTTTCATTGCCTTAGAATTGCTTGGAAAGAGATTTTAAATCTTGCACCTGCTTAAGTATGCACGGCTCTATGAATATTCTGATTAGCAGCCTGTAGGGCTTGCATGTGATTGGTCACCACACTCCTAACCTACAGGGCTTGCACGTGATTGGTCGCCATGACTCCTGGTGGGTGGGCTGCTAGGCTGTTCAAGGTGCTTCCGGATGTTAAAAGTTTTGCCCATATCTTCAAAAGTAAAAAAAAAAAAAAAGATAAATGTGTAGTTGCCAAATATGTATTTACTTTTTACTAACAACCAGTCTCCCATCCGCTGGCGAAGTGAGTTGAATGTGGCTTTGCAAGACCATGGTCTTGCATTTCGTGCCATCATATTTTACATCCAGAGCTGCTAGAAATCCTTTGTTATTTAGAGACTGCTATTACAAAAAAGTCTGACAATAGGAAAAGCGGAAGTGCTGAGCTGGGAGTGACAAGCTGTTGCTGTGATACAGGCCACAGACTCCCCCCCCACCCCACCCAGAGCACTGCACACAAACGCTGGAAAAAAAATTGCTCAGGGCGGTTGGGCGACAAAAAATGTGTTTGGTGGACATGCAACCTAATGTTATAACCAACCAGGCTAAGCTGGAATAGTTACATACATTATCTCACAAAAGTGAGTACGCCCCTCACATTTTTGTAAATATTTTATATCTTTTATTATATCTTTTCATGGGACAACACTGAAGATATGACACTTTGATACAATGTAAAGTAGTCAGTGTGCACTTAGGGGTGTACTCACTTTTGTTGGCAGCGGTTTAGACATTAATGGCTGTGTGTGGAGTTATTTTGAGGGGACAGCAAATTTACACTGTTATACAAGCTGTACACTGACTACTTTGCATTGTGTCAAATCTTCAGTGCTGTCCCATGAAAAGATATAATAAAATATTTACAAAAATGTGAGGGGTGTACTCACTTTTGTGAGATACTGTAGCAAGTAACGGTCTGTCCAAATCTGCCCTTTTTTGGGGGGGGGGGGTGCTTAAGCAGACATTCACAGCTGAAAAACATACAGTGGTGTGAGAAAGTGTTTGCCCCTTCCTGATTTCTCATTTTTTTGTATGTTTGTGACACTTAAATGTTTCAGATCATCAAACAAATTTAAATATTAGACAAAGATAACACAGGTAAACACAAAATGCAGTTTTTAAATGAAGGTGTTTATTATTAAGGGAAAAAATCCAAATCTACTTTACTTGTGTTATCTTTGTCTAATATTTAAATTTATTTGATCTGAAACATTTGTCACAAACATACAAAAAAAAAAGAGAAATCAGGAAGGGGCAAACACTTTTTCACACCACTGTACTTTAGAGTTTGGAATGATTTGCTCTTGATATGTCTTATAAATCACAAGAAACATGTTACAGACATGTTAACAACAGAAAAAAAAAAAAACCTTGATTTTTGCCTGAGTGTCACTTTAAAGCTTGAAAGAAACTGTATTAGAGTTGAAGATCAGCACACATGCTTTTTGTTTTGATGTTTTGTCTGTAGGGTTAAATATATTAACTACTAAAATTATGGGAGCTATTTATTTTTCAGTTCAGTTATTGTCAGATCATTGTTAAAATTTAATAGAGCAGTATTACGTTTTTCTCCCTCCTTGCACATTTCTTTGCCCTTATGAATTTTCTCCAGTGCTTCTTTTAAAATGGGGGAATAAATAACCAGGACAGAATGATTTTATGTTTATACCCGAGTGATTTTTAAAATGGACAACAAGGCCAACAGGCGTAAATGAAAGAGCAGCTGCAATTCTCTGGGCTGCACAGCTGAGTTATGAAACCTTTTTTGCCATTCATCACTGCTCACGACAGCCTTTATTATTTGTCCAACTCTCTGTTAGCATTTGGAAAGCTTTCATTTCTGACATTTTGCATACAAGGAAAGTTTTTAAAGGACCTTTGAAGGTGCATTTATCGTTTAAGTAAAGCACTGCTGAATAATTTAAAGTAGCAGGTTTTGGTTTCTCTTCCTGCTGAATTCCAGAATGCATTAATAGAATTTTTTTAAACTAAAATACAATATACAGGTGTTGCTTGAGCTCTTCTAACATTTTCAATTTTTTGCATTTCAAATATACTAAATTTCCTCACATTATCTCAAAGATTACCAGCACATTCTGCACATTAAGCATTTTACCACCTCATCTCAACGTTTCCCATGCAAGACATTACAGTCTGGCTTGTAGTTCAGCATATGTACCCTGTCCACTCTGCTCATTCAAGCCCATGCAGTGGCTTATTACAGCACGCTGAGCCACAGTGACCCTGCAATGAGCCTGAATAACCACGACAGCATGATGCCTGCGCTCATTACAGCAGCTCGAATAGCATCTTGAAGTGAGAGGAGCATGACTACCCTTCTTCCAACACACATACCGAGGCTTCATTAAGTGTCACTCTTGCCTCCCGCAAAAGATGACAGGAGCTCAAGATGGCACCGGGGGGTCCAGGTCACCAAAAAAATCCTTGAAGCTTTGCTAAATCCCGACACCCAGCCCTACTGCAGACTACCTCTCTGCTTCCTTGGATATTAATATCCGTCACGGCACAGCAATCGGCTCCACTAGTCTCACTGTAAAATTTAAAAAAAGAGGAAAGTGCAAATGAAAAAAGTACCGAGATTTTCTGCCCTAGTGATGTTATTTATTTTTTATCAGATTGAAGGATTTCCTATTTAAGCCAGTGAGACAAAAAGGAATATATAGTTGGATTAATAAACATGCCATAAGACTTCCGGTTATGGCTGCCACGTAGGACGGACGTGTCTCGCTCTGCTCTGCTCCTGGAGAAAAAAATCGGCAAATAACTCTCTCATTTGGGACAGAACGTATCCCAGCATTTGAGCGAGGATATGTCGGCGAAGCCTAAGGCTGGAAAACCAGGAAAAGGAAAAAGTGAGCCGCCGAAACAGTCCAAATTAACGGACTTTCAGGTCTGTGACGCAGCAAACAAAACTCCATATATGGCGGAGGAGGCTGGCGGCGGTGCGATTTCTGCGGGGAATGGCGCAGATGCGCTGATGGCTGCCATGAGTTCAATGAGAGCGGATTTTTCCTCTAGATTTGATGGGATTATGACAGCGTTGGAAGGAATAAGAAAGGAATTGGGTGACTGTGTAGAACGAACGGCGCAGATGGAGCTCCGTCTCGCTAGTGCTGAAGATGACGTCACCCGTCTTCAATTAAAGGTGCGCACTTTGGAAAAAAAAAATAAATCTCTGGAAGATAATATTTTGGATTTGGAATCTCGGTCGAGACAGAATAATTTGAGGCTGGTGGGTCTTCCAGAGGAATCAGAAGGTCGGGACGTATGTTCCTTTCTGGAAAAGTGGATTCCGGAGGTGCTGGGCAGCGAGGAGTTGCAATCAGCAGTGGTTCTGGAAAAAGCACATCGTATTGGCCCACGGAGAGATAAGGGACCGCCGAGGACCTTAATTATGAAGTTTCTTAGCAACAGAGACAGGATGAAGATCTTCAACGCTGCACGTGCTAAAGGAGAGATTAAACACCAGGACCAGCAGGTGCGGTTCTACCCAGATTTGGCCACAGGAATCCAGCAATTGAGGAAGCAGTTTGATCCCGTACGTAAGGAGCTGCGCAACCTTGGGATTCGTCATGGTGTAATCTATCCTGCGAGACTGCTGACCACGTATGAGGGCAGAACCCACATCTTCAAGACCCCAGAGGAGGCGCAGGAGTTCATCAAGAAGATCAAAGAAGAAGAAGAGACTGGTGGGAGCTAAGCATGAACAAAATATAAGGTAGAATAATTAAGCATTTGCACAGGCATCTGACTGACTTGAAGTAAATAGTAAGTTTACAAAATATAGATTGTATTATATATTAAAAAAAACAAAACAAAAACAAAACAAACAAAAAAAAAAACTATGATGTACAAAGTTGTTAAAAATTTTGGAGTTAAGTTGGAAAACTACAGAGGAGAGTTAATGTTACGTCATTAAAAGCAGTAGAGTTAGGGTGATTGGGAGGATGAAGAAGGAGTGGCTTAGGCTGTTCCCCGTGGGTGTGGAACGGTCGATGGCTATATCGGGAGACAGAATTTTTCTTTTGATTTTGGGGGGTTTGCCACAAGTGTGGGAAGGGGAAATTTGTTTGTGTGTAGTTTGTAGGATGAATGTTCAACCACTCATGTTTTTGCTTCTCTGTATGAGCATGTTTACACTGCAAGGTAATCCCAAACTCTCTATTGATCATGGACCAAAGTGTTAATCTTAATTTAACTTCATGGAATTGCAGAGGTCTACAAAATTTAAAAAAACTTAAACAAGTTATGAATAAAATAAAGGACATGGGTTCAAGAATTGTGTTTTTACAAGAAACTCATCTGATAGAGGAGGATGTTAAAAGAATTAGGAGTAGATGGCAGGGAAGTAGTAGTAGTAGTAGATTAGTTTATTTGACAGGGACAGTGCAATAAACATAGACAATTAATCAAAGACAATCAATCTGATGTGTTGCACATAGAGTGTATAGCTATTAGCTAATTTGCAACTCTTGTCCCTGGATGGGCTTTAGAAAAAAGAATCAAGATAAAAAATATACAAGTGTATTCACCTCTTCATTTTCATCCCGAGCCAGGGGAGTTATGACTCTCATACATAAATCAGTTCCTTTTCAAGTGAAAAATGTAATTGGAGACAAATTTGGAAGATATGTAATCATTCAAGGTTCTTTGCTATTAGAAAATATAAATCTTGTGAACTTATATGGTCCCAATATAGACGATCAGAAGTTCTTTGCTAATTTATTTCTCATCTTATCATCACTTACAGGGCAACATATAATAGCAGGGGATTTTAATTGTACATTGAATCCAGGTGTGGATAGATCAACAGGACTGGATTGTACGCACATTGGATGTAGGATGACTATTAATCATTTTATGAAAGAATTGAGATTGTTAGATATATGGAGAGAAATGAAACCACAAGTTAAAGCCTATTCTTGTTATTCCAGTACCTACAAGACATTCTCACGTATTGATTATTTTTTGATTTCCACAGAATTAAGGTCCAAGATTCAAAACTGCTTTTATGATAACATCGTGATCTCTGATCATGCACCCTGTTGTCTAATATATGTAGATAAAAAAATGACAAAGGAATCAGGTAGATGGCAATTTCAGCATAAATGGCTTCAGGATGAGGAATTTGTCAAGTATATAGAAAAACAGATAGACGAGTTCTTTGACATCAATACTACACAAACATCAGCATGTGTAAAGTGGGAGGCTTTCAAAGCTTTTATTAGGGGACATATTATTAGTTATACAGGATCAAAATCTAAGAAGACTCGAGAGGAGAGAGCTAAATTGGAACATAAAATAAAAAATCTTCAGGAAAAAGTGTATGCAGGAAGTGACCCAAGGTTGGAGAATGAATTACTGATTTTGAGAGCTGAATACGACAAAAAATCAGCGAATAGAGCTGCCTCGAGTCTTCTAAGATTGAAACAATCTTTTTATGAACAAGGTGAAAAATCAGGAAAATTATTAGCATGGCAGATTAAACAATTGGAAATTAAAACACCAATTACCAGTATTATAAGTAACGGACAGGTAGTTATAGATCCTTTAGAAATTAATAGAGCCTTTAGAGATTACTATGAAAAATTATATGATACCAAAAATGAACCTGATTTAACAAAACTAAATGGGTTTTTGAACGAACTATCTATACCGTGTATTCCAAATGAAAACAGGGAGATATTGGAGTCTAAAATTAGTCAAGAAGAAGTTGGGCTAGCCATTGATAATATGAAATCAGGAAAAAGTGCAGGACCAGATGGTCTTCCAGTTGACCTTTATAAAAATTTAAGAATAAATTAATAAAACCTTTTTTGGAAATGGTTTTAGAAGCATTTCAAAATAATAATTTACCATCATACATAAATAATGCCTTAATTATACTGCTGCCAAAACCAGGTAAGCCCTCTAATAAATGTGAAAATATGAGACCAATAAGCCTATTAAACGCCGACCTTAAGATAATCTGTAAAATTTTAGCAAGACGAATACAAGAAATTTTACCAAATATTATTAATCGAGATCAGAATGGCTTTATAAAGGGTAGACAAGGCTTCCATAATGTAAGAAGACTATTTAATATTATTTATTTTAATAAAGAAGCACCGGATACAGCTCTCCTATCATTGGACGCCGAAAAGGCCTTTGATAGAGTTGAATGGCCCTTTCTTTTTGAAGTCTTACAAAGGTTTGGACTTGGAAATAATTTCATAAAATGGGTTCAAATAATATACAATAATGCTACAGCAGAAATCCTAACAAATAACAATATTTCAAAACCAATAAAAATCAATAGAGGATGTCGACAAGGCTGTCCACTTTCACCTTTACTGTTTACTATGGCAATTGAACCTTTAGCGATAGCGATACGTTTACATTCACAAATATATGGAATTAAAGTTGGACCAACAGAACATAAAATCTCCCTGTACGCCGATGATATAATTTTGTTTATGTCGAATCTAAAAAAATCAATTCCAACCTTGTTGAATTTAATAAAGAATTTTGGGGAAATATCAGGATATAAAATAAATAAAACTAAATCTTCAATATTAATGCTAAATGAGACCCAGAGAAATTACCCAGCCCCTGAGGTAAATCAATTCAATGTTGTAAATCAGTTTAAATATTTAGGAATCCAAATTATGCCTAAGCTAGAATCAGTCGCCAGTGTCAACTATGAAGCCTTAATGTCAGATATCAGTGAGTTAACTCAGAGATGGATGTCACTACCAATGTCGATGATCGGGAGAATCAATATACTTAAAAGTAATATTTTACCTAAAATACTTTATTTATTTCAATACATTCCCTTATCACCACCTTTAGATCTATTCTCAAGAATAAAAAAAAAGTTAGTGGAATTTATATGGAACAACAGGAGGGCTAGATTACGTTTGTCTTTATTATATTTACCATTTGATCGTGGAGGTCTGAAATGTCCAAATTTTATGTTGTATTATTGGTCGGCACAACTGAGGTCTATGACATATTATTTTTCATCAAATGATCTCCCTCACTGGACTGAAATGGAATCATACAATTTACCTTTACCTCTTCCCATATTCATATACTCAGATTCGGCAAAAAAATTACAAAAACAAGTTAAAAATCCATATGTAAAGCATATGATCAAAATATGGTGTGAAGCTAAAAACTATTTAAAAGAACCACAGTTATTGTCACAATTTAGTCCAATATGGGGTAATCAATATTTTAAACCAGGGAGAGCGGACGCTGTATTTAAAGTATGGAATTTAAAAGGGATACAAAAGATTCAGGATTTATATTTGCCATGTGCAGACAACATAATGTCTTTTGAAGAGCTGAGGATCAAATTTAATCTCAATAGAACACATTTTTTTAAATATCTTCAACTTAGAAACTTTATTCGATCAAATCAAAATAAAGCTCTCACTCGACCTATTTATTCATCCTTGGAAAAAATGATGATGAAAGATAGTAAAAGAAAGGGTATTATTTCAGAGTTTTATAACTCATTGACACTATCTTCAAGTGAAAATTCACTGAAAAGATTAAACTACTGGAAAGAAGATCTGCAAATTGAAATTTCAGAGGAACAATGGGAATTGGCTTGTACAGAAGCTCAAACCAAATCAATAAATGCACGCCTTAAATTGATACATTTCAAATGGTTAATGCGGATGTATGTTACACCGGAGGAGTTAAATAGATATAACAAAAATATACCAGATACATGCACAAAATGCATGGAAAGTAAAGGAACCCTATTTCATTGTTTATGGGAATGTAGATTAATAAGAATGTTTTGGGAAGAGGTGAGGGTAACAATTGAAAAAATAATCTCAAAACAAATCATATTGAATCCTAAACTGTTTTTGTTGGGTCTGTACCCAGAAAAGCATAATTTCAATAAAAGTGAAAGAACATTCATAGACCTCAGTTTGCTTAATGCCAAAAAATGTATTGCACTATTATGGAAAAAGACTCATAGACCAGATGTGACTCAGTGGTTAAGACAGATGTTAACAAACCTTCCATTAGAAAGAATAACATATATACTAAAATCAAAGGAAATTGTGTTTGAGAATATATGGAGACCTTTTATTGATTATGTAAAAAATTTAAACATAACTCTTGAAGAAGAAGGTGAATGATGTGTGTGGACCTTGTAAATTCCAAACTGGTGAACATAATATGTATACTTATGTATTGGATTGTCTAGACTAAACAGAGGAGCATTGTTGAAGACTTGATTTTGTTGGTGGTTGTTGGTGTTTTTAGTGCATTTTTTTTTTTTTGTAGTACTTTAGTGTTAGTGTTTGATTGTTTGTATCATGTTTGTTAAAAAAAAAAAAAAAAAAAAAAAAAAGGTTCAATAAAGATATTGTGGAAAAAAAAAAAAACATGCCATAAAGTTTTACTCGGTTAAACACAGGAAGATTACAGAATTTACCATATCAAATGTGTAGGGGTATAATCTGTGTTTCTGAAGAAGGTGTATCGAGAAATGGGTTAATTCCCAGAAAGCTTTTGAAACCACCTAATCGATTTGGATTTCAGTAAATCATAAAATAAATAAGATTACTGCATTTTTCCTTGACATTGGTTTATTGTGTTACAAATTACTTTTTTCCAAATCAAATTAATAAAAATACTGCACTGTACTTCACTTCATTCATACACTTCATGGTCTCAGCTGCTTTGGCAGAGAATCTGACCCCCAGTCCTTCTCAAAAAAATGAAGTGAATGGGGCTGCACTTTACTTGGTGGCCACCATGTAGTACCTTTTATTGTGAAGGTATAAGCTTATCAATCTCGGGGCATCCAGTGTGCGAGTTACACTGACCGACACTGTTTGGCTGTCCAGTAAACATGCGAGGGTGCTGATATACCTGCCTATTGGTTGCTGGCTTCCACTTTGCTTCTCTGGACTTGAGCCTGGATGATGGACTCCGACATCTCCATGTCTAAGCAGTTGCATCCACCAGCTCAGTGTTCCACAGAATCCATGACTGGCTCAGGCAGCATTAGCATGGTTAGCTGCCTTTGTCAGCAGTTCAGGTAATGTTCAACGAGACAAATAGACAAAATTATGACAGGCTTCAAATGAGTGGAATATTGTAGTGCCTCCATTTAGGGTTACTGTGGCCACCACACACAAGATAGTTACTTGGCTGTTCAGTAGTGGATTAGAAGATAAATTATTAATGGTAACAAGCACAGCCAATAACACCAGATACCTGGTAATTACCACTAACTATACCAAATGTTGTCTAGTGTCTGATATCTGGGTAGTACTAGGTTTTAAAACTAAAAATGTTGCTATGCATTGTTACCAACATTGAAAGATGTAGTATAGGCTGTTTTTACCGAGATTTTTGAGTTGTTTTCTGTAGCTGAGGATGTGTAACAGAGGTGTATACATACAAGAGACCAGGCATTGATACACAAAATCTTGTTCTACTAAATGTTTGAAGTGATCTGGTGTCTGCCAGTATGATTTAAAAAATAACATCATCTTTCACTTTCTGTTTCACTGCAATTAGCATCTTGTTGTTAAATGCTTGTAATGTGACTTTTGGTGTGCTGTTGAGTAGCTGTGGAAGTACTAGCAAAGTAGACAAAATACGGTTCACACCTACAGCAACACTGAAGAGTGCTGGATTTTTCTTTATATAAAGCAACAATAACCCCAGAGACCCAGTAAGTGCAAGTACTTTGTTGTATATTTTGGTTTGGTCCTGTATTCTTTTTATACAGTAAATATCTTCAGAACCCAGCTACAGGGGGTGCACAAGCCAGTGTATTCCTAGTGCTGGTCCCGAGCCCGGGTAAATGGGGAGGGTTGTGTCAGGAAGGGCATCTGATGTAAAACCTTTGCCAAATCAAACATACGGATCATGGTGAATGAGACTTTCATACCGGATTGGTCAAGGCCCGGGTTAACAACAACCGCTACCGGTGCTGTTAACCAACAGGGTGCCGGTGGAAATTGGGCTACTGTTATTCGAAGATTGAGGAGGAGGAGAGGGGGAAGGCGTGTTAAGAGGAACAGAGAGAAAAGGAAAGGTAGAAGTGTGGAGGTAAGAGTAGGGACGTTAAATGTAGGGATTATGACTGGTAAAGGCAGAGAGTTGGCTGATATGATGGAGAGAAGTAAGGTAGATATACTCTGTGTTCAAGAAACCAGATGGAAGGGAAGCAAGGCTAGGTGCATTGGAGGGGGATTTAAACTGTTCTACCATGGTGTAGATAGAAAGAGAAATGGAGTAGGAGTAATCTTGAAGGAAGAGTATGTGAAGAGCGTTCAGGAGGTAAAGAGGGAGTTGGACAGAATCATGACTTTGAAACTAGAAGTCAAAGGTGTGATGTTGAATGTTAGTGCGTATGCCCCACAAGTTGGATGTCATGTAGAAGAGGGAGGAATTCTGGAGTAAGCTGGATGAAGTGGTAGAAAGTGTTCCCAGGGGAGAGTGAGTGGTGATTGGAGCGGACTTTAATAGGCATGTAGGTGAAGGGAACAGAGGTAATGAGGAGGTCCTGGGTAGGTATGGTCTTAAGGAGAGGAATGTGGAAGGACAGGTGGTTGTGGATTTTGCTTAAAGGATGGAAATGGTAGTGGTGAACACATACTTTAAGAAGAGAGAGGAACATAGGGTGACTTACAAGAGTGGAGGAAGGTGCACACAGGTGGATTACATCTTATGCAGAAGGAGAAATCTGAAAGAGAAAGGAGACTGCAAGGTGGTGGCAGGAGAGAATGTAGCTAGACGGCATTGGATAGTAGTCTGTAGGATGACTTTGGAGAGCAAGAACAGGAAAACAGTGAAGGCAGAGCCAAAGATTAAGTCTGGGAAGTTACAGAAGGAAGAAGGTCGCACAGAGTTCAGGAAGGAGTTGATACAGGCTCTGGGCGGTAGGGAAGAATTACCAGATGACTGGGAAAGTACAGCAAAAGTATTGAGGGAAACGGGTAGAAAGGTATGTGGTGTATCCAGTGGACAGAGGAAGGAAGACAAGGAGACTTGGTGGTGGAATGAGGAGTTACAGGAAAGTATCCAGAGGAAGAGGTTAGCAAAGAAAAAGTGGGATAGTCAGGGAGATGAAGAAAGTAGACAGGAGTATTTGGAATCTAGGTGCATGGCAAAGAGAGGTGGCAAAGGAAAAGGCATATAGTGAGTTGTATGGGAGGCTAAACACTACGGAAGGAGAAAAGGACTTGTATCGATTGGTTAGACAGAGAGATTGAGCTGGAAAGGATGTGCAGCAGGGTTAGGCTGATTAAGGACAGAAATGGTAATGTACTAACAAATGACAAGAGTGTGTTGAGAAGGTGGAAGGAGTACTTTGAAGACCTGATGAACAAAGAAAATGAGAGAGAGAGGAGGATGGATGAAGGAAAGATGATGAACAAGGAAGTCCCGAGTATTAGCAAGGCAGAAGTGAGGGCAGCTTTGAAGAGGATGAAGAATGGAAAGGCAGTTGGTCCAGATGACACACCTATGGAGGGATGGAGATGTTTAGGAGAGATGACAGTGAACTTTTTAACCAGATTGTTCAACACAATCTTGGAGAGTGAGAGGCTGCCTGAGGAGTGGGGAAGTATTTTGGTAGCAATTTTCAAGACCAAGAGTGATACTCAGAACTGTAGTAACTACAGAGGCATAAAGTTGATCAGCCACACTATGAAGATATGGGAAAGAGTTGTTGAAGCCAGGTTAAGAGGAGAGGTGACAATCAGTGAGCAGCAGTACGGCTTCCTGTCAAGAAAGAGTACTGCAGATGCAATGTTTCCTTTAAGAGTGTTGATGTAGAAGTATAGAGAAGGTCAGAAGGAGTTGCACTGTGTCTTTGTGGATCTAGAGAAAGCATATGATAGGGTGCCAAGAGATGAAGTGTGGTACTGTATAAGCAAGTCAGGAGTAGCAGAGAAGTATGTGAGGGTGGTGCAGGAATGTATGAGGACCGTGAGATGGTGGTGAGGTGTGCTGTAGGAATGACAGATGGGTTCAAGGTGGGGATGGGATTACATCAGGGATCAGCTCTGAGCCCCTTCTTGTTTACCATGGTGATGGACAGGCTGACAGACGAGGTCAGGCAGGAGTCTCCATGGACCAGGATGTTTGCAGACAATATTGTGATCTGTAGTGAGAGAGTAGGGAGCAGGTGGAAGAGAACCTGGAGAGGTGGCAGTATACTCTGGAGAGAAGCGGAATGAAAGTCAGTAGAAGAAAGACGGAATACATGAGTGTGAATGAGAGGGAGGCAGGTGTAATGGTGAAGATGGAAGGACAAGAGGTAGTGAAAGTAGATGAGTTTAAATACCTGGGGTGAACTATCCAATGCAATGGAAACTGCACAAGAGAGGTGAAGAAGAGACTGCAGGCAGGGTGGATTGGGTGGAGACGAGTGTCAGGGGTGATTTGTGACAGAAAGGTAGCAGCAAGAGTGAAAGGGAACATTTATAAGACAGTGGTGAGACCAGCGATGATGTATGGTTTGGAGATGGTGGTGCTGACAAAAAGACAGGAGATGGAGCTGGAGGTGGTAGAGTTGAAGATGCTAAGATTTTCATTGGGAGTGATTAGGAGGGCCAAGATTAGAAATGAGTATATCAGAGGGACAGCTCAGGTTGAGCGGTTTTAAAGACAAAGTAAGAGAGGCAATACTGAGATGATTTGGACATGTGCAGAGGAGGGATAGTGGATATATTGGACAAAGGATGTTGAAGATGGAGCTGCCAGACAGGAGGAAAAGAGGAAGACCACAGAGAAGATTCATGGATGGAGTGAAGGAGGACATGGAGAGGGTTGGTGTTACAAAGGAAAATGTAAGGGACAGGGTGAGATGGAGACAGATGATCCGCTGTGGCGACCCCTAAAGGGAGCAGCTGACAGAAGAAGAAGAAATATCTTCAGAAAACTGACAGGCAAACAAGAGGCTAAAGAGTAGTGTTGTAGTCGAGACCACACTAATCGAGACCAAGACATTACCGAGACCAGAGGAGCCGAGACCAAGGCAGTTTGAGACCGAGTCGAGACCAAGACCACATACAGTATCTTGTGTGTGTGTGTGTGTGTGTGTGTGTGTATGTATATACAGTATATAATATCTCCCCCCCCCACACACACACACACAACAGCATCTCAAAGAATTGGAAATATCATGATTCATTAATTATTTCAAAAAGTTGTAAGTCATTATTTGGTTGTGTTTAAGTTTATACAGCACTAATCTATAACACATGTTTAAACTACAGTATATTTTGTAGCAGTAATCTTTATTTTGATTCTGCAAAATACCTGAAACTGTCAGATTTATATAACAGAGTAAAAGGTATAATACTGGCTTCCAACATCCATTGAAACTTGAGTATAAAGGAGTATAAACAGGTAATACTCAAGTACAAAAACCCTCAAATTTAAAAGAAGTGAGTAGATTTATTTTATTCTCTGCCACTACATGTGATATGGCTTAACCAACTCATTTTTTAGAGCACACTGTATAAAAACACAAAGATTTGCCAAAGTAACATTTGATCTGTATTGTATTCAAGTCCCAAATAAGGTAAATAATGTCTCTTAAATAAAATAATCAGCTATTCAAAATCAAATCACTCATAATGGACCACTTTTATTCCCAGCTAAGTATGGGAACATGCAGAGCCTTTTTTAAGGTTAATCATGTGAACTTAAACACAAGTAGCAGTTAGATATTACTTAACCTGAAGACATATTAAGCCAAAATAATTTGCACAGAAAAATAACAGTAAAGTTTAAGTGGAAAATATGTTTTTCTTGATCAATGGAGTGCCTGTTGCTGGCACAATATATCATTCTACCATTACACGTTTTATTAATTCAATGCAATTCAATTCAACTTTATTTATATAGTGCAATTTCACAACAACAGTCATCTCATAGCATTTTCAACTGTAGGGGAAACCCCCATAATTGCAGAAAGACCCCAGCAATCAAGCGATC
Source organism: Pholidichthys leucotaenia (assembly GCA_020510985.1). Classification (NCBI taxonomy): domain Eukaryota; kingdom Metazoa; phylum Chordata; class Actinopteri; order Cichliformes; family Pholidichthyidae; genus Pholidichthys; species Pholidichthys leucotaenia. The sequence continues at coordinate 266,820,376 of CM035843.1, forward strand.
CCCTGTGAGCAAGCACTTGGCGATGGTGGTGAGGTAAAACTCCCTTTTAGCAGGAAGAAACCTCCACCAGAACCAGGCTTAGGGAGGGGCAGTCATCTGCTGCTACTGGCTGGGGGGTGAGGGGATAGAGAAGAAGAAGAAAAGAACAGACGTGTAGAGAGCAAACAGCACGGCGGGGACTCGATCTATGGGAGAGAACAAACAGATGTTCATGACCAGCAGAAATATTTAATTGAGAGTAAAGAAAGGAGTGAAGCCCAGTGCATTGTTGGAGGTCCCCCGGCTGTCTAAATCTATTAGAAGCATAACTAAGGGAGGGTTCAGGGGCACATGATCCCTCCCTAATTGTAGGCTATATCAAAAAGGAAGGTTTTAACCCTATTCTTAAAAATAAAGATCAAGTCTGACTCCCGAATCCAGATTGGCAGCTGGTTCCACAGGAGAGGAGCTTGATAACTGAAGGCTCTGCCTCCCATTGTACTTTTGGAGATTCTAAATATTACTAGTAATCATGCATTTTGGGAGCATAATGCTCTGTTAGGTATAAGAGGATAGTATCAGATCTTTTAAATAAAAAGGGGCCTGATTATTTAGAGCTTTTTAAGTGAGAAGAAGGATTTTAAACTTAATTCTAAACTCTATGGGAAGCCAGTGAAGGAAGGCCAGAACCGGAGAGATGTGATCTATCTTTCTAGTACCCGTTAAAACTCTTGCTGCTGCATTTTGGATCAGATGAAGACTTTTTAGAGATGTTTTAGGACAACCTGATAATAAAGGGTTACAATAATCTAATCTAGAGCTAACAAAAGTGTGGATCAGTTTCTCAGCATCACTCTGAGACAAAATGCTCCTAATCTTAGCAATATTACGCAAATGATAGAAGACTGTCTTAGAAACAAGTTTAATATGTGAATTGAAAAACAGATCTTGATCAAAAATAACTCCAGGGTTCCTCACAGAACTATTAAGAGAAAGAGTAACCACATCCATACTAAGAGTTTGATTTGGAAAGGTATTTCTAAGGTTTTTTGGACCAACTAGAATGACTTCAGTCTTATCTGAATTTAATAGCAAGTCATCCAAGCTTTGATTTCCTTAAGACAGGCATCTGACTTTGCTAATTGATTACTATCATCTGGCTTCATTGACAGGTATAATTGTGTGTCATCTGCATAACAATGAAAATGTATACAGAGCTTTCTAATAATGTTGCCAATTAACCAAAAAAAAAACAAAATAAAATTATAGACAAGAGCCGAGCCTCGGCTCAGTCGCTAATGACACATCAGTGAACCACTAACATCAGTCACAGTCATCAATATGTCTAACGTCAGTTTAAACTAGGGTTAGTTAGGTTAGTTTAAGCATTTAACAAGGGGGCAAATTACTGTTTGCAAGTACTAGCATTCCCTGAAACACAGGATGTGTTGTAAAACTACAAAAGTTAGCCAATGTATTGTGGGATTGATAAGCTAATTTATGCAAAATGTTTTTTAGGTGAGGAACTTTACACATGTTGACAAAATTGTTGGTACCCCTTTGTTAATGAAAGAAAAACCCACAATGGTCACAGAAATAACTTGAATCTGACAAAAGTGGTAATAAAGAAAAATTCTATGAAAATTAACCAGTGAAAATCAGACAATGCTTTTGAATTGTGGTTCAACAGAATTACTTTAAAAAACAAACTCATGAAATAGGCCTGGACAAAAATGATGGCACCCCTAGAAAAGATTGAAAATAATGTGACCATAGGGACATGTTCAACCAAGATGTGTCCTCTAATTAACATCACAGGTGTCTACAAACTTGTAATCAGTCAGTCGGCCTACTTACAGGGTGACAAGTAGTCACTGTGCTGTTTGTTGACATGGTGTTTACCACACTAAACATGGACCAGAGGAAGCAAAGGAGAGAGTTGTCTTAGGAGATTAGAAAGAAAATTATAGACAAGCATGTTAAAGGTAAAGGCTATAAGACCATCTCCAAGCAGCTTGATGTTCCTGTGACTACAGTTGCACATATTATTCAGAAATTTAAGATCCACGGGACTGTAGCCAACCTCCCTGGACGTGGCCGCAGGAGGAAACTTGATGAAAAATGGAAGAGACGGATAATACGAATGGTAACAAAAGAGCCCAGAACAACCTCTAAACACATTCATGGTGAACTCCAAGGTCAAGGTACATCAGTGTCAGATCGCACCATCCGTCGTTGTCTGAGCCAAAGTGGACTTCATGGGAGACGACCAAGGAGGACACCACTGTTGAAAACAAATCATAAAAAAGCCAGACTAGAATTTGCCAAACTGCATGTTGACAAGCCACAAAGCTTCTGGGAGAATGTCCTATGGACAGACAAGACAAAACTGCAACTTTTTGGCAAGGCACATCAGCTCTATGTTCACAGATGCAAAAATGAAGCATACCAAGAAAAGAACACTGTCTCTACTGTGAAACATGGAGGAGGTTCTGTTGTGTTGTGGGGCTGCTTTGCTGCATCTGACACAGGGTGTCTTGAATCTGTGCAGGGTACAATGAAATCTCAAGACTATCAAGGTATTCTAGAGAGAAATGTGCTGCCCAGTATCAGACAGCTTGGTCTCAGTGGCAGGTCATGGGTCTTGCAACAGGATAATGACCCAAAAGACACAGCTAAAAACACCCAAGAATGGCTAAGAGCGAAACATTGGACTATTCTAAAGTGGCCTTCTATGAGCCCTGATGTAAATCCTATTAAACGTCTGTGGAAGGAGCTGAAACATGCCGTCTGGAGAAGGCACCCTTCAAACCTGAGACAACTGGAGCAGTTTGATCATGAGGAGTGGGCCAAAATACCTGCTGAGAGGTGCAGAAGTCTCATTGACAGTTACAGAAATCGTTTGATTGCAGTGATTGCCTCAAAAGGTTGTGCAACAAAATATTAAGTTAAGGGTACCATCATTTTTGTCCAGGCCTGTTTCATGAGTTTGTTTTTTAAAATAATTCTGTTGAACCATAATTCAAAAGCATTGTCTGATTTTCATTGGTTAATTTTCATAGAATTTTTATTTATTACCACTTTTGTCAGATTCAAGTTATTTCTGTGACCATTATGGGTTTTTCTTTCATTAACAAAGGGGTACCAACAATTTTGTCCATGTGTGTTAAGAGTTGTAGCACAGAGAGCTAGCTTTGCTCATGTCAGCCTACACTTAACATTAGCTTACCTTTCTTTGTTTCCTTTCAAGGTGCCGGTAGAAGGTGGATGTAGTTCCAGCTGTTTCTGTTAGCTGTGTACTGCAGAATCTGCACATTGCTGAGTGTTTACGTTTGCATGTCCTTTTACAAATTCTTTGTGGTGTTGAAAACCGAACTTAATAACTGAAGAGTTTTCTGACATTCTCCTCCAACCATGCAGCCTCCATGCAACGTTTCCTCTCGTCTTCTCCCGCTTGTGTGAAGGGGCGGAGTTGGGACTAATAGCAGTTACATAAAATTAAACTTACAAATTACTTTATTGCTACATTTAAGGGGGATATCTGTTTGCAGTCATAATAATTGTGTGGACAATAAACCGTAATGGTCTTGATTTAAAATCCCGAAAACGTTTTGTCCGAGACCAAGACGAGACTGAGTGAAAATGACTCAGAGATGAGACCGAGACCTTGAAAAACTGGTCTCAAGACCGGTCTCAAGGCCAAGACCGATCTCAAGAACTACAGCAGTGCTGAAGAGGCATTTAGATTTCCATTGAGAGTTTACAGCAAAGTTCCTCTGGTCTGTTTTTCAAAGCTTATGTTCCCACTGCTCAGTTTTTAAATAACAGCAGTGTTGGGCAAGTTATTAAAAAATAGCAACTAGTTACAGTTACTAGTTACTTCTTTTCAAAAGTAACTGAGTTACTTTTGAGCTACTGCATGATTAAAGTAACTAGTTATATGGAAAAGTAACTTTCACGTTACTTTTAAATGCACAATTAAATCATCTTGCACACACAGCAAGATAATTACCTCCGCCAAGGAGGTAATGTTTTTACCGGGTTTGTCTGACACTGTAAAAAGAAACTTGAAGAAGTTGGACATAGACGGGAGTTCCTGGCAGCGGAAGGCTAAGGACAGAGCTGTGTGGAGGAATCTGATCAGACCTAAATGAAACGGTCATTGTCGCCCACGACAGACTGCTATGATGATGATGATGATGATGATGATGATGTCTGTTTGTCTGTTTTTGTCTGTCTGTCTGTTACCAACATAACTCAAAAAGTTATGAATGGACTTTAATGAAATTTTTAGGAAAGGTGTGTAATGGCATGGGGAACAGACGATTACATTTTGGTGATATCAGAGTGCATACCTCCACCAAGGGCTTTGTTTGTATTTGTGCAGCAGGATTACACAAAAACTACTGGATGGATTTGGATGAAATTTTCACCAGAGGTGGTTCTTGGGCTAGAGAGGAACCCATTTCATTTTGGTGATGATCTGGGAATGCATACCTCAGCCAAGGCTCTTTTCACAGTGTGTCAGCCACAATACTCCAAAACTAATCGACAGACTTTGATGCAATTTTCACCACAAGTGGCTCTAGGCCTACACACAAACCCATTACATTTTGGAGGTGATCCATGAGAGACTGAAGGAGCCTTGGCAGAGGTATGCGCTCTCTGAGTGCTTTTCTAGTTTAATTAATGGATTACATTAGGGGCTTATTAATGTCAGGCTGAAAACAGACTGTTTCAGACAGAGCTTTTAGAACATGTTCAGTCTGCTTTATCCTGTCTTGAGAGCTCTTAATCACTTCATCACTCTATTGAAGCAAGAAATCTGTGTCTGTGTGTCTGTCACGTTTATAGGACATCATAGGATGTCCTATGAACTCAGGCATCATAGGACTTACGATGCCGTCATAAAGATATGATGTCTATATGACGGCACATAAACAAATGTGTCTTTATGATGTCATATAGACCATCACTCATGATGCCTAGACTAATGTGTTTTTGATGTCATATGGCTCATAGACAAATGTTTTATGTCATATGGCTCATAGATATCATTGACAAATGTGTCTTTATGATGTCATATAGACCATCACTCACGATGCCTAGACTAATGTGTCTTTATGATGTCATATAGCTCAAAATTGGCAAGGTGAATAGGTCACAGGGCCCGTCTTTACAGCGCGTTCGTGTTTTCTGCACAACAGATTTCTGCAGTCATGGCCAATTCTACGTTGCCGCTAGCAGAGTTGTCAGATCAAGCAGCCTTCGTATTGTTGCTCATGATGAAGAAACTAAGCAAAAGCGTCACTTTCTCAGCAATGTCGTTTTTAAAGAGGTGCTGACACAGTAAAAATGTATAACCTTGAGGAATGCCAGTCTCCACTACAAATGTGTAAAATACCAAGCAAAGCGCTGACTTTCTCTGGGTGCTCCGGTTTCTTGGTTTCTATGGGCATGCACGGGCCTTCCTGAACAGGGTCGAAAGCCACTTTTTGCTCAGATCTGTTTTCATGATCCTGCCCATGAACTGGAATTACGACGCACCTATTCCTCAACCAGTGGTCTGAACGAAGCAGAAGACCCACCAGATGGAGAGCAATAGAATGAGGAGAACTGCTGCACGCCAGAAAAGATGCCGTGAAGATGAAACACCTGAGGTTCCAGCAGTACGCTGCAGGCATGACTGTGAGCAACACAGCCGTCTAAGACAGGAGGAGACCTTTCAGCAACGGGCATGCAGAAATACTTGTTTATACTTGGTTTCTACGGGCATGGACGGGTATGCACGGGTATGTCCTAGTCTCATTAAATTTTCAACAGTAATTTCGTTACACAGCACGTTCCTGCAAAAGTAGTGGCGTTAAAGTAGCGCGTTACTTTGTAACCCGCTGCTCCCAACATTGGATAACAGTTTAGTTTCAACATTCTTAGCACTTTCTCTCCTCACAAAATGGACTGTAATCTTCAGTAAATACCACTTTCTCTGAGCTACCCAGGTGTGGAGACACATGAGGAATTTACACTTACAGAAAATATACGTCTTTCTGTTTTTTACTTCAATTGTCGGACGTCGCCTGGGTTAACAAGGCCAGGAGTTCCTGGCAGCGGAGGGCGAAGGACAGAGCTGTGTGGAGGAATCTGATCAGACTCAAATGAAACAGTCATTGTCACCCCCGACAGATTGCTATGATGATGATTGATGATGTCAAGCTGTAACACCATTGCCTTTTAGAACCGCCTTTCCCCCACACACACACATTTTGCATTTGTGTTGCACCATTTTGTCAGGCCAGGCATTGGTCAGTTATACAGTATATTGGTCATATATGTCAGGTCAGGCATTGGTTTGCTTGCTTCTGGATAACCATGAAAACTGGTACTACCTGTCTCATGGGTCGGGCCGTCGGCGACTCAACCAGCAACCCCGCCCTTCTGAGAGCGTGGAGGGTGAAACTGGGCATCCTGGCAGAACTAAAAACAATATCTGTCACACGTCTGTGATGGACCACTCCCAGTTACACGGGTCAAGACTGGACATCCTGGCAGATAAGCACATCTGTTGCAAGGTCTGTGGTGGACTTTTGCCAGTCGGTATATCGTGACTGCACTACACAAAGAGCAGAGATAAACAAACCTATCATCTGGTCAGTCACTGCAACAGATACTGGAGTTAGTTTGTCTTGGCCTGTCCTTGCCACTGATAACACCTCTATCTGCCAAGAATGTGCCGCTAGTCCAGCAAAAGCTAGCGGTCCTCAAATACTTTGCAAGCAGTTTCATGAAATTGTTAGTCAGAAAGCAGCTCATACCGGCTCGGATGTCGCCCGGGTTAACAAGGTCAGGAGGTCCTGGCAGCGGAAGGCGAAGGACAGAGCTGCGTGGAGGAATCTGATCAGACCTAAATGAAACAGTCATTGTTGCCCCCGACAGACTGCTATGATGATGCGCCATTATCAGACGAAGAAATTAAATCTGCAAAGGCACATGGTGGTGTAACATGAATAAAAACTGATCCATTGTCTCCAAGTGTGCAGCTAAAATAGCCAAATTATAATAAAAAGGCTGCGTAACTACATTTCCCTATTCATTCTTTCCAAAATGAGCTCATATTTCCCTGATGTGCTTCCATTGGTCTCGTCTGATTGCTCTGTTTGACAGAATGAAAGATTGCTTTTGCAACAGACTAAGCTGTTTCAGATGTGATGGCTCTACTGCAGTCGGGATGGATGTTGACACAGAAAGAAAATGAAGAATGGGGATGGGCTTCTAGTAAACACCGAGTTAAAAATCCCTCATACATGCAGTGCAGCCAGAGAGCAGAGCAGTTTATCTGAGGAACTTCAAAAAAGGCCAGATTACATCTAAGATGATGGTAAGTCAAGCTGGCTTGTAAGGAAGCGTAAAATATTTTTCATAATATGTTTTCAATGCGCTACAATTGAGATGACACTAAGGCAAAACATGACACTTTTTTATTACAGCTGCATCAGATTATTATTTAATGACTTTAACTTTGGAGAAACTTTAAGTGCTTTGGGACCAAGTAAAGCAGCAGTGAATTTATAGGATGTTATGAGGATATACTGTATAAAGGAAGACTGATATTTACTTCTTTGAGCTTTTAAACCATGATCTATTGATACGGAGTCTTTTCTGATGTTGGAAACTACTTCTAGGACTGCAGGTTGTGTGGTGGAATAAACTTTGGTAGACAGTAATGTAGGGTTACAGGTTAATTCTAAAATTTCACAAATATAGCTTGTAGTTGATGTTGAATAGGAATTTCATAAAATGTGGAAACAAAGAACCCTTTCAGTGAGAATTGTATCCATAGTTAATTATTGGTAGAATACATATGTGTTTATATTAGTGGTGTCGGACAATTACAATGTTTAATCGCAATTAATCTTTTGGAATGTTGAGTTAATCGCGATTAATAATGTGTTAATCACATGTTTTTCCATTCAGATACAGTGTACCTTAAGTTGATAATTTTTCAAGTTTCTCATGCTGTTATAAACATGGGCGTGGACAAATATGCTTGCTGTCTTCACCTGCAGGTTTATTAAAGCTCTCAACATATCCAAAATGACAAAAACTATCCAGAATATTCTCCAGAAAGTTCTCAAAAGTACTACTGCATGTGGAAACAACGGAATGCCAGGGCTCATTAAAGTCATTGCAACACAACTTCGCATCTACACTCCCATAGCAAACATCCACCGGTTTTAAACAGCTAAGCACAAAACAATGGGCCGTGTGTGCCACAACAGACACAATTTCTCTTTGAGCAGAAAAATTATAAACATAAACAATGATCTCGCCTGTGACGTCACCAACTGCACTGCAAAAACAGGGCGTGGGAGTGAATGGACATTACAAACATAGCTTGAGAATTTTTTTAGACTGGTACTCACCTACTGATAGGGGGGCAATGGATCAGCGTTCTCGTCGCGCCCTCCGCCAGTACCCGGGCTCGCCTGGGGAAGCTAATGATCCTACCAGCAGACTAAATTCGAAGAGACGACGCCTCTGTGCCAAGTCAAAGAAGAATCCTAGTCACAGTCCTAAAGCCGAAAGCAAACAGCCCCAAGAGCACTTTGTGGTAGGATCGGCCCTTCGCATATTACAACTAAACGTTGAAGGCCTATCTGCAGCCAAGCGAAGCCTTATCGAAGTCCTCGCCTTCCAACATTCGATTGATGTAATCTGCCTCCAAGAGACTCATATTGGCACAGAGGAAGCTGGCCGCTTCACCATCAAAGGCTTTGACCTCCTGTGCTATGTTCTCCATGCTAAACATGGACGTGCCACCTATGTGCGTTCTGACATAGTTGAAGCAAATCACCTGATAACAACACATTTCTCAGACACCATAATCATTGGTGGCTTCCATATTGTCAATGTGTACAAGCCCCCTAATGCCAACTGGGATCTGCAGGTCTTACCCACCCTACCCCACCCTGCCATCTATGTGGGGGACTTTAACAGCCATCACCCTGACTGGGGGTACCCAGCAGTGGACAGTGATGGGAAGGCACTTTCAGACTGGGCATCCAGAAATGACCTCGCTTTGATATACGACCCCAAACAAAGAGGAACCTTCCACTCTGCTAGGTGGAAGAAGGACTATTCTCCTGACCTGTGTTGGGTCAGCTCTTTGAATGGGGAGCCATATCCTACACAGATCCTCATTCTTGATGATTTTCCACACAGCCAACACCGGCCCCTGCTTGTACACATTGGCCTACAACTTCCAGTCATATACAGCCCAAGGAAGATGCGCTGGAACTTCCGCAAAGCCAACTGGAAGAAATTCAGTGAAACTCTGGACCGGAGCGTTGTTACCATCCCACTCCACACCATCATTGTAGATGAAGCATACAACCGCTTCTGCAGCGCAATCTTCAAGGCTGCCCATACTGCAATCCCACGAGGCTACCGACCCCTCTATGTCCCATGTTTGGACGGAGAAAGTGCTGCCCTCCTACAATCCTATCAAACATCAGGGGACCCAGAGATAGCAGACCATCTCATTGAATCGCTAAATACAGCTCGGCGAAAGAAATGGGAGGAGACAGTTGCTGACCGGAGCTTTACCCACTCTAGCAGGAAATGTTGGAGCCTCATCCGTCACCTAGGAGCTGCACAGAAGCCCCCTAGCCTAAGCCGAGCATCCGTCACACCCAACCAAGTTGCATCCCACCTACTGACTATCGCCAAAGCACCCCAAGACAAAGACACCAAAAGAGCAGTTACAACTGAGCTAAAAAAACACCAAAAAATGCCTGTAGAGGAAACGAACCCTGAACCCTTCGAGGCTGCTGAACTGGAGAAAGTCCTACAAAGCCTGAAATGTGGAAAGGCAGCAGGATACGATAACATCTTCCCAGAATTCATGAAAAATCTTGGCCCCCGAGCCCTAACCTGGTTGACACAATTCTACACAAGGATCACACAAACAAACTCGATCCCAAAGAAATGGCGGACAGCAAAGGTCATTGCCATCCCAAAACCTGGCAAAGACCACAAATTACCAGCAAGCTACCGCCCAATCTCCCTACTCAGCGTTCCTTACAAAATCATGGAGCGCCTAATTCTGCAACGCATTTCCCCAGAGGTAGAGGATATTCTAAGTGTGGATCAAGCAGGTTTCCGCAAGGACCGCAGTACAGGAGAACAAGTACTGGCCCTAACCACCTTCATCGAAAATGGCTTCGAGAGCAGACTGAAGACAGGGGCTGTTTCTCGACCTTACAGCCGCCTATGATACGGTCTGGCACAAAGGCCTCCTCCTGAAACTTATAAAGGCGATCCCTGCTTGGGCAACAGCAATTATAAAAACCCTGCTGACCAACCGAAGGTTCAGAGTCCACCTCAGTCAGAAGACAAGTGCATGGAGAATGCAGAAAAACGGACTCCCACAAGGCTCAGTTCTAGCTCCAACTCTGTTCAACCTCTACATAAACGACCTGCCTACTACAAAATCCCGCAAATTCACCTATGCAGACGACATCTGTTTGGCATTCCAAGCACCAGACTTTGAACCACTGGAACGGGTGCTCACGGAAGATCTTGCCAAACTGGACCAGTTCTGCAAAATCTGGCGCCTAAAACCAAGCCCAGCAAAAACCGTCTCCAGTGTATTCCATCTCCACAATGCAAAAGCTGCCAGAGAACTAAACATCCACCTGAGCGGACTCAAGCTTAAGCATGCCCCAAATCCAACTTATCTTGGAGTGACCCTTGATAGGACCTTATCCTTCAAGGAACATCTAAAGGGGACGGTTGCTAAGGTGAAGGTACGAAACAACCTGCTCTGCAAGCTCGCTGGTGCAAAATGGGGGGGCGGCAGTCTCCACCCTGCGCACCTCAGCACTGGCCCTTTCATACGCTGTAGCAGAATATTGTGCCCCTGTCTGGTCCAGGTCATCTTACACACACCATGTGGACACCCAGCTCAACACAACCATGAGAACTATAACTGGAACAATCCGCTCAACACCACTCCCCTGGCTCTCTGTACTGTCAAACATAGCCCCTCCACACATCCGGCGAGCAGCATTAACTCAAAGGATGCTCCAAAAAGTTAAAGATTCTCCTCACTTACCAATCCATGCAGATATCTACACTCCACCCACTGCCCGACTTTCATCCAGACGGCCGATTTGGAAAAACCCTCCCCCAGCTGACTTTACCATCCAGACAGCTTGGCAAGAGGAATGGGAGACCAAGGAGGTCCCAAACAAACAGCTGGTGATAAACCCCAACCAACAGGTCCCGGGCACCAACCTCCCAAGGAGACAGTGGTCTACACTCAATCGCTTCAGGACTGGACATGGCCCCTGCTTGGCCAGCCTTTACAGATGGGGCAGTAGCCCTAGCCCACTGTGCACATGTGGAGAGGAGCAAACAATGGAACACATCATAGAGGCCTGCCCGCTCCAAAGACTGGAAGGAGGATTACACACCCTCCATACAGCAAACCAGGAGGCAACTGCTTGGCTTAAGGACTTTGCATTCGCTAAATAAATAACCTACTGATAGTGGGACCCAAAGCTATGAGGATGAAACAGGGGAGTGTCTGTCTGTGTCAGCTGCTGTAATCAGCTACAACCTAGCATGTAGCTGTTTAAACTGCTAGCTGGCTTCCAGAGAAGAACAACCAACATCCAGGTGAAGTTTTGGAGGATGCTGTGATAATTACCCAGGTAAAAGCTCCAACAGATAACATTGTAAACATAAACATAACAGCGCTTTGGGGATTTCCACGGCTGTGATCCAGCTTGTTTGACTTTGCAATGTCTGCATGACGCACAGTGTCTGTATGGCCAGAGCAGCTTTGGTATGGAGAGCAGCTAGGCCAAAAAAGTACTGTTTGCACTTTCTGCTGTTAACTGCCGTTAACTGCGATCACAAAATTTGTCGTGATTAACGGAGGTAAAGCGTTGACAGGCGATTAATGTGATAACACCAACGCCACTAGTTTATATATATTGTTTTTTAAAGATTTTTCAGTGCAAGCTTCAGATTAAATAATGGTTCTGTATAGACCTTTTGGAGACTGTGATTTGGTTACACACCTTGTGGCCATTAAGTGAACTGCACCCCATTCTCTTTAGACTGTGTACCTACAGGCAGCATTTTGAGCTCATTCCAGAAAAGCCAGAAGGAGCTAATGAGATGGCGCGGTATCCACCACCCATCCGACTGTCCATTCGTCCACATTTCACCAGAATCACTACTCCTCCTCGGCAATTACCTTGATACTGTCCCACAATGATCCTCAAGTCGGTCTGCATCTAGGCTGTGTTTTAAGGTCGAAGGTCGGTAGATCAGAATCAGAATCAGAATCAGGTTTATTGCCATTGTTCATGTAGTACACAAACTAGGAATTTGTCTCGGTACAATGCTGCAACATTAAACATGATAAGATAAAAGAAATAAACTATACATGTAATAAAGTGTAGGATAAGATTAAGTGATACTGGTCAACAGTTAAAATATATTAGCCAGCAGCAGATACTGTGGAGAACTATATAGTGCAGTCGGTAATGCAGGAAGAAAACAGTGATGATTGACATGAGTCTGGTTGAGCTGCTGTACATAGTGCACGAGAGTCAATAAGTCACTTAGTGTTCAGCAGTCTGATGGCAGAGGGGAAGAAGCTGTTCATGTGACGGGAGGTTTTAGTCTGGATGGACCGAAGTCTTCTACCAGAGGGGAGGGGGGCAAACAGTATGTGACCAGGGTGTGAGGGATCGGCTATGATCCGGCCAGCACGCCTCCGGGTCCTGGAGATGTACAGATCCAGGAGAGATGGGAGCTTGCAGCCGATCACCTTCTCAGCAGTGCGCACGACGCGCTGCAGCCTTAGTCTGTCCCTGGCAGTGGCTCCTGCGTACCACACGGTTATGGAGGTGGTGAGGATGGACTCGATGATGGCTGTGTAGAACTGCACTAACATCTTGGTGGGTAGCTTGAGCTTCCTCAGCTGCCGTAGGAAGAACATCCTCTGCTGGGCTTTTTTGATGAGTGAGCTGATGGTCGGCTCCCATTTGAGGTCCCTGGTGATGGTAGTGCCTAGGAAGCGGAAGGAATCAGCAGTGGTGATGGGAGAGCCTGAGAGGGTGAGGGGGGGCAGAGGAGTAGTGACTTTCCTGAAGTCTACAATCATCTCCACTGTCTTCAGAGCGTTCAGCTGCAGGTTGTTATTGCTGCACCAGGACGCCAGCTGGGCCACCTCTCTCCTGTAGGCGGACTCGTCGCCGTTGGAGATGAGCCCGATGAGGGTGGTGTCGTCCGCAAACTTGATCACTTGACAGACTGGTGGCTGGAGGTGCAGGAGTTGGTGTAAAGGGAGAAGAGTAGGGGGGGAAAGTACACAGCCCTGGGGTGATCCGGTGCTGATGCTAGTATAGTCTGAGACAGTCTTTCCCAGCCGCACATGCTGCCTCCGGTCCGTTAGGAAGTCGATGATCCACCTGCAGAGGGAGTCAGGCACGTTGAGCAGGGACAGCTTGTCCCGGAGCAGAGCGGGGCGGATGGTGTTGAATGCGGAGCTGAAGTCCACAAACAGGATCCTGGCGTAGGTTCCCGGGGAGTCCAGGTGCTGCAGGATGGAGTGGAGGGCCAGGTTGACTGCGTCGTCTACAGACCTGCTGGCTCGGTAGGCAAACTGCAGCGGGTCCAGGAGAGGGGTGGTGATGGACTTGAGGTGGGACAGGACCAGGCGCTCAAAGGACTTCATGACTACAGAGGTGAGCGCTACAGGTCTGTAGTCATTAAGTCCAGTGATCCGTGGCTTCTTGGGGACAGGGATGATGGTGGAGGATTTGAGGCAGGACGGCACGTGGCGTAACTTAAGGGAGGTGTTAAAAATGTCTGTGAAGACAGGAGCCAGCTGTTTCGCACAGAGTCTCAGGGTGGAGGGAGACACGCCGTCTGGGCCGGGGGCCTTGCGCGGGTTCAGTCTGGAGAACTGTTTGAGCACATCCTGCTCACTGATGATAAGGGGAGGGGGGAGGAGGGGGGGGGGTGCCTTAAATGAAGTAGGGAATGTGGAGGCTGTGGAGCTGGAGGGAGGGGGGGAGTTGGACACAGATGACGAGGTGTCAAAACGGGCATAGTGTTGGGACAGTCTTTGACTCTGAGCTCTCTGGATAATTTCATCAGGCCAGAATGAGCTACTCCATCACTGATGATCTGGAAATGTCTCTTTCTTATTAATTTTCTATGTAGTTGAGGGTTTATGCAAAAATGCTCTCACGATTGCTGCACCCAGAGCACTTAAAGTTGTTAACAGTTCAAATTTGGAACCCCAAATCACTTGTCACTGGCACAGCAGAATTACTGCAGGCTAAAAGACCACTTAGGTGTTGAAAAAAGGAAGGTCAGAGTGCTTGCAGCGGAAAAAAATACTGTCTGTGGACATGCAGCCTTGTTCATTAGTACTAAGGGTTTTGTTTTAGTTTACAAGTATAATCACATTTCAGTTTGCAGGCAATGTAATAGATGCATGGCTAACTACTTTTGCAGTAGTTTATAGTCAAATCAAGACATTTGAGACATGATGGTTGTTGGAGGAGCTCTTCAGACTAGCCTGTGTGGATTTGTCTGCTGCAAAAGATTAGGAAACATAAGTTTAAAGCACATCAGTGTGTGTGTGTGTGTGTGTGTGTGTGTGTGTGTGTGTGTGTGTGTGTGTGTGTGTGTGTGTGTGTGTGTGTGTGTGTGTGTGTGTGTGTAATTAATCTTTATTTCAGACACACAAACGGGTCCATATAAAATAAGAAGGGATGGGGCATCAGGGAAACAATAAAAACAAAATAACAGTCTTTAAGAAGAGTTCATGTAGAGGCTGTTGTGCCAGTGTCTTCTGAGAGCAGAGATGTATCTGAGACTACTCTTCCTGGGGCTTATAAAGGTCTGTATGACGCTGTTTTCCCAATCATCCAAATGACACATAAAATTGTACATAAGTTTCCTCAGCAGTGCCTTGCATACAGGAATGCCACAGGACACAAACAGCTGACTGGCACTATGCCATCTGGGGACCTGAAGCAGCAACCTCAGTGCATCGTTGTAGGCCATAATCAGCCTTCTTATACTGCCAGTGCTGTAGCTGAACCACAAATATGCAGTATACAGAGGAGTACAGTAAGCTCTGAACAGAAAAGATTTAACATTTACAGAGCAGATACTAAACTTTCTCAACAATATGTTGGCTGGAGCATACAAGTTACGACACTGCCTGTAGATATCTCTGTCATCTCTCAAATCATCAGTGATGATGTAACCCAGATATTTTACTTCCTTGCATGTTACAAGAGAAGTATCACACAATTTAAAGGCAGGAAAGATGTGTTCCCTGTCCTCTCTGCCTCTCACAATCATGACATTACTCTTTTTAGCATTAAATTTGATGTTATGATCACTGCCATATTGTGAGCATACTCTTAATAGTTGTTGCAACCCAGCACTATAAGGGCTCATTATTACTAGGTTGTCTGCATACATGAGATGATTGATGACAGAGCAACCCACAACATAGCCTGTGTTACATTCATTCAATTGTCTCGAAAGATCATCCATATACTGTATACATTAAACATAATGGGGGCCAAAATTCCACCTTGGCGTACACCGTTGCTCACATGAAAGGGAGTTGATAGAATGTTCACCCATTTTACACACAGTCTGATTGGCATACCAGAAAACCAGAATTCTAATTAAATACTTGGGAACACCTCTAAGAAATAATTTCATAAATAGTTTTTCATGGTTAATTATATCAAATGGTTTGGATGCATCGATAAAACTCGAGAAGACAGAGGAATTAAGGCTTCTGTACTTTGCCACTAATTCCTTTAGAGCACATATACAGTACACATATCAGTGCCATGCTTTCTTTTAAAACCAAATTGATTGTCAGAAGAAAAAACAAATATCTCCAACCATGTGAGCAAAATTATTTCCAGCACTTTAGATAAAATACTTGCAAGAGCAAT
Organism: Pholidichthys leucotaenia; assembly: GCA_020510985.1. NCBI lineage: Eukaryota > Metazoa > Chordata > Actinopteri > Cichliformes > Pholidichthyidae > Pholidichthys > Pholidichthys leucotaenia. The sequence goes on from CM035843.1 coordinate 266,836,368, forward strand.
AGGCCTATAATTCTCAACACTGTTTAGCTTAGCATCTTTGTCCTTAATGAACTAGTACCACAGACAAAATAGAGTCTGAGAGGACACCGTGAACTAAAAAGCCAGTGAAACACATGGAGAGCAGTGGACAGAGCCTATTACTTGCATTTTTGAGGTGTTCCGCAACAAGAAGATCCAATCCACAAGCCTTCCTGTCCTCAAGCATCAAAGTCGCATCACACACCTCCATGGGCTGAACCACTGTGCCCTCAGAGCAGTCTACACTGTCCACAGATGGCACATTACTCCTGACACAATTGAAGAGTTCAGAATAATGATCACACCACATCTCAGCAATTTTTTCTGGGCCACTTATACCCTCTATGTTAGATGGAAAAGTGGATTTGGCATTATTCATGACTTAAACCTCTCTCCAAAAATCACAAGAATTCATACTCTGCAGGCTCCTGGCAAGTGACATACAATTGTGTGGGCATGAAAATCAATTGGAAAGGTTCCATTTTTCAGTACACTTTTATATGGTCAACATAGCTTCCCTCCTGGTAACCTCCGATACTACTCTTTAGGGAAGAAGGTTCAGCACAGATTGGTCAGTGCAAGTTTGCTTAATACATAAACGGCAAGATTTTGGTCACAAGGTCTTCAGTCAAAAGAGAAAAAAAAAGACAAAAAAAAAAAGCTTAACCGATTAATCAATAGCTGCAGCCCTACAACTAATCATTTTGCTTTCTAATTCTCCTCACATCATTTGTTTACATATTTAAGTACTGCTGTTGAACACAATCTGTGTCAAAGTGAGCAAATAATACTGTTCAATGACAATAGTTACAATTGCTTTATATTCTGACCACTGTTTTGCTGTGCAGAGGGCATTTTTCCCCCCTCCTATTTGAAGAATGAATTCATCACTTTGCCGTCTCAGCTCTGTTGACTATTCATGATGTAGACACAGATTCTCCCCTGAGTGCCATATTTGGACTTGAATCACGTCCCCTTGGGGATGTTGGATTCAGTGTCACTTCCAACCCCTCACTCCCCCCTCCCTGTGAGTGAAAAGCACAATCCGCTCCTTTGCCTGTTACTGCTGTCTGAGGCATTGTCGTTGTTGGCAGGTACCACCCGGCAGCCCAGAGAGGGGGAAGTACCTGGAGTTGACTACAATTTCATCAATGTGACAGAATTCCGGGAACTGGAGGAAAGTGGGCTGTTGCTGGAGAGCGGCACCTATGATGGTAAGGTTCCAAAAGCAACACAGACTACACAACATGGCAGGAGGCTTATTGCTGGTGCGTTGAGTTTCCTCTCACAGTCTAAAGACATTTATGGTAGGTTTATTGGTGACGTAGGCGTGAGTGTGTGTGGTTGCAGTAAAGAACAACGACAGAAGGAAAGAACTAATTGGAAATTGGAGTTTTAATCAATTTCTGACTGAAAATCCATATACAGTAAAATTTATCCACTAGTAGTAACTTTTATATCACAAATAAAACTGGCTCTAGAACACCAATAATAGTAACAATACTTTTTCTGAAAATTGGAAGTATTGGAACTATTAACTGGTACTACAAAATTATTATTAGTGTTATTAATTTCTCGGAGTGGTGGTAGAGCATCCGCCCCACAACTGGGAGGTCGTGGGTTCAAGTCCCGGCCGGGTCATACCAAAGACCATATAAAAAAAAAAAATGGTACTTCCTGCCTTCTAGCTTGGTGTTCAGCATAATAGAATGGAGGAAGGAAAGTTGGTTACCCAGCCACTGGGTTGCTCCTTGTACTGGTCCCAAGCCTGGATATATGGGCAGTGTTGTGTCAGGAAGAGCATCTGGCGTAAAAAAAAATAAAAAATCCTTAGCAAATCAACATGCGGATCATCACAATATCAGTTGATGATGGCACTGTGGTGACCCTGAAAGGGGGCAGCTAAAATGGAAAGAAGAAATGTTATTAATTTTTAATTGGGTGAATCCAATTTGCTTTTTTCCTCCCCTGCTTGGTTTTAATATTTGGATTTTATGATTTATACACAGCAGGGAGAATAAATATTGAACATGTCAACAGTTTTCTTATTAAACATATTTCTGATGGAGCCATTGACCGGAGATTTTCACCAGATATCCGTCACAACCCAAGTATCCATATACATACAAAGAAATCAAGGCAACTGTGTTCACAAAACAAGTTATATTTAATAAAGTGGAAATGGCACAAGGAATAAGTATTGAACACACGAAGAAAAAGAAGTGCAAAAAGGCATAGAAAGTCAAGAAACCAGCTGAAATCCATCGTAATTTAAGAAGCCATCCCATGCCCCATCAGTGCAAATCAATTTCATCTGGTTAAGTCCTGACTGATAGCCTTTGAAAAGGTCTGTGAATATCAGATTGTCACACCACAAAGAACTCATGATGGGTAGAAGCAAAGAGCTCTCTCTAGACCTTCACAACCTTGTTGTTACAAAACATACAGTGCATCTGGAAAGTATTCACAGCGCTTCACTTTTTCCACATTTTGTTGTGTTACAACCTTATTCTAAAACGGATTAAATTAATTTTTTCCCTCAAAATTCTACACACAATACCCCATAATGACAATGTGAAAAAAGTGGGGTTTTTTTTAGATTTTTGCAAATTTATTAAAAATAAAAAACTAAGAAATCACATTTGCAAAAATCTAAAAAAAAAAAAAAAAAAAAAAAAACTTTTTCACATTGTCGTTATGGAGTGTTGTGTGCAGAATGTTGAAGGAAAAAAATGAATTTATTCCATTTTGGAATAAGGCTGTAACATAAAATGTGGAAAAAGGGAAGTGCTGTGGATACAGCAGGGAAAATAAGTATTGAACACATTGTAGATAATGTGAAAATGACGAGGCAGAGTTCATCTCACGAGTCAGGTTTATTCACATCATCCAACATCATCAAAAGCAGAAAGAGGAAGAAACCCAGACATTCGTCCTTTAAATACCTCAGGACTTCAAAGCACACAGTCATATTGTATTTCATCCCAAATAACAATACATCTTCCTTCAGATCTTAACACCTCCACCCCCCAGCCTCTGGCGGCCAGGAAAATCCCCCCAGGCCGTCTCTCTGCATACCAAAGACTAGACTTTCACATCCTCCTGTTATCTCCAGAGAGGCTCAGTCCTTTGTTCAATCTAAGATGTGAAGCCTAAAGTGGTATACACATGAAGCATGAAGTGATATACATAAGTGCACATATGTGTCCCACTTGACCCCCCCCCAAACGTCTAAGATGGAACAACGGAATAACAGTCTGCATGTCATGATAAACCATTATACATCAGTCCACGTGCTGCTTGTGCCTCAGTCTCCTCCCGTATCTGCTGTAAGCGGGCTTTACCACTTTCGCGGCGCCATCCTGCTGGGGAGCTGCTACCTGAGGGTGAGAACTGTTAGTCAATCCCTGTGGGTGTTCTGGGGAATGTCCCCTAGGGGGTCTGCCGCGCCGAGGAGCCCTGGCACACAGCACATCCTCGTCTGCCACAACAAAGGTGGGTTTGAGCCTGTTTATGCCAGTCTTTTCTTTCCTGCCCCCCAGGTCTAGCAAAAAATGCTTATCCCCTGTTTCCAGCACTCTAAATGGTCCATCATAAGGTGGTCGCAACGGTGGGCGATGGGCATCGTGTCTGACAAAAACAAACTCCGCGTTTTTTAAGGCCTTAGGCACAAAAACGCGCAGAAAACTGTGGTGAATGGGGCCAGGCAGCATGCCCGATTCCGTGCCACTCTGTAACCGCTGAGCCGGGGAGCATTCTGGCGCAGGATTATCTGGGAGAAATTCCCCGGGCAGCCGAAGTGGCTGCGCAAAAACCAGCTCAGCTGGGGAGGCTTCTAAATCCTCTTTAGGTGCAGAACGCAACCCCAATAAAACCCACAGTAGCCTGTCTACCCAATTTGCATCCGTAAGCGATGCTCTGAGAGCCGCTTTCAATGACCTATGAAAACGTTCGCATAACCCATTAGCCTGTGGATTGTACGCGGTTGTGCGGTGGATCGTTACCCCCAGGCTGCGGGCCATTGCTGACCAAAGTTCGGAAACAAATTGAGGACCCCTATCGGACGTAATGTCCGATGGGACTCCAAAGCGCGCTACCCATGCTGTTAAAAACGTGCGCGCCACCTCCTCGGCTGTGGTTGACGACAGTGGGACCACTTCCGGCCAGCGTGTGGTGCGGTCTACCATTGTCAGAAGGTGTGTGCACCCCTGTGACGGCGGTAGGGGGCCTACGAGGTCCACGTGAACATGATCGAACCTCTTAGCCGGGATGTGGAACGGCTCCAAGGGAGCTCTCGTGTGTCTGTGTACCTTGGCTCGTTGACGAGCCATGCAGGCTGCTGCCCACTCTCTAACTTGTTTGCGCAGGCTCGGCCAAACAAATTTCTCTCCCACCATTTTGACCGATGCGTGCACTCCCGGGTGCGCCAGAGAATGAATCGAGTCAAAAACGCGGCTGCGCCACGCGGCCGGTACCACAGGACGCGGTCGCCCAGTGGAGACATCGCAGATTAGGGGGGGCATACCGTCTTGCAGCACCCTGTTCTCCAGCCTTAACCCTGTTGGTCCAGACTGGAGCGCGCGCACATCCGCGTCGCTACTCTGATCCATGGCCATGGCTGCATAATCTATCCCTACGCGGACTGGGGCCGCCACGGCGCGCGAGAGACAGTCTGCCACTACATTTAGTTTACCCGCCACATGCTGAATATCGGTAGTAAACTCTGAGATAGCGGCCAGCTGTCTTTGCTGCCGGCCTGACCACAGTTCTGAAACCTTGGCCATCGCGAATGTCAGCGGCTTGTGGTCAACGAACGTGGTGAAACAGCGTCCCTCCAGCCAGAACTGGAAGTGGCGAATGGCCAAGTGGAGAGCTAACAACTCCTTTTTTTTTTTTTTTGTTACTTATTTGTACCCGTAGGTAGATTTGGTTTGCAGTCTGGTGACAAGCCACCGGCTGCCGGTCGCTGCGTGCGCGAGCGCCCTAAACCTACATGTTTTTGGTATGTGGGAGGAAACCGGAGAAATCCCGGAGTAAACCCACGCAACACGGGGAGAACATGCAAACTCCACACAGCTCACTGTTGGTCAGGGGCTGGGATCGAACCCACGATCTCATGATCCCCGCGATCCCCCGGCCAAGGGTAAACTGTGCTGCCACAGTGCTAAACCACTGCGCCACCGTGCAGCAACTCCTTGTCGAATGCGCTGTATTTTCGTTCACTATCGCGCAAAGTTCTGCTGAAAAATGCGAGCGGCTGCCAAGCCCCGGCTACATGCTGCTCCACGACCGCCCCTATGGCCACATCTGACGCGTCAGTAGTGAGCGCTATGCGGGCCGTTGGGTCTGGATGTGCTAACAACGCAGCGTTTGCCAGGGCTGTTTTGACCTCCGAGAATGCTTGCTCTCGCTCCGGAGACCATTCGATCTTATTTGTGGGTTTTTGTTTTTTTAGTGTGGCATACAATGGTTGCATGAGCTGCGCTGCGCGGGGGAGGAAACTGTTATAAAAATTCACCATTCCCAAAAACTCCTGTAACGCCTTGACTGTTTGAGGCTGGGGAAAATTTGTTACCGTGCGTACTTTGTCAGGCAGCGGAACCGCTCCGTCTGGGGAGACGCGATGCCCCAAAAAATCAATCTGCGTCACCCCGAACTGACACTTTGCTGGGTTGATTATTAACCCGTGCTCTCCCAAACTCCGGAAAACTGCCGTGAGGTGGTTTTCGTGTTCGTTTTCGGACGCGCTGGCTACTAAGATGTCGTCCAGGTAGACGAATACGAAGGGGAGATCGCGCAACACCGCGTCCATCATGCGTTGGAACGTCTGCGCAGCGCCCTTAAGCCCAAATGGCATGCGCAAAAACTCGAATAGGCCAAACGGAGTTATTACCGCTGTTTTGGGTATGTCCTCAGCGCGAAAAATCTTGGAAATGCGGGATTGGGTAGCAGTCGTGCGCTGTGGCGTTGTTCAACCTGCGGAAATCTCCACAAGGTCGCCACGAGCCATCAGCTTTCGGGACCATGTGCAGCGGGGAAGCCCATGGGCTTTTCGAACGCCTGATGATGCCCAACTTTTCCAGGTTGGCGAACTCCTCGCGCGCTATGGTCAGTTTAGCTGAATCCAAGCGCCGAGCTTTTGCAAAAACGGGCGGTCCGGTGGTAGTAATAAAATGTTCCACTCCGTGTTTAGCGACGGCTGCTGAAAATGTGGGAACCGTGAGTGCTGGGAACTGAGTGAGCAGTGTGTGGAACTTACCGCTTGCCGTTGCGACGTTGGCTTGTGCTGTGGGCGGGGTCACTCAGGCTGCACAGGGAATAGAATAAAAGGAAAGTGCATTAACCAGACGCCTGTTAGCAAGATCAACCAACAAACCATGTGAGCACAGAAAATCAGCCCCCAACATATTGAAACTCACTGCAGCTATAACAAAAGTCCACTCAAATGTACGGCCGTGTAGGGACAGAAGCAGGTTCCTCTCACCAAAGGTCTTAATCTCCGAGCCGTTCGCTGCTGACGCCCCGCGACCTTCGGGATCCGCCAGCTGGTCAGCGGAGGTAGGCGTGATGAAACTCACTAGGGAGCCTGTGTCCACGAGGAATTGCCTCCCCGAACGCGCGTCCGTCAAGTAGAGCAGCTTGTTCTCTTCACCGAGGGCCGCAGCTGCTACCGACCCCCGGTGTTGGTGTTTCCCAAGCGCTTGAACTGGCACGGTGATATACATTTGCGTGCCTTCTCTGCAAAGCGGCGATGGTAGAAACAGAGGGTGTCTCCTCCGCGATCCTTGGCCCTCGCCGCCGCTGTCGTCGGTGGGTCTGCTACTGCCGTCTCTGGCCCCCCGCCATCTCCGGCCGTCGCGCCGAACTCCGTCGCTGCCGCGGTGGCCATGCGCTGTTTGCTGGCGTTGAGAATCCGGTGCACCTCCTGGGCCAGCGCACGGAAGTCCCGCTGGGCCAACAATGGCAAACTGGCCAGGGTCGCTCTCGTGGCCGAAGGTAGGGTTCTCAGGAAAATGTGGGTGAAGATGAAGTCGTCGCCGTCTGAGCCCCTCAAGCTCAGCATGTTCTCCATCAGGTCCACGGGCGTGCCATCTCCCAAGTCGTTCAGAGCCAGGAGCCTCTCCGCTCTCTCCTGGACTGAGAGAGTGAAGCGTTGGATGAGCGCAGCCTTCAACCCGCCGTATTTGTCGTCGGCCGGTGGCTGCTCTACAAGGCTCTGCACATGCCGAGCCGTGCGGTTGTCGAGCTTGGCAATCACATGGTAGAACTTTGTGTCATCTACCGTTATCCCCCGGAGGGCGAACTGTGCTTCGACCAAGTGGAACCAGGAGCGCGGGTTGTCTCGCCAAAAGTCCGGTAGCTGGACGGTAGTGGCATACGCTTGGCTGGGAGCTTCTGACCCGGCTGGCTCGGGGGAATTTCTTTCACTCATGATACGTCTTAGGGTCACCAGTGTAGATAATGTGAAAATGACGAGGCAGAGTTCATCTCACGAGTCAGGTTTATTCACATCATCCAACATCATCAAAAGCAGAAAGAGGAAGAAACCCAGACATTCGCCTTTAAATACCTCAGGACTTCAAAGCACACAGTCATATTGTATTTCATCCCAAATAACAATACATCTTCCTTCAGATCTTAACACCTCCACCCCCAGCCTCTGGCGGCCAGGAAAATCCCCCCAGGCCGTCTCTCTGCATACCAAAGACTAGACTTTCACATCCTCCTGTTATCTCCAGAGAGGCTCAGTCCTTTGTTCAATCTAAGATGTGAAGCCTAAAGTGGTATACACATGAAGCATGAAGTGATATACATAAGTGCACATATATGTGTCCCACAACATCAACATTTTTCTCATTAAACATATTTATGATGGAGCCATTGACCAGAGATTTTCACCAAATATCTGGAACAACCCAAGTAATCCATACATACAAAGAAATCAAGGCAACTGTGTTCACAAAACAAGTTAGATTGAATAAAGTGGAATGACATAGGGAATAAGTATTGAACACATGAAGAAAGCGGTGCAAAAAGGCATAGAAAGCCAAGGACCAGCTGAAATCCATCAGAATTTAGGAAGCCATCCCATCCTCATCACTGCAAATTAATTTCAGCTGGTTAAGTCCTGACTGATGGCCTTTACAAAGGTCAGATTGTCACACCACAAAGAACTCGTGATGGGTAGAAGCAAAGAGCTCTCTCTAGACCTTCGCAACCTTATTGTTGCAAAACATAATGATGGCATTGGTTGCAGGCACATTTCTAAACTGCTGAATGTTCCAGTGAGCACTGTTGGAGCCATCATTCAAAAGTGGAAAGAACATCATTTTACCATAAACCACCCATGACCAGGAGCTCCTTGCAAAATTTCTGACAGAGGAGTCAAAAGAATTATCAGAGTTATTCAAGAGCCAAAGGCCACTTGTGGAGAGCTCCAGAAAGACCTGGAGTTCGCAGGTACTGCTGTTTCAGAAAAAACAATAAGTAATGTACTCATCCGACATGGGCTCTATGCCTGTTCACCTCGCAAGACTCCATTGCTGAAGAAAAAGCATGTTGAAGCTTATTTAAAGTTTGCTGCATAACATTTGGGCAAGCCAGTAAAATGCTTTGAGAATATAGTCTGATCAGATGAGACCAACATTGAACTTTTTGGATGCCGCAACACTCAGCATGTTTGGAGGAGAAATGGCACTGCACATCCCATCATGGTGTGGGAGTGTTTTTCGGCACATGGTACAGGCAGACTTCATATAATTGAAGGAAAGATGAATGGACAAATGTTGCCATCTGCCAAGATGCTTTAGATGAAATGAGGTTGGACATTTCAGCAAGACAATGATCCCAAACACACAGCCAAGGAAACTCTCAACTGGCTCCAGAGAAGGAAAATAAAGCTGCTAGAATGGCCCAGTCAGTCACCTGACCTTAATCCAATTGAAAATCTATGGAACGAACTGAAGATCGAAGTTCATAGAAGACACCCATGGAACCTGCAATATTTGAAGACAATTTGTGTAGAAGAATGGGCCAAAATCACTCCTGAGCAATGCCTGCACCTAGTTTCTCCATACAGGAGGCATCTGGAAGCTGTTGTTACCAACAAAGACTTTTCTACTAAATATTAAATGAATTTCACCAGGCATGTTCAATACTTATTCCCTGTGTCATTCTACTTTATTAAATATAACTTGTTTTGTGAACACATTTGCCTTGATTTCTTTATATGTAGGGATTACTTGGGTTGTTATACAGTGGGGCAAAAAAGTATTTAGTCAGCCACCAATTGTGCAAGTTCTCCCACTTAAAAGATGAGAGAGGTCTCCAATTTTCATCATAGGTATACCTCAACTATGAGAGACAAAATGAGAAAAAAAATCCAGAAAATCACATTGAAGGATTTTTAATGAATTAATTGGTAAATTCCTCAGTAAAATAAGTATTTGGTCAATAACAAAAGTTCATCTCAATACTTTGTTATATACCCTTTGTTGGCAATGACAGAGGTCAAACGTTTTCTGTAAGTCTTTACAGGGTTTTCACACACTGTTGCTGGTATTTTGGCCCATTCCTCCATGTAGATCACAGGTGTCAAACTCATTCCATGGAGGGCCAAGACCCTGCAGGTTTTACCTCCACCCAGTGTCTTCAACAGGTGATTTCTCAGAATTTCTTCCTACTGATTGCTGATCAGTGAAAACACCTGCTACATTGTAGATCTACATTGTAGATCTTCTCAATAGCAGTGATGTTTTGGGGCTGTTGCTGGGCAACACAGACTTTCAACTCCCTCCAAAGATTTTCTATGGGGTTGAGATCTGGAGACTGGCTAGGCCACTCCAGGACCTTGAAATGCTTCTTACGGAAGCCACTCCTTTGTTGCCCGGGCAGTGTGTTTGGATCATTTTCATGCTGAAAGACCCAGCCACGTTTCATCTTCAATGCCCTGGCTGTTGGAAGGAGGTTTTCACTCAAAATCTCACGATACATGGCCCCATTCATTCTTTCCTTTACACGATCAGTCGTCCTGGTCCCTTTGCAGAAAAACAGCCCCAAAGTATAATGTTTTCACCCCCATGCTTCACAGTAGTATGGTGTTCTTTCTCCTCCAAACACAGCAAGCTGGTTTTTTACCAAAAAGTTCTATTTTGGTTTCATCTGACCATATGACATTCTCCCAATCCTCTTCTGGATCATCCAAATGCTCTCTAGCAAACTTCAGACGGGCCTGGACATGTACTGGCTTAAGCAGGGGGACACATCTGGCATTGCAGGATTTGAGTTCCTGGCGGCGTAGTGTGTTACTGATGGCAGCCTTTGTTACTTTGGTCCCAGCTCTCTGCAGGTCATTCACTAGGTCCCCCCGTGTGGTTCTGGGACTTTTGCTCACCATTCTCGTGATCATTTTGACCCCACGGGGTGAGATCTTGTGTGGAGCCCCAGATTGAGGGAGATTATCAGTGCTCCCACAGTTGATTTCTTCACGCCAAGCTGCTTACCTATTGCAGATTCAGTCTTCCCAGCCTGGTGCAGGTCTACAATTTTGTTTCTGGTGTCCTTTGACAGCTCTTTGGTCTTGGCCATAGTGGAGTTTGGAGTCTGACTGTTTGAGGTTGTGGACAGGTGTCTTTATACTGATAACGAGTTCAAACAGGTGCCATTAATACAGGTAACGAGGTGGAGGACAGAGGAGCCTCTTAAAGAAGAAGTTACAGGTCTGTGAGAGCCAGAAATCTTGCTTGTTTGTAGGTGACCAAATACTTATTTTACTGAGGAATTTACCAATTAATTCATTAAAAATCCTTCAATGTGATTTTCTGGATTTTTTTTTCTCATTTTGTCTCTCATAGTTGAGGTATACCTATGATGAAAATTGGAGACCTCTCTCATCTTTTAAGTGGGAGAACTTGCACAATTGGTGGCTGACTAAATACTTTTTTTCCCCACTGTAGATATCTGGTGAAAATCTCAGGTTAATGGCTCTATCAGAAATATGTTTAATGAGAAAAATGTCGACTTGTTCAATACTTATTTACCCCGCTGTACGTACTTGCATCATGTGGCCGTGGATTGCTGTACAATAAAAGCCTAAAAACAGGGTTGTCCTGTGGCCTAGTGATTAAGGGCTCAAAACATGTGACCACACTGCTCATCTGTAGGTGAGCCGCATTTGTGCTGTAAAAGTGAACAAAAGTTAGGGCCCTGATAATATATGTGGGCGTTTGGTAAAGTCCTGTGCACATGAATTGAGTCCTGTATTTCACTACATTTTCAATAAGTCCTTACAGACACAACATGTGCCTAAGATCTGGAAAGATGCTGTGGCTTTCCCCATTCCAAAATCCAGCTGTCCTAAAATGGTAAACAACTTTAGACCAGTTGCTTTGACTTCAATTTTAATGAAAATTTTTGAAAAACTGGTCAGATTTGAGGTCCTAAAGTAGACTGAGCATGCATTGGATCCTCTGCAGTTTGCCTGTAGGCCTCACAGAGGAGTGGAGGATGCCACTGTCACTCTGTTTAACATGCTTTTTAAACATCTGGATTTTAATGGGATGCACGCCAGGCTTTTATTTGTGGACTTTTTTTCTGCCTTTAATACAATCCAACCTCATATTTTAGTTGAAAGGCTCCTGCAACAATTTGATTTGAGCAATAATCTGGTGGGTTGGATTCTGGATTTTTTAACCAACAGGATACAGAGAGTAAGGGTCAATGGTACATTGTCTGACCAAAAGTGCTCTTCTACTGGCTCTCCTCAGGGGTGTGTGTTGTCACCACTACTCTTCATCCTGTACACAAACATGTGTCAGAGCAGACATGACAACAGACACATTATAAAATATGCTGATGATTCAGTTATTGTCAGTCTCCTCCAGGATGGTGAGAGTGGCCACGGCCCAGTAGTTGATGATTTTGTTCACTGGTGTGAGGATTCCTACCTGCAGCTGAATACGACAAAAACTAAAGATATGATTATTGACTTTAGGAGGAAAACTCCCAGGCACGAAGTCACTGTACTAAAAGGCCACACCACTGAATGTGTACAATCTTACAAATATCTTGGGACGATTATTGATAGTAATTTAAACTTTGAAGAGAACTGTGAAAGGGTGTGCAAAAAGGGTCAGCAGCATTTGCATTGTTTAAGGAAACTTGCACGCTTCCAAATTGACCGAACCATAATGACAATGTTTTATCGGGCTTTTATTGAATCTGTTTTATCCTTTTCTTTAGTGTCATGGTTTGGTCAGATAAAACTGAAACAGAGGAAATCCTTGAATCAGGTAGTTAGATGGTCCAGTCGTTTGCTTGGTGAGTCACAGCTGAGCCTGACATCCCTGTACACCAGACAGGTACAGAGGATGGCTACCTCCATTTTAAATGATGACTCCCACCCTTTGCACTGCCACTTTCAGCTTCTTCCCTCCAGACGGAGGTTTGCTGTCCCAAAAAGTAAAACCCAGTGCTACAAAAACAGCTTTGTTCCTGCTGCTGTCAGAGTTGAACAAGCTGTAACAATATATTGCACATAATTTAGTTACCTATTTATTAATTTAATTTTATATTTACTTTTTTGTAGGTTTTTTTATTTGGGTTCTAAATCTTTTATTGGGTTTTAGACTTGAGTTTCTAACCTCTTTGACTAGTCTTTAACTGTTTAATATGACCCTTCTCTCTTATCTGTTTTTTTCTCTCATCTCTTTGTCTTATATCCTGATTGATTGAGCCTTGAGTATTTTTATCATGTTTATAGTCAGCCTCATGTGTGCCTGTGTTTGTGTTTATGTTGAATGTAATTGCGGTTTGTAAATATGGATGTCACCTGACTGCAAAACAAATCTACCTACAGGTACAAATAAAGGAACCTGAACCTGAATTTCCTGCCCCAGCCAAAGTGATCCTGTATGTGTATGTCTCACCAGCTCTTCTCCCGCTTGACCCCACAGTAATAAGCAACCTATAGACTCATTTCTAATCTTCCTTTTTCAGTAACATTTTAGAAAAAAATAGATGATGCGCTTGTCTGTTTTTTTAGACCACCACATTAAATTTAATGCATTTCAGGCTGGTTTTCAAGCAAACCACAGTATTGAGACTCCCTTGGTTAAAGTGGCTAAATGCAAAATGATAAATTTTTAGCCTTTTTTTTCCACAATATTTTTTATTGAACCATTTTTTTTACAAACATAGCACAAACAATCAAACACTAACACTAAAGTAATTTAAAAATTAAAAAAAACAACACACTAACAACAACAAAAAAATGTACTAAAAACAACAGCCATTAACAAAGGCAGGTCAACAACAATGCTCCTCTGTTTAGTCTAGGTAATCTATTACATAAGAATACATAATATACATTCACCAGTTTGGAATTTGCAAGGTCCACACATATCATTCACCTTCTTCTTCAGAAGTTATGTTTAATTTCTTTACATAATCAATGAAAGGTCTCCATATATTCTCAAACACATTTTCCTTTGATTTCAGTATGTATGTTATTCTTTCTAGTGGAAGGTTTGTTAACATCTGTCTTAACCACTGAGTCACATCTGGTCTATAAGTCTTTTTCCACAGTAGTGCAATACATTTTTTGGCATTAAGCAAACCGAGGTCTATGAATGCTCTTTCACTCTTATTGAAGTTATGTTTTTCTGGATACAGACCCAACAAAAACAGTTTAGGGTTCAATGTGAATTGTTTTGAAATTATTTTTTCAATTTTTACCCTCACCTCTTCCCAAAACATTCTAATTTTTCTACATTCCCATAAACAGTGAAATAGGGTTCCTTTACTTTCCATACATTTTGTGCATGTATCTGGTATGTTTTTGTTATATCTATTTAACTCCACTGGTGTAACATACATCCGCATTAACCATTTAAAATGTATAAGTTTAAGACGTGCATTTATTGATTTGGTTTGAGCTTCTGTACAAGCCATTTCCCATTGTTCCTCTGAAATTTCAATTTGCAGGTCTTCTTTCCAATAATTCAGTCTTTTCTGTGAGTTTTCACTTGAGAATAGTGTCAATGAGTTATAAAACTCTGAAATAATACCCTTTCTCTTACTATCTTTCGTCAAAATTTTTTCCAAGGATGAATAAGTAGGTCGGGTGAGAGCATTATTTTGATTTGATCGAATAAAATTTCTAAGCTGAAGATATTTAAAAAAATGTGTTCTATTAAGATTGAATTTAATCCTCAGTTCTTCAAAAGATATTATGTTATCTGAACGTGACAAATATAAGTCTTGAATCTTCTGAATCCCTTTTAAATTCCATACTTTAAATACAGCATCCGCTCTCCCTGGTGTAAAATATTGATTACCCCATATTGGGCTAAATTGTGACAGTAAGTGGGGTTCTTTTAAATATTTTTTGGTTTCACACCATATTTTGATCATGTGCTTTAAAATTGGATTTTTAACTTGTTTCTGTAATTTTTTTAGCCGAGTCTGAGAATATGAATAAGGGAAGAGGTAAAGGTAAATTGTATGATTCCATTTCAATCCAGTGAGGAGGATCATTTGATGAAAAATAATATGTCATAGACCTCAGTTGTGCTGACCAGTAATACAACATAAAGTTTGGACATTTCAGACCACCACAATCAAATGGTAAATATAGTAAGGACAAACGTAATCTAGCCTTCCTATTGTTCCATATAAATTCCACTAACTTTTTTTTTTTAATTCTTGAGAATAGATCTGAAGGTGGTGGTAAAGGAATGTTTTGAAATAAATAAAGTATTTTTGGTAAGATATTACTTTTAAGTATATTGATTCTCCCGATCATCGACATTGGTAGTGACATCCATCTCTGAAGTAACTCATTAAGATCTGTCATTAAAGTAGAACTGAACTCACCTTTTTGCCAAAAAAGTAGAAGAGCAGATTAATTCCTTATTACCTATTGTATTTTTCAACACATAAAAGAAATTTTTAGGCCGTGCGATGGCCAAGCTATAAGCCGATAAACTTTTGCCTGTGGCTGGCAGTGCCAAACAAACCGGAAGTAGTGCAGACGACGCTGCGTGACGTCACGAGTGTGATCCCTAAACAAAACAACAATGGCAGATGATAGCAGTTCCAGCAGTCAAGAACACCAGAGTTTTCAGAGTGAAGAGGCATTCAGGATCGGTGACAAGACAGAGGAGGATGCAGGAGTGTCAAGTGAACAGGAAGAGAGCGAGGGAGGCATCGAACCTTACAGATTAGAGCCAGAATTTTCGGGGGATTCCGGCACCGACTCAGACCGCAGCAGTAATGGGGAGGAGAGTCGCTTATTGAATACAGAATGGTGAGTCTTTACTTTGGCATGTTTGGGGTGTCAGGATAAGGAAAATTAACAATAAAAAAGAAAGGGGGAAAAAAACCCATCAGCATTTTTCCAACTTATTACAGTGATCCCTCACTTATCGCGTTTAATGGGGACCAGAACCGACCGCGAAAAGTGAAAAACCGCGAAGTAGCGTCACAAGCACTATTTTGCACAAAAAGGCACAAGAGAACAGCGAAAAGTGCCACTAAGCAACACAAGCGATGAAGAACAATGAATGCGGTCTTCCTTCGCTGGGTATAGGCGCTCGGCAGGGAGCGAAGCTGGGTAAAACGTCTCGGCCAATCAGCTTGCGAGGTAAAACGTCTCGGCCAATCAGCTTGCGAGATTCCCGAGCGGTGAAGAGGTGGGCGGAGAGGAGTGGAGCGGTGGTCAGAGAGGTAGATTTTCAGTTGTGCGGGCTCTCCGTGTTGATACCTGATGTTCTAATGTAGAAGGCAGGGAGAAGGCAGGGAGAAGGCAGGGAGACTACATTAGAACATCAGGTATCAACACGGAGAGCCCGCACAACTGAAAATCTACCTCTCTGACCACCGCTCCACTCCTCTCCGCCCACCTCTTCACCGCTCGGGAATCTCGCAAGCTGATTGGCCGAGACGTTTTACCTCGCAAGCTGATTGGCCGAGATGTTTTACCCAGCGAAGGAAGACCGCATTCATTGTTCTTTATCGCTCGTGTTGCTTAGTGGCACTTTTCGCTGTTCTCTTGTGCCTTTTTGTGCAAAATAGTGCTTGTGACGCCCTTGGGGGGGGGGGGTGACGCTACTTCGCGGTTTTTCACTTTTCGCGGTCGGTTCTGGTCCCCATTAAACGCGATAAGTGAGGGATAACTGTATGTCTAGAAACGCATCGCTTCCCGGTCGCTTTTCCTCCCCCTTTCTTTTCTTTCGTCGCCATGACAGCTTTCCTTGGCCACTGAACAGATCTTCCCAGGTGTTGGAAGTGTTTTGTAGTCGACTATCACGACAAAATGCACCAAAAACAACCAGTGTCGACGTGCTCGCAATGGTAAACATGGAGGACTGTGTCACACTCGTGACGTCACGCGGAACTCTGGCTGCACTTCGGCGGATTTGTCTGATTTTTCAGGGCGGGAAATTCAAAATTGCGATTTTCTCCAAGATTCCGGGATTTGTGGAGGGGGTGCCAATGATAAATTATCTTTATAATTGGATGTACTATCACCCAGTGCCGTTCAATGCCGTTCAGTTCAGTTCTACTTTAAGGCTCCATAGTTGGCACTGGCGACTTAGGCAAAATTTGAATTCCTAAATATTTAAACTGATTTACAACATTGAATTGATTTACCTCAGAAGTTGGGTGATTTCTCTGGGTCTCATTTAGCATTAATATTGAAGATTTTGTTTTATTTATTTTATATCCTGATATTTCCCCAAAGTTCTTTATTAAATTTAACAAGGTCAGAATTGATTTTTTAAAATTTAACATAAACAAAATTATGTCATCGGCATACAGGGAGATTTTATGTTCTGTTGGTCCTACTTTAATTCCATATATTTGTGGATGTAAACGTACTGCCATCGCTAAAGGTTCAATTGCCATAGTAAACAATAAAGGTGAAAGTGGACAGCCTTGTCGACATCCTCTGTTGATTTTTATTGATTTTGAGATATTGCTGTTTGTTAGGATTTCTGCTGTAGCATTATTGTACATTATCTGGACCCATTTTATGAAATTATTTCCAAGTCCAAACCTTTGTAGAACTTCAAAAAGATGGGGCCATTCGACCCTATCAAAGG
Organism: Pholidichthys leucotaenia; assembly: GCA_020510985.1. Classification (NCBI taxonomy): domain Eukaryota; kingdom Metazoa; phylum Chordata; class Actinopteri; order Cichliformes; family Pholidichthyidae; genus Pholidichthys; species Pholidichthys leucotaenia. The sequence continues at coordinate 266,853,491 of CM035843.1, forward strand.
CCTTTTCGGCGTCCAGTGATAGGAGAGCTGTATCCGGTGCTTCTTTATTGGAATAAATAATATTAAATAGTCTTCTTACATTATGGAAGCCTTGTCTTCCCATTATAAAGCCATTCTGATCTCGGTTAATAATATTTGGTAATATTTCTTAAGATAAGATAAGATAAGATAAGCCTTTATTAGTCCCACAATGGGGAAATTCCAGGATTGCAACAGCACAGGGATAGCAACACTCAGAGCAACAATCAGAAGGCAAGAAAAAACAACATCTCGTAAACATATGTCCATATTACTATAAATGTACATATATAGACACACAGTGCAGAGCATTATGGTTGGTTGGTGAATGTGCAGCAGAAAGTCTAAGTTCTCTCTCTTGTAGTCGTTTTGATAAAATTTTACAGATTATCTTAAGATCAGCATTTAATAGGCTTATTGGTCTCATGTTTTCACATTTATTAGGGGGTTTACCTGGTTTTGGCAACAGTATAATTAAGGCATTATTCATGTATGGTGGTAAATTACCATTTTGAAATGCTTCTAAAACCATTTCCAAAAGTGGTTTTATTAATTTATTCTTAAATTTTTTAGAGGTCAACTGGAAGACCATCTGGTCCTGCTCTTTTTCCTGATTTCATTTTAGCAATGGCTTGCCCAACTTCTTCTTGACTAATTTTAGACTCCAGTATCTCCCTGTTTTCATTTGGAATACACGGTATAGATAATCCACCCAAAAACCCATTTAGTTTTGTTAAGTCAGTTTCATTTTTTGTATCATATAGTTTTTCATAATAATCTCTAAAGGCACTATTAATTTCTAAGGGATCTATAACTACCTGTCCGTTACTTATAATACTGGTAATTGGTGTTTTAAATTCTAATTGTTTAATCTGCCATGCCAATAATTTTTCTGATTTTTCACCTTGTTCATAAAAAGTTTGCTTCAATCTTAGAAGACTCGAGGCAGCTCTATTCGCTGATTTTTTGTCATATTCAGCTCTCAGAATCAGTAATTCGTTCTCTAACTGTGGGTTACTTCCTGCATACACCTTTTCTTGAAGAATTTTTATTTTACATTCCAAGTGGACTCTCTCCTCTCGAGTCTTCTTAGATTTTGAACCTGTATAACTAATAATATGACCCCTAATAAAAGCTTTGAAAGCCTCCCATTTTATACATGCTGTTATTTGTGTAGTATTAATATCAAAGAACTCATCTATCTGTTTTTCTATGTACTTAACAAATTCCTCATCCTGAAGCCATTTATGCTGAAAATGCCACCTTCCTGGATCCTTTGTCAGTTTCTTATCTACATATACTAAACAGCAGGGTGCATGATCAGAGATCACAATGTTTTCATAGAAATAGTTTTGAATCTTGGACCTTAATTCTGTAGAGATCAAAAAGTAGTCAATACGTGAGAATGTCTTATAGGTATTAGAATAACAAGAATAGGCTTTGACTTGTGGTTTCATTTCTCTCCATATATCTAGCAATCTCAATTCTTTCATAAAATGATTAATGGTCATCCTGCATCCATTGTGCGTACAGTCCAGTCCTGTTGATCTATCTATACTGGGATTCAATGTACAATTAAAATCCCCTGCTATTATATGTTGCCCCTTAAGTGATGATAAAGTAAGGAATAAATTAACAAAGAAGTTTTGATCATCAATATTGGGGCCGTATAAGTTCACCAGATTTATATTTTCTAATAACAAAGATCCTTGGATGATTAGATATCTTCCAAATTTGTCTCCAATTACATTTTTCACTTGAAATGGGACTGTTTTATGTATGAGAGTCATAACTCCCCTAGCTCGGGATGAAAATGATGAGGTGAACACATTACCTTGCCATCTTCTCCTAATTCTTTTTACATCCTCCTCTATTAGATGAGTTTCTTGTAAAAATACAATTTTTGAATCTATGTCTTTTATTTTATTCATAACTTGTTTAAGTTTTTTTAGATTTTGTAGACCTCTGCAATTCCATGAAGTTAAATTAAGATTAACGCTTTGATCTATCATCAATAAGGAGTTTGAGATTACCTTGCAATATGAATATGCTCATACAGAGAAGCAAAAACATGGATGATTGAACATTCATCCTACAAACTACACAAAAACAAATTCCCTTTCCCCACATTTGTGTTAATCCCCCCCCAAAATCAAAAAAAATTCTGTCTCCCGTTATAGCTAGTGACTGTTCCACACCTGCGAGGATCAGTCAAACCACTCTCTCTTTCTCTTCTCAATCACCCTGACTCTACTACTATTTTTAATGACATTAACTCTCTTCTGTAGTTTTTTCAACATAACTTCAAAGTTTTATAGCAACTTTGTACATCATAGCTTTTTTTTAATACAGTCTGTATTTTGTAGACATGTTATATGTTTCAGATCAATCAGATGCCTGTACAAATGTTTAAATGTTCTACCTTTGTCATGTTCATGCTTAGCTCCCACCAGTTTCCTTTTGAATCTGCTTAATGAGCTCCTGCGCCTCTTGAGGGGTCTTGAAGATGTGGGTTCTCCCTTTATATGTGACCAGCAGTCTTGCTGGATGAAATACTCCGTGACGAATCCCGAGGTTGCGCAGCTCTTTGTGGGAGGGGTGCGAAACTGCCTCCTTAATTGTTGAATTCCGGTGGCCAAATCTGGGTAGAACCGCATCTGTTGATCCTGGTATTTAATTTCCCCTTTAGCTCGCGCCGCGTTGGTGACCGTCATCTTGTGCCTGTAGCTGAGGAACTTCATAATCAGCATCCTCGGTGGTGTCTTATTATCTCTTATTAGCTGGCGTCCTGGTGCAACAACAACAACCTGCAGCTGAACGCTCTGAAGACAGTGGAGATGATTGTGGACTTCAGGAAAGTCACAACCCCTCTGGCCCCCCCCCTCACCCTCACAGGCTCTCCCCATCCACCAACTGAAGAATCCTTCCGCTTCTGGGCACCACCTCATCAACCAGGGAACTCAAGTGGGAGCCCGACCATCAGCTCCCTCAATCAAAAAGGTACCCCAGCAGGAGGTGTTCTTCCTGCGGCAGGCTGAGGAAGCTCAAGCATGCCCACCAGCTTCTTCTTGCCCTTCAGAGAGAACAGACCGCCTTTTTCTTTGCGCTCCCTCTTTTACCCTCCTTTCCCCTCCCTAACTGAGAATCCCAGCTTGCTGTCTTGTCTGCGTCGCTGTTCTTCTGGCTGAATCTTGATCCAAACGAAAAAAATGGATTTGGTGAGCGGCTTTAATAAAATTAACAACATTTTATATAAATTCGGGCCGAGGGGGGGAGCCCCTATGGAGAGGACCCATGGATTGGAACGCATGTGTCTGCATAATTCGACTGAGGATGTGGAAACATCTACCTGGTTTGGCTAGGATCGACAGGATTTTCTGCTGATTGGCTCTGGAGTTGTTTCCTGGTGTATCGAAAAATTAACTGGAAGAGCTAATTAAAAGCTGGTCCCGGCATAGCTGCTTCTCAACAATTCGACTAGACGGGGAGTGCACTAACTATCGGCAATGATTAACATGGAAATTTCCATCTGGCATGCACTGTAGAGAGAATGGGGACTCTACCGGACATGTTTACAACATGTTCTAGAAGGGAAACATCTGGAGTCGTTTTTGGGCCTCCAAGAATGGGATTTAAAGCCCTAAGTATGGAAATTATGGACACAGGATTGCATGAGATGTAAAATTCTATGCTCTGTGATCTGTTGTCTAACAGACCTTGAATTCGATGCCTTGTTGTCTATTTTCTCCTCCTGGATTAAAGACAAAACAGAAGATTGTGCTTCTCTTCATAAACATACTGGGTCTGCATCTGAACTCTCATTGACTGTGACTGGCTAAGGAAATTTCCATCTGCCATGCCTCAAGGACATGCTTCCGAGTTTCAGACACTAAGACATAACATCTCGGCTGGGAGAGATTTTTGCTGCCTCCAGTAACTGATAAACACCCACCTGCATTCAACATACACGAACACACTGATTCATAATACTGAATTACACCCATCCATTCACTGACTCTCTCTGACTTTTGGTCTTTTGGTTTTTTGTCCACTAAATGTTTGCTAAATATGCATTGAGGGTTTTTTTTGCCTGCAATCAAAATTTCGCTTACCCATTAAGCGTCAATTTGATAAAACATGTTTTTTTTCTCTCGCCTATTGTGTCATATCATTTCTTTTCTTTTTTTTCCTTTCTTCTTTATGACTGGCACCTAGCGGCTGCCCCGGCCTTGGATGCGCTCTGCAGAGCGTGCCCAAATGCCAAGTCACGTTTCGTTACCTTGTATTCATACATGTGTAATGACAATAAAGTTGAATCTCATCTCATCTCTCATCTCAAGATGTTAGTGCAGTTCTACACAGCCATCATCGAGTCCATCCTCACCTCCTTCATAACCGTGTGGTACGCAGGAGCCACTGCCAGGGACAGACTAAGGCTGCAGCGCGTCGTGCGCACTGCTGAGAAGGTGATCGGCTGCAAGCTCCCATCTCTCCAGGATCTGTACATTCTCAGGACCCGGAGGCGTGCTGGCCGGATCATAGCCGATCCCTCACACCCTGGTCACGTACTGTTTGCCCCCCTCCCCTCAGGTAGAAGACTTCGGTCCATCCAGACTAAAACCTCCCGTCACATGAACAGCTTCTTCCCCTCTGCCATCAGACTGCTGAACACTAAGTGACTTATTGTCTCTCGTGCACTATGTACAGCAGCTCAACCAGACTCATGTCAATCATCACTGTTTTCTTCCTGCATTACCGACTGCACTATATGGTTCTCCACATTATCTGCTGCTCGCTAATATATTTTAACTGCTGACTAGTATTACTCACTCTTATTCTACATTTTATTGCATGTATAGTTTATTTCTTTTATTTTATCATGTTTAATGTTGCAGCATTGCACCGAGACAAATTCCTAGTTTGTGCACTACATGAACAATGGCAATAAATCTGATTCTGATTCTCTCGGTGGGCCGATTCGGTGAGCGCTCTCTAAGACGACCGATGACTGCAGGTCCGCGTTGTTCAGCGCTTCTGGAATCCACTTTTCCATAAAGGAACATAGGTCCCGTCCCTCCGCTCCCTCTGGGAAGCCCACCAGCCTCAAATTATTCCGTCGCGAGCGGGATTCCAAGTCCAGGACGTTATCTTCCAGACGTTTCCATTTTAATTCCAGTGTTTGCAACTTTGATTGTAGGCTGGTGACGTCATCTTCAGCGCTTGAAATTCGGAGCTCCGCCTGCGATACTCGTTCCATACAGTCGCTTAGTTCCTTTCTCATTCCTTCTATTGCTGTTATAATCCCATCAAATTTAGAGGAAAACTCTGCTCTCATGGAGATGATGGCAGTGAGCACTGCATTTGTCCCCTCTTCAGCAGTTCCCGCTCCGCCGCTGGCTACATCCTCCGCCATCGTCTCTGGAGTTTTTCCTGCTTCGCCTCGAGCGTGGAAGTCTGTTAGCTTGGGTTGTTTTGTCGAATTGCTTTTTCCTCCGCCTAATTTCCCAGCCTTGGTCTTTACCATATCCGCGCCTAAACGCTGGGAAGGGTTTTTGTTCCAATTAAGAGTTTTAGTAAACTTTTTATTTTTAGGAGCAGAGCAGTGTGAAACACGTCTTCCTACGTGGCCGCCATAACCGGAAGTCAATTTTTAGCTTTTTTAACATAAATTTGCACCTTTTTCTAGTATATTGCATAACTTATTATTCATTCATTCATTCGTCTTATCCAACCGATGATCTTGAAGGACAAGCTGCTGTGCGCAGGGGTGGACCAGCACCTGTCATCATGGATCCTGGACTACCTCACTAACCGGCCACAGTTTGTGAGAACCCGGGATTGTGTGTCCGACACGATCATCGGCAGCACGGGGGCCCCCCAGGGAACGGTTTTGGCTCCCTTCCTGTTCACCCTTTATACTGCGGACTTCTTACACAACGCAACACACTGCCATCTACAAAAGTTCTCTGACGACTCTGCGATCGTCGGCCTCATCTCCAATGGAGATGAAGCTGAGTACAGAGGTCTTATCCAGGACTTTGTGGACTGGTGCCATCGGAACTGCCTCCAGATCAACGCAAGAAAAACTAAGGAGCTGGTGGTGGACTGCCGCAGGCAAGGACAACCCCTCACAGCACCAGTAAACATCCAGGGAACAGACATTGAGATGGTGACATCCTGCAAGTACCTGGGTGTTCATCTGAACAATAAACTAGACTGGTCACACAATACCGACACACTCTACAAGAAGGGACAGTGCAGGCTGTTCCTACTGAGGAGGCTCAGGTCTTTTGGTGTACAAGGGGTGCTCTTGAAGACATTCTACGACACAGTGGTGGGCATCAGCCATCAGCTTTTGGGAGTGGTCCTGCTGGGGCAACGGCATTACAGCAGCCAATAGGAAGAGACTGAAACAAACTAATCAAGAAAGCTAGCTCTGTCCTGGGGAAACGCCTTGACCCAGTGGAGGAGATAGGAGAGAGAAGGATGGTGGCCAAACTGTCATCTCTGCTGGAGTCCGAGTCCCACCCTATGCAGGACATACTGGACGCACTGAGGAGCTCATTTTGCAGTAGACTACATCATCCTAGATGTGTGACCGAGAGGTTTCACAGGTCCTTCCTACCTACGGCGGTCAGACTGTATAACCTAAGCAGGGCTGCTCGCAGAGATCGCAAAAAAAACGTGACGACCTAATAGTATTGAATGCAAAAGACGCAACAGACTTACACAAATGGTCCCCTCCAGTATACAACTAGGACAATATCAGTCGCTATGGAGGGCGACAATATGTATGGGTACATATTCATACCTTGAAGGGTAACTAAATAGACGGTTATGCTGTTTAGTCCATCTAGCTTCAATGCTCTGCACTGTGTATCTATATATATATTTATATATTTATGTGTACGTATGTATATTCACTGCTCTTATATTCTTATCTTCTAAATTATTGCTCTGAGTGTTGCTATCCCTGTGCTGTTGCAATCCCACAATTTCCCCATTGTGGGACTAATAAAGTCTTATCTTATCTTCTTCCGCTTAATCCTTTTCGGGTTCCGGGGGGTCTGGAGCCTATCCCAGCATCTTTCGGCGAGAGGCAGGGTACACCCTGGACAGATCGCCAGGTCATCACAGGGCCAACACAGAGAGACAGACAACCATTCACTCTCACAGTCATGCCTAAGGACAATTTAGAATCCCCAGTCTGATAAATTAGCTATTTTTTTCTTGTAAACATGCAATAATTTGTGAGGTTTTTGTCTTAAATGTGTTAGGCTGGAGACACACCAAGCCAATGATGGCTATCTGGCTAGTTTGAGGTGTCTGCAAATCTTGTCTGCATTTCTTAATTTTAATTTTATTTTATTTTGGGCCAGTTCATCAAGTTGAATCTACATTGTAGTTATCGACAAAATGGGACATTCTGACGTGCTTGTTTGCCATTGGCTGTTGTCTTCCCGGTGTGTCCAGCTGCAACTTGTGTTTACGCCAAAAAAACCTGACAAAAAAAGGACACAGCAGGACGTGATTTACTTGGTTCTGTGTGAGATGTCGGCTTGGTCTGTCTCCAGCCCTTAGTCTGGGGAAAATAAAATATAAGCTATTTGCATGCTTCCTATAATCGAAATCATGGTTGTCCAATCATGTGCCGTGGAGGCACATGCACATGCAGGCCAAGACCCTGCAGGCTTTACCTCCAACCAGTGTCTTCAACAGCAGATTCCTGAATTTCTTCCCACCGATTGCTGATAAGTGAAAACACCTGCTGAAGAGACTGGGTAAAAGAGAAAACCTGCAGGGTCTTGGCCCTCCATGGTACATGATTGGACACCCCTGAGCTAAATCATATAAACATTTACCAATAATATATTAAATATTTCCTCACCAAGAATAGAAGAACATTGATTTCCACATCAGCAGATGTTCTACAGTAGACACTGCTCCAATAAAGAGCCTAAGTCACCACCCCTTCTACTTCCGCACATGGGACCTTAAATCGAATAAAATCTCCATTGAAATGAATGGCAAGAGTAATATTATTTTTTTGATCCCAATCGAATTTTGCCACGAGTTACACATACAGTGGGGAAAAAAGTATTTAGTCAGCCACCAATTGTGCAAGTTCTCCCACTTAAAAGGTGAGAGAGGTCTCCAATTTTCATCATAGGTATACCTCAACTATGAGAGACAAAATGAGAAAAAAAAAATCCAGAAAATCACACTGAAGGATTTTTAATGAATTAATTGGTAAAATCCTCAGTAAAATAAGTATTTGGTCACCTACAAACAAGCAAGATTTCTGGCTCTCACAGACCTGTAAATTCTTCTTTAAGAGGCTCCTCTGTCCTCCACTCGTTACCTGTATTAATGGCACCTGTTTGAACTCTTTATCAGTATAAAAGACACCTGTCCACAACCTCAAACAGTCAGACTCCAAACTCCACTATGGCCAAGACCAAAGAGTTGTCAAAGGACACCAGAAACAAAATTGTAGACCTGCACCAGGCTGGGAAGACTGAATCTGCAATAGGTAAGCAGCTTGGTGTGAAGAAATCAACTGTGGGAGCAATTATTAGAAAATGGAAGACATACAAGACCACTGATGATCTCCCTCGATCTGGGGCTCCACGCAAGAGCTCACCCCGTGGGGTCAAAATTATCATGAGAATGGTGAGCAAAAATCCCAGAACCACACAGGGGGACCTAGTGAATGACCTGCAGAGAGCTGGGACCAAAGTAACAAAGGCTACCATCAGTAACACACTACGCCGCCAGGGACTCAAATCCTGCAGTGCCAGACGTGTCCCCCTGCTTAAGCCGGTACATGTCCAGGCCCATCTGAAGTTTGCTAGAGAGCATTTGGATGATCCAGAAGAGGATTGGAAGAATGTCATATGGTCAGATGAAACCAAAATAGAACTTTATTGTAAAAACTCAACTTGTCGTGTTTGGAGGAGAAAGAACACCATACCTACTGTGAAGCATGGGGGTGGAAACATCATGCTTTGGGGCTGTTTTTCTGCAAAGGGACCAGGACGACTGATCCGTGTAAAGGAAAGAATGAATGGGGCCATGTATCATGAGATTTTGAGTGAAAACCTCCTTCCATCAGCAAGGGCATTGAAGATGAAACGTGGCTGGGTCTTTCAGCATGACAATGATCCCAAACACACCACCCGGGCAACGAAGGAGTGGCTTCGTAAGAAGCATTTCAAGGTCCTGGAGTGGCCTAGCCAGTCTCCAGATCTCAACCCCATAGAAAATCTTTGGAGGGAGTTGAAAGTCTGTGTTGCCCAGCGACAGCCCCAAAACATCACTGCTCTAGAGGAGATCTGCATGGAGGAATGGGCCAAAATACCAGCAACAGTGTGTGAAAACTTTGTGAAGACTTACAGAAAACGTTTGACCTCTGTCATTGCCAACAAAGGGTATATAACAAAGTATTGAGATGAACTTTTGTTATTGACCAAATACTTATTTTGCCGAGGAATTTACCAATTAATTCATTAAAAATCCTTCAATGTGATTTTCTGGATTTTTTTTTCTCATTTTGTCTCTCATAGTTGAGGTATACCTATGATGAAAATTGGAGACCTCTCTCATCTTTTAAGTGGGAGAACTTGCACAATTGGTGGCTGACTAAATACTTTTTTGCCCCACTGTATGTTTGTCAATTTAAAAGACAATTTTCCACTTAAATAATGCTGTAGGTTGTTGTCTAACTATTAAGTTATAAGGTTAGGAAAATACATAAATGAGTAGACTACAAATACAGACTCATGTAAGCTACGTCACATTTTCAAAGAGCGCCCAGAGAGAAGTAACTAACAGTCTTCTGGATCAGCTCCAGTTCTCAAAATACAAAATAATTTATTTGTGTTGTATTTCTCCTCTTTGGATCCTTCTTGCATCGGGTCAGGAAACAGGAGGTGAGTTTTGAGAGGTAAACCACCATCATTGTGTTTGGTGATGTGGGATGAAGGGAGATATAGTCTGCTAAGCGTTTTCACAAAAACTAAATATTACTCTTACTATACGATGGCCGACACTTTAATTACGTGGAAAATTATCTTTTAAATTGACACACATCATATTTGTAATTCGTGGCAAAATTTGTTAGGGATGAAAAGGTAATTTCGCTCTTGCCATTCATTTCAATGGAGATTTTTTTCCAATTTAAGGTCCCATATGCGGAAGTAGAGGGGGCATGACTTAAGGCCTATATTAACTTTGCGAGAACAGAGAAATTTGTTTTCTGTCCCAGGGCTGCAAGAACAAAATGATGTCATTTTATTCTTGCAGCCCTGTTTGGGAGTTCTTGCAGCTTGTTCTTGATACATCATTGTGCCAGAACTTTTTTCTTGCATGGTGTCTGACAACTACAGTATAGTGTGATTGGTCAGAAATTTGAATTTCCCAGCAGTTCTACACTTGAGTTTCTTGTGAAGTATGAAATGTCCTGGCCAAAAAAAACTGTTCTTGTTCTAGCCACCTCAAGAAAAAAAAAAAAAAAATCTTTGTTCTTGCAGAGTATGTACAGGCCTTTAGGCTCTCTATACTGATATGTCCAAGTGTTTAGAAGCTGTCTGAAGCCAGAGAGTTGAGCTGGCATGGATTACTCTTACATTCTTTTAGTTCATTTTTTTTAAACTTTATCCATGTTTAAAATGAGCATTCACTTTTACAATAGTACATAGAAAATAATGGCACTCGTAGATACATGTTTACAATTAACAAAGATCCAAAATGAATTTTGGGGAAATAGAGGTTTGCCTTCATAAATCACACTTAATTATCTTCACTTGATTCTCATATTTAACCCCAGTCACCCACACTCCACCTCCAGCAGCTGAAATCCCTGCTCTCTACTGCTGGACTAAGCCACCACGAGAGAGAAATTACAACTCACAAACTGGAGAGTGTCCAGTGAAAGCAGACGTCTTAATTTATAGCTGCAGTTCATTGTTCCAATCCACGCTTCTGGTTATTTGCCGTCTTACGAATTTGCTGAGCCGTGCACCCTTAGGTCACTGGGTGAGATCAACACATTGCCCAAGTCATTCCACTGTCATTTCAAATGCGAAATAACTGAAGATAATATATTCCCAGATGATTTTACTACAGGAAAAAAGGGCTTCACCTCAGTCACCTGCACACAGGGTCGGTAATGTGTCAGCTACGTAAAAGCTCCCTGTGTCCCACATCCAGCCCTGGGAGACTGGCCCTTCAACCCTGAACCTATGAACCAGTCATCAGGATGAATAATGCTCTGTCCTTCCCAGCTTAATGTAACACAGCCGCATATGTGTTGGAACCACTGACTCTCCCCGACAAAGTTAATTATTAATGCTAGGACTTTTGCTTGATAAGCCAGCCACATAAAAAAAACACAGGTCTGTAGAGAGGGGAATGTTTGCCACTTATTTCCCATGGTTGGTTAGTCATTGTCTTTGAGATTGGTTAATAGTTGCTAAAATCTATATGCTGTCGATTATGAAAATTAACTTCAAGAACACAGAAATGTGATTTAGAGGGTGCGTTTTAGCCCATGGAAGCAGAAAGAAATCAGAGGAATGACACTGGATTAAATGCTTTGCCTGTCTTGAAATCAACTTTTGTAAATGGCAAGTTAAGCAATATTACACAGGGGAGTACAGTATCAATGAATATAGTAACTCCAGTGATTCGTCGATGCAAAGTGGAGGGCTGAAGATAAGATAAGCCTTTATTAGTCCCACAATGGGGAAATTCCAGGATTGCAACAGCACAGGGATAGCAACACTCAGAGCAACAATCAAGAAGACAAGAAAAACAAGAGCAGCGAATATACATATGTACATATAAATATATAAACACACAGTGCGGAGCATTGTAGCTAGATGGAATAAATATATAAATATACACTACCGTTCAAAAGTTTGGGGTCACCCAGACAATTTTGTGTTTTCCATGAAAAGTCACACTTTTATTTACCACTATGAGTTGTAAAATGAATAGAAAATATAGTCAAGACATTGACAAGGTTAGAAATAATGATTTGTATTTGAAATAATAATTTTTTCCTTCAAACTTTGCTTTCGTCAAAGAATCCCCCATTTGCAGCAATTACAGCATTGCAGACCTTTGGCATTCTAGCTGTTAATTTGTTGAGGTAATCTGGAGAATTCTGACGCAATGAGCAAACGCATTGTACCATTAGAACACTGGAGTGATAGTTGCTGGAAATGGGCCTCTATACACCTATGTAGATATTGCACCAAAAACCAGACATTTGCAGCTATAGCAATGTATAGAGTGTATTTCTGATTAGTTTAAAGTTATCTTCATTGAAAAAAAGTGCTTTTCTTTCAAAAATAAGGAAATTTCTAAGTGACCCCAAACTTTTGAACGGTAGTGTATATACACACAGTGCAGAGCATTGTAGCTAGATGGAATAAACGGCATAACTGTCTGCTTAGTTATCCTACATAGTATGAATATGTACCCATACATATTGTCACCCTCCGTAGCAACCGATTTTGTCCTAGTTGTATACTGGAGGGGACCATTGTGTAAGTCTATTGCGTCTGTTGCATTCAATACTATTAGGTCGTCACGTTTTTTTGCTATCTCTGCGAGCAGCCCTGCTTAGGTTGTACAGTCTGACAGCCCTAGGTAGGAAGGACCTGCGAAACCTCTCAGTTGCGCACCTAGGATGATGTAGTCTGCTGCTAAATGAGCTCCTCCGTTGCCACAGTTACTATATTTGTGATACCATGCGACTTCGAATGTAATATTGTTTTTATACAACTGGCGATCTGTCCAGGGTGTACCCTGCCTCTCGCCCAAAGATGCTGGGATAGGCTCCAGCCCCCCCGCGACCTGAAAAGGATTAAGCAGAAGCAGATGAATGAATGAATGAATGAACTTCCACAACCAGAGTTTATTGAATTACAGCAGTACAGGACAAACTATCATGATTTGTTTGTTTAACCGGTTATTTTGCTCTGGCCAGAAAAATAGTTCCTTCTAAATGTACCCAGTTAACTGTTGCTAAGCACCTCATTGAGTATAATATAGAAAAGAACAGGCCTATTGTCATTTCACACACATGTAAACAAATTAAATATTTGCCATGGCTTTGACAAAATAAATACAGTCATGTAAAAAAAATTAGGACACCCTATATAAGCCTGTGTTTTGTTTTTGTTTTTTTTACATTTTTGGACATATGAATATTTAATATCAATGTTAAAAATACTGGGAGATTCACGTAATACAACTAAACAATTAAAAATTAACTAAAGACTTTTTTCAATTTTTTTGATAAAATGTAATTCTAAACAAATAGTGAGGAATAAATTAGGACACCCCCCATCTTTTTTAGGAGACCCCCACATTCATTCCCACTTAAAATGGCTAAAATAAATGTTAAAAATGCAAATAAAAACAAAAACATGGTTAGACATAGATATGTGAACTTTTCTTTATAAAGAACTGAATATTTAAAGGGGTGTCCAAATTTTTTCACATGACTAAGTATACAAGAAAGATATGGCAAATTTAAAAGGAAGATTGGAATAAGTCACAAATTTATGTAGAAAATATGAAAATAAGTTGAAAGGAAAAAGGTAGTAAATTTACAAAATGGTTACAAATTAAATGTAAAACGCTGCAAATTTGTGACAGGAAAAGTTTAAAATGTACAGGAAAAATTGGGAAATTTAAAAGAAAAGTTACAAGTTAATGAAAGAAAAGTTTCTTTTTTTGGGGGGGGTGCCCTATTAGCATGATTGATAGACCTCTTGTACATGGGTGTTTTATCATCAGTTTAAGATTCGGATATATTGTGCAGCTTGGTGCAGGTTTGCTTGACTAAAAATTGCTCACAGTGGTGCTTTCCATAGCTAAGGCTGTCAAGTCCTGTCGTCTTTGCACTTGACCCTTCTCTGGTCATATTTGTATTCAGCTAAGTTAAATTCTGCTTATGCAGCTCTGGAAAAAATCAAGAGACCACTGCAAAATTATCACTTCATCTCGTTTTACTTTTAACATGTATATGTTTAAGTAAAATGAACAATTTTATTTTATTCTCTAACTTATTGAAAACAACTCACCCAAATTCCAATTTAAAATATCGTCATTTAGAGCATTTATTTACAGAAAATGACAACTGACCAAAACAACATAAAATATCTTGCTTTTAGGTGTGCTTAGATCAAATGATGCAAAGAAAACAAGTTCATGTTTTTATTAAACACTACAATACCACCAGTTTTAACTTGGGAAGAACTCAGAAGTCTGTATTTGTGGAATAACTGATTTTTATTCACAGCTTTCACGTGTCTTACCCCTAATCAGTAGCAGGTAGATTCTGCCATACATGTAGAGATGCTAATTTATGTAAGATGTTTGCAGTGGTCTCTTTTTTTTTTTCCAGAGCTGCATTACCATCTATGACCTGAAAGTTATTTGCTCTATTTTCTTTCTTCTACATGCTCTGTTTTTATTTAATGACCTATGTAACAGCCACATTTTTAATGGTTTGTTGCTTTTTGAAAAGCCTTCCTTTTTGTGGGATGAACTAGTTAAAAGTGAACTTTGAATGTCAAGAATTCAGGGAAAACTCCTAGTGTGCATTTTTTTCATTGCGTTTCACATTACATGGCTATTTTTTTTTAAATAGTGGACATTGCATTTTCTCTGAGTGAAGCCATACATGGAGCTGATTTAAATGGAAACAGCGACGTGATCAGCGGGCGGCCGTGTTTTCTGCCATGACTAATCCTGCAGACCTGTGAATAACATGGACTGGATGAGGCTGCATTTAATCTGTAACCAAGAGTGGCACTCGGTGCCACTGCTCTGCTACAGCCAATATTTCAGACAATCGGCGTTCCGCACACAGGCAATCATGTCGCTAAACAATAATAGAAAGTCATTTCAGTAGGACAATATTATGGAAATACCTACCCAAGCATAAAAAGAGGGAAATGGTGTGTGTTTATGGGATCACTTCTCTGCACTAATGCACTGCATTTTTTAACAGATTTGCTCTCTGAATTCCAAGAAAGTATTAGCATAAAAGTTGACTCAGCTGTTGGTGAAGTGGGTGGAGAAAAGTAAGCAACACAACCACACAGAGATTAACATGCTGTTAATGTCAAAGTGTGAGCAACACACTTGTTGGCAATCTGAAATTTGATTGTGTGCATGTAGGGGAGACTCGCGTTGGTTGTTGCACTTTTTATTCTTGTGTGAATTGCTCACCATCCGAGCATCTTTCAGAAGTCATTCCTACATTAAATGAAAGCTTAAGGTCTTAGCTTGAAATGGGTTCTATTTTATATTCTACAAGTCATTGTAACAAGAAATAATTAAGCACTGAAGACGTTCCCTGGCATGAGGTTGGCGGTCCCTTTAGTTATCAATGGGGTTTCAGATTAAGAAAATGTTTTTTTAAGAGAAAGTGTGTAACTTTTGAGTATAGATAGAAACACCAAATAAGTATTGCAATAACTACAACCTCTATAATAGTAAACCATAAATTTGAACCAGGTGATTTTTATTCATGTGCTCTATAAGAAGTGAATAATTATTAGAACTTGTGTATTATTATGGCTGAGTGCTGGAAATGTGCTATAAATTTACCAGTTTAAGTATGCAAATTTTTGTATTGGTCTTTTTAAAATCTTCTCATCTTGTACTTTATCTACTTACTTTTATTCATTTTTTAAAAATTCAGTTTTATTTATAAAGTGCCAATTCAAAATGACAGGAAGAAACCACATGCAGAACACCAGGCTCAGGGAGGCACGGTTAACTGCTGCATATGGGTATAGAGAAGGAGAAGAAAAGAACAGACAAGTAGAGAATGAACACCACGGGGACTCGATCTATGGGACAGAGCAGACAAATGTTAATGAATAGCAAAATTCTTACATGTATTGAAAGTGAAGAAAGAAGTGAAACCCCAGTGCATCATGGGAGGTCCTCCAGCTGTCTAAACCTATAGCAGCATAACTGGGAAGATTCAGGGTCACCTGATCCAACCCTAACTATAAGCTTGGTCAAAAAGAAAAGTTTTAACCCTGTTCTTAAAAACAGGTAGAGTCTGTCTCCCAGATCCAGATTGGCAACTGGGAAAGGAGCCTGATAACTGAATGCTCTGCTGTTAAGTAGTAATTTGGTAGCCAGGGCACCCGGGGAATAGTAAGGGGTGACAGACCGCCTTTCCGGTGGTGACATCACTTGGGGTATAAAGGGCATGGCAGGAAGTGGCTAGCTCTCTTTTGCCGTTGACCCCTTGTGCTGTACGGAGCGTCTGTGGTTCTTGTTATTATAATAAAGTACGTTCGACAGCACGCTGAGCCTCCTCCTCATTAGAATAGAATAGACTTTATTTGTCATTATAACAAGTACAACGAAATTAAAATGCAAACCAATCAGTGAATGAGGAGTAAAAAGAAGCTTAAAAAATTATATAAATTACTAATTTTAAATATCCCACACTCAATTTCACAGTTTCAAACCTCATGTTCTACTAGAATTCAGAAAGGTAATTGCGGTCGGATAAAAAACTGTTTTTGAATCTGTTTGTCCTTGTTTTGATTGCTCTAAACCGCCTTCCTGATGGTAGTAGTTGGAAGAGAGAGTGGCCGGGATGGAAGGGGTCCTTCAGGATTTTTTTGTGCCTTTTTAAGGCAGCGGGCGTGGTGCAGTTCTTCAAGGCTGAGGAGAGGGCAACCAATAATTTTTTATTATACCGAGTTATGGACATAACATTTGGCGACGAGGAGAAAAGAGGTATGGAACGAGCTGGCACCACTTTTCAGCCGTTTTTGGAGGTCTCAGGCGAGCCACCGGCCCCCTGGGCTAGATGGTACACGGCATTTCAGACTTATCCGATAGCCCTTGACCTTGGTAAGCTCAAGAAATTGCATGCAAGAGCTATTTTGGTTCATAGTTTCGGTATAGAGGGTCAAAGGATCCTTAACACGCTAGGAAAGGCTGAAAATTATGAAGACGTGGTGGAGTTAATGGTGCGCTATTTTCACACCTCTGAGAAGTCATAGTCCGGCGTATAAAGTTTTGGCAGCGCCACCAGAGGACGGGAGAGTCAGTGCAGCGTTTTGTTGCGGACCTACGTCAGCTGGCCGGGGAGTGCCAGTTTGGAGCCCTGGAGGAAGAAATGGTTCGTGACCAATTGGCGGAGCACGTCCTTTGTTCGGCAGCACAGTCGAGGCTATTGACCTACTCAGGTGAACTGGCGTTAGCCATGGCTATGGACATTACCCAGCAGTGTGAGGCAGCAGAAAATTTGGCTGAAGACCTCCGTGAAAGAGACACGTTGAGGTGTGGAGAACCAAGTGAGAGGACGCTGGCTGTGGACCCGGACAACGAGGATGGCATGAGCAAAGAAGAGTATGCCGCCATTGTAAGAATTAGGCCTGCCCCGGGTTCACCAAGATTTTATGGCTGTGGGTCTGCAAGGCACCGGTATAAGGCAAGAGAGTGTCCGGCGAGAGGCAAGAGATGCAGCAGATGTGGTCTTTTACATCACTTTGCCAGAGCCTGCAAGAATTTAGAGCGGGAGGACCGAAGACATGGAACGGATTTTTGTTCTTATTAAAGACAAAAATAGAAAAGAGATGTTTTTACCTTACATGTTTCGACTGTCCACTGCAGCCCAGGCTGCAGTGGACAGTACATAAGTATTCACAGCCTTCTATTTTTGCAGTGAACAAAAATAGAAAGGAGAAACATCTCCTTTCTATTTTTGTCTTTAATAAGAACAAAAAGGTAAATAATTAAAAGAAGACAAAATTAACCTACTTGAGCTATGGAACGGATTTCCCCACTGCGGATCCCACGATCGTGCATACTGTTTCCCAGAGCACGAACGGTTGCATCTATTGCATCATGTTGCTGGATGGCATGGAGGTTTCACTGTAGGTGGACACGGGAGAGATCGGGTCGGTGCTGAACCTGTCCACCGTGGAGAGACTGTTCCCATACTTCCGTTTGAGGGAGTACATGGAGCCATGTTACGGCTATGGAGGAAGCAGGATGACTGTGGTGGGATCGCTGGAGCTGACAGCAAGGTATAAGTCAGCGGTGATGACCGGTGAGTCCAGTTTGTGGTAACCGCCTCGGGGTCAAACATCTTAGCCTGTGATATGTTTTACAGCCTGGGATTTAAGCTTGCCAGCGGTACTGGAGAAGGGTTGTCGGGCTGTGGATTGTGGGACCGACCACCTCTGCTCGTGGAGGACGACGCGGTCTGGGACACTGATTGGCCTGACGAATTGGAAGGTGATGAGGACCAGCACTGCAGGGAACCAACATGGGAAGATCCTGATGCCAGTGTCCAAGTTGCCCTTGATGTGGGAACTGGACGGCACGGCGGGACACCCGGGAAGACTGCTGGTGCTAAAATGAAAGAGAGCAAGGCAGGACTGGCTGGTATGATATTACAGCGCGCCAGACACCAGCATCACGGGAGGGCTTTGGACATTGTTGGTGGGCCATCCTGACCCGGGAAGGAGGCCCGATTGCAACACAGTGGCCGGAGGAAGCATGATCGAGTTCCCCTGCACATAAGTGATGAGGTCCGACCAAGGGTAGAAGCTCGGCTGAGAGGTGTCCATAGAAGAAGAGAGCGACGGGATGAACAGGAGCGGCTACAAGTGGTGGCTGCCCGGGCAGATGGCTACTTGGGATTGTCAGACACATCGTGGAAACACCCAAATGAGCTGCACTGTGTGGTGGAGAAGAGACGCCAGCACAGCTCCTCTCCGGAGGCCAAGAGGTGGAGGCCCGTCATATATATATATATATATATATATATATATATATATATATATACACTGTGTGTGTGTGTGTGTGATATATATATATATATATATATATATATATATATATATACTGTATATCTTTTGTTTGGAAAATATGTTTTGTGTAGAATGCCCAGGTTGTGGGGTGGGGGGCCGCCAATAACAGAGTGTATATAGTATCGTTTATGGTTTGCTGTGTTAATTTGGAAGTATATATATATGTGTATTTCATCGGGATTAATTTAATATTTTAGGAACATGGCTGTTTTTGTTTTCGGACTGTACTAATCAAGGCGGCAGAATAACCTGCCTGGCCGTGTAGGGGGCGCCAGCAGTCTACCCTGGCCCCTCCATTTATGTTGTACGAGTGGATAGGTATGTCTGTTTATTTTTGTACATATGGTTTTACTGTTAGTGTGTGAGTTGGGTTATAAATTTTGGGAGGGCCAATTAGTGTGCTTGCCATTTTTCTACGGGGGAGAAAAATGTTAAGTAGTAATATGGCGGCCGGGGAATAGTTAGGGGTGACAGACCGGCTTTCCGGTGGTGACGTCACTCGGGGTATAAAGGGCATGGCAGGAAATGGCTAGCTGTCTTTCACCGTTGACCTCTTGTGCTGTACGGAGCGTCTGTGGTTCTTGTTGTTATTATAATAATGTATGTTCGACAGCACGCTGCGCCTCCTTCTCATTATACCGAGTTATGGACATAACATCTGCCTCCCATTGTACTTTTAGAGACCCTAGGTATTACACTAATCCTGCATTTTGGGAGCGCAGTGCTCTGTTAGGATGATAAGGTACTGCCAGATCTTTTAACCCCTTGCACGCCGGTCAGTTTCCTTAAAAACGCCAAAAAATAATGTGCCCAAAGTAAATCAAAAGCTGTTCTTCAACCCTTTGCAGCATCTTCATGGGGTTGGTCTCATTTAAAAGAAAACACTTTGAATTTTTTGGCAAAATAGTCATAATCTCTCTAAGTGCTCCGGCCACTGAGTTACAGTCATCTAAACATACTGAACTTGAAGAAAATAAATTTCACCTGGGTGTTTTTTTGGATACAAATGCTTGCAAATACCACACAGCTTCAGATCTGGGCTGGAAAATGCAACAGAAATGTAGAACCAAGTGTTATCCAGCTGAGGTCAAAATTTTGTAACAATACCACAAAAAAATGAATATATTACACAGCTTTTTCCTCAGGTAGTTCCCAGGCGTTTTTGAACTGTGCCAAATTGTGCCAAGTGGCACAGTTTGGAAAAACGTCTGTAACTTTTGAATGATTCAATATAGAAGCTTTATCTTGGGCTCTAATGAAAGGTGACACTCAGGGCTGTGTGTGGGGGCGGGGGGTTGCCCCCCCCCCGCTACAGAGGACGGACATCGGCCATCGCTACATGACGGAATAGACTTATGTGGCGATGTGGCGACCGCGGCGCAGTCACTGCGGCTTCCCCCCCCCGGCTTCCCCCCCCCCTCGCTACAGAAGAGTAGTGGGGGGGGCGTTCACGTCCCGGAACGCGCGAACAAACCGTGTACCGCGGCGCATACACTTTGGACTTCGTGCGCCGCACAGTTGTAATTTACCGATCGTTCAAAAGTCATTTTTTGATTACAGTTTTTCAGGGATAAAGAGAATAATTTAGCTTATAACACTTACCTCTTCACACAGCGTCCTGGCGAACATTCTCTTCCTCATGTCAGACAAACGCACCGCTGGTCCCTTGTTACGGACTCATGGTTCTGGTCTCGCGACCCAGTTCCATTATATTATAATTCCATTATTGCAGTTTTGCGCTTCCATGATTGCGGTTTTAGCGAATGATTTACGACCTTCGTCGTCGGCCTCCGTCGGTCTATGAGTGACCATGGAAGAGAAATCCTAAACGTCTATTCTGCTGGAATAAGTGCAGGTCGCACTTGTGGGTGTCTCCGTGCTGCTGGTCTGTACAGTTCTTCCTGCGGGTCCTTTGTTTCATCTGCTGCAGCAGCCAGTCTCTCTTCACCCAGCCTTACACAAAACAGCTCACGAACTTCTGTACTTCAGTTGGCTCGCTGCATTCACAGCGTTGGTAGGCGGGTCCTTCTTGCTAGGTTTTCAGTCATTGGTTCTTCAAGGTTTCAGAAACCCATTCAAGGCTCTTATTAGTCGAATGAGAGTCAATCAGAATGAACTATTCTGTTGCGGCTGTGTCTGTAGTGGAAGAACAAATGCAGCGCATGAGGGTGCGCTCTCGTGCACCCTCATGCGCTCTGGGACGCAGAGACTGCCCGTCCGTGGTACACCGAGTGCAAGAGGTTAAATAACAAGGGCCTGATCATTTAGAGCTTTGTGAGGAGAAGGATTTTAAACTTAATTCTTGATTCAATAGGAAGCCCAATGAAGGGAGGCCAAAATGGGAGAAATATGATTGTGCTTTCTAGTACCTGTTAAAACTATAGCTGCAGCATTTTGTGTCAACTGAAGACTCTTTAGAGACAGTTTAGGACAAATTGATAAATAATTACAATAATCTAATCTAGAACTAACAAAAGTATGGACTAGTTTCTCAACATTACCCTAAGACAGGATGTTCCTAATGTTGCTGTATTTTGCAAATGACAAAAAGAAATATTGGAAATAAGTTTGATATGCAAAGTAAGGGACAAATCCTGATCAAAAATTTTTGAAGTGTTACAATTAAATTTTCATTGTACACCTGTTTATTGGCAATAAAGATATTGATTCTGACCCATAACTGAAAAAAGTGTCAATCAACCCCCAGAGCAATGAGACAACCTCCCTTAAAGACCTTTAGACAAATATTTTAGGCTAGCTACCTCACAGCATTACAGATTACCTCCTGGCTTCAATGTTTTATGTGTGCTAAACAAAATGACTAGGACATCACACCACTATATTCAACATCACGTCATAGCGCCTTCTTGTATGACTGTAATAAGCTGAAGAGAGAGCAGGCCCCGTCGGACAGCGCAGACTCAGCGCACTACGCCCTTTGATGCTGCACAGAGCCCAGGACTCTCACCTGCGTTAGTCACTTTGAAAAATCTAAACACTAAAACTAGACCTGCAAAGTTAAAGCTTATCGAAGCGGGCAGGATTTGAACAAAATTGGACAAAAACTACATTTTTCCCTGCAGAATTGATCCCTCAGGCTAATTAGTTTAGGTCTACCTAATTAGTCCTAATTTTAACAACACATCTGTGTCCATCACAGATGTGGGTATTTTTTGGATACTCATTCCTGCTGTTCTCAGGTTCATTCCCACAGCAAGGAGAGTGTTATTTTGTAAACTTCGAGTCCTATCTTATCTGTATGGAGAACGCTATCGATGGGCTATAATTTAACAGGCTACATCCTAATTTTAAAAGATTTAAGGAGACTACAGCATGCAACCCAAAACCTTAACCTTTGACCATGAATGTCTTAAATTAGGTCAAACATAAGAGAGTAACTCAGCAAGGCACATACATGAGGCTGAGACCAGTCAAAAGTTTTAAGTGCCATAAAATGTAACTTCTAATTAAAATCGAACACAAGAGAACAGAAAATGCAGAAAAAGGCAAAAAAATGGACATATCTGTAAAAAATGGTTACAGGCAGTTAAAAAAATAAAAACCCACTTTCTCTGTGGAGAAAAGCAGGGCTGTAAGACTTATCAGTTTTAGATTACTTCAAGGTTAACTCGGTGTAACTATGAGCTTCATACACATGGATGAACTGGAACTCACATTAACATGTCAAAAATGGATATTCTATTGTGTAACTCCAAACAATGATTTTTTTAATCAAAATGTGTACAATTAATACTATTTAAAAATGAATTTATCAAAAATAAAAACAGATTAAATGATTTTAAATTAAAGATGAAATCAATTTCAGATTAAAAGTGAATTTATCATAAACTAGTGCATGCCTATAGAAAGCAAGTATTCTTGTCTGAAAACAGGTAGCCCAGTTAGGCTTTACAGGCCCAAATGTAGGCTGTGTTTGAAAGTGGAATACAAAGAGGTTTAGCCTACTGTATATGTAGGCAATCCCACATGTTAGACTTTGAATATAAAAGGGACTGAACACTAAGATTTAGTTGATTGTGTGAATATTAATTACAGAATTATTGAAAATGAATGGGACATCCAATATTAGCAACTGTTTAAGAACCCTTGTTTATTTGTTTGTTAGACTTGTTTGTGTGATCTTTTATGAGTTATATTCATAAGTGTTGTATCTTGCACTTTGGGAGTTGTTCAGTCATCATTATAATTGTTTTAGTTTATAGTGTATCAATAAACTCATGTAGTGCTATAACTGGAGTTTATAACCGGGAATTTCCCCATTGTGGGACTAATAAAGGCTCATCTTATCTTATCTTATCTAAGGGGACATGTTTACAAATATTTGAGACCCATTGTAGTGCATCCTTTTATATTTTAGCAATATTATAAGTACAAAACACCGAACAGTATTATACTCAGCAGAATGAGCTGTTTGGCTGCAACTGTTGCATCAGTGTTGCCCATTTGTCAGTAAATAAAAAATGATTTATTTAATGATTTGGGTGGTTTTTGTCATGGTTGTCGTTTAGTCAAAGTGTGCGCATATGTGTCCACATATGATGTACAATTGATCAAGCCATTGCGCTCCACAGTCATGGTGGTATTATGATTAACTTTTAATTTTCACATAGGCATGCACCGGGAGGAGCGCCATGTTGAACCTGCGGTGCCGCAAAGGACAGTGGTGGCACACGGGTGAAGCAGCAGTCGAGACTCCGTCCTGTTAATCGGGCAGGCTGGGCTTGGCTCCCTGGGAAGGACTGCGATAAGCTGGTCTGTCGGCTGCACCCCCCCCCCCCCCCCCCCGCGCGCGCACCCGTGCACCTCGTGTTCTACACATATCAATGGCTAAAACACAAAACATCCTATCTGAAAAATGCACTTTTTTGAGAAAAACTTTAAAAAAAAAAAGTTTTCTTGTGGAATGCTATGCTATTTTTTTTCATCAAAATAATTTTCTGTCACAATAAAGGGCGAGACTCTTTCAGACAAATATGAGCAGCCTTCCTTGTTCTCATCATCCAAAGTAAAATCCGCAAATCAGAAAAACCTGCAGATAGGAGGTTTTGCATTTCAGCCATTGATATGCCGAATTATCCTTTAGAGCTACGCAATTGCAGCAACATTATAGTATAATCTTTTAAGCATTAAATCATCAGTATTCTCTTTTTCTCATCAAATTTGTCACTTTTCACTTCCTTGGTTTGTTTGCAGAGTACTCTGGTGACTGGTTGTGATGCCGTGCATTATCCAGTCAGTACAGAGTCAATCTGAAGCCCCACCCACACTTCTAGAAGCCAGGGCATGAAGAAACAGAGCGGTGGCTAAACTTTTATTGATAAAAATTACATATTTTCACTGAGCAACTCCATACTCGGGGATGCACACCCTCATAATCTTAGCAAAGCACTTATAAAATCTGAGGTCAGTCTGACAAATGGTTAGAGAGATATAGTGCATTCGGAAAGTATTCACAGCGCTTCACTTTTTCCACATTTTGTTACGTTACAGCCTTTATTCCAGAAGGGATTAAATTCATTTTTTTCCTCAAAATTCTACACATAATACCCCATCATGACAATGTGAAAAAAGGTTTTTTGAAATTTTTTCAAACTTACTAAAAATAAAAAACTAAGAAATCACATGTACATAGTAAGTATTCACAGCCTTTGCTCAGTACTTTGTCGATGCACCTTTGGCAGCAATTACAGCCTCAAGTCTTGTTGAATATGATGCCACAAGCTTGACACACCTATCTTTGGGCAGTTTCGCAAATTCCTCTTTGCAGCATCTCTCAAGCTCCATCAGGCTGGATGAGAAGCGTTGGTGCACAGCCATTTTCAGATCTCTCCAGAGATGTTCAGTTGGATTCAAGTCTGGGCTCTGGCTGGGCCACTCAAGGACATTGAGAGAGTTGTTTTGAAGCCACCCCTTTGATATCTTGGCTGTGTGCTTAGGGTTGTTGTCCTGCTGAAAGATGAATCATCGCCCCAGTCTGAGGTCAAGAGCGCTCTGGAGCAGGTTTTCATTCAGGATGTCAATGTACATTGTTGCATTCATCTTTCCCTCTATCCTGACTAGTCTCCCAGTTCCTGCCGCTGAAAAACATCCCCACAGCACGATGCTGCTACTAACATTGACGTGATTATGAGCCGTGCCTGGTTTCCTCCAAACATGATGCCTGGCATTCACGCCAGAGAGTTCAGTCTTTGTCTCATCAGACCAGAGAATTTTGTTTCTCATAGTCTGAGAGTCCTTCAGGTGCCTTTTGGCAAACTCCAGGTGGGCTGTCATGTGTCTTTTACATGACACATGGCAGTCTTCGTCCTCCTGGCTGCAGGACTGGCACATCACCTTTGAACCCAGGGCTGTGGTGCACTTCTGTCTCCACCTGTAGGGGGAATGGTCAGCTCCGTTTTTCCACTTCCTGTGTGTTGGTCAGTCAGCAGTTAACCAGCTGGTTATTCTGCTTAGTTTCTGGCCACTCTACTATACAGACCTAATTGGTGGATTGCTGCAGAGATAGTTGTCCTTCCGGAAAGTTCTCCTCTCTTCACAGAGCAACACTGGAGCTCTGACAGAGTGACCATCGGGTTCTTGGTCACCTCCCTGACTAAAGCTCTTCTCCCCCGATCGCTCAGTTTAGATGGCCGGCCAGCTCTAGGGAGAGTCCCAGTGGTTCCGAACTTCATCCATTTATGGATGATGGAGGCCACTGTGCTCATTGGGACCTTCAAAGCAGCAGAATTTTTTTTTTTTCTGTACCCTTCCCCAGATTTGTGCCTCGAGACAATCCTAAATCCCAATTCTGGTCTGATTTAACCTGTTTGCTTCTTCATAAAAATATTTCAGATTGGTCATGATCTGAAAATCAAAGAAACAAAAGGTAATGTAATAAAATACATCTGATGACTTTAACTTTACTCATTATCGCTACTTGACTAAGTAAAATTATTAGAAATAAAATAAATTGCATTAAGAGCCAACTTGCTCCTCTGACCCATTTTAATTAATTTATTTTGCATGTATGTGCCACCATTATGCATTTTTGCAGCATTAATAATTTTTTTTCGGACAAAACTAAGAAACTCAGCATTAATTTAAACCAAAGAAAGGATGGTCTGATACACTATAATGTTTCCATTTAGCACAACTTAGCATTGTCATTTAGCATTTGCTTTTATAATTAGACATGGTGTTAATGTTACTTACCTCCTATTAAAACGAGGTTAGAGGACTATCCTCTGTGACACAGCACAATGGAAAACAGACCCACATCGCTGGCAAACAGGAGTAGCAGCTATTTGACCAAACCAGTAGTTTGGAGTTGGCAACCACTGGACTGAAGCCTAGCCACCCACCACACACCTGTTCTGCTGCATGCACTGCGGGGCAGAGGCGGGGTGCTGACAAGTAACGGGAGTATGTGTATTTTAAATCACTATATAAGCGATGGAGTAGTCTATGCAACGATAGACATTTTTATATTGTCATCTGATACATATTGCTATATCGGATAGCCCTACTTGAAGATAGTGACAGTTTGAAAAAGGAGTCATCATTGTGTTAATTTTCTCCTCCATGGATCGCCACCTTATCGTGGTGGAGGGGTTGGCATGCCCTCATGATTACAGGAGCTATGGTGTCAGGGGCAGGTTGCCCCTTGTTAGATAGATAGATAGATAGCCTTTATTGTCATTATACAAACAAATGTACAATGAGATTTAAGCATCTCCTTCAGTGCAACATATGTAAAAGAGAAAAATAAAAAGCATAAAAATAATAAATTCCTGCAATAAATAATGTATAATGTATACAATGTACGTAATCTAAGATAAAATAAGTTATATATACAATATAAAAATAAAAATATTAAAAAGACTGCACAGCATTCTGGACCGTAAATATCAATTACACAGTGATGTATTTAGAGGTATACTGAGAGGGTCAGGGAGGGTTGGACTGAGAATTCGGAGCCATGATGGCTTTTGGGAAAAAACTGTTCTTAAGTGTATTTGTCCTGGCTCTGATTCACCTGTAGTGCCTCCCTGAGGGCAGCAGGTCAAACAGGTCAGCTCCAGGGTGGTAGATGTCCTTGATGATGTATTGTGCTCTCCTAAGGCAGCGGGCGGTGTAAATGTCTGTCAGGGAGGGGAGAGGGCGGCCGATGATCTTCTGTGCTGCCTTTACTACCCTCTGCAACCTCTCCCTGTCTACCATTGTGCAATTCCCATACCACACTGTAATGCAGTATGTGAGCAGACTCTCAATGGATGAGCGATAGAAGGTCAGCAGCAGGGTGGAGTTGAGGTTGTACTTCCTGAGGACTCTCAGGAAGTGTAGCCGCTGCTGAGCCTTCTTAATAATCACCGAGATGTTGTCTGTCCAGGAGATGTCAGAGGAGATAAGGACGCCGAGGTACCGGAATGTGTGGACCCTCTCCACACACTCGCCGTTAATGAAGAGGGGGGCTGGGTCGGTATTGGTCCTCCTGAAGTTGACAATGA
The DNA here is from genome assembly GCA_020510985.1 of Pholidichthys leucotaenia. Taxonomy (NCBI): domain Eukaryota; kingdom Metazoa; phylum Chordata; class Actinopteri; order Cichliformes; family Pholidichthyidae; genus Pholidichthys; species Pholidichthys leucotaenia. The sequence goes on from CM035843.1 coordinate 266,880,891, forward strand.
TTTCCTTGGTTTTCTTGGTGTTCAGAGTCAGGTTATTTTCTAAACACAAAGTTGCCAACTTCAGGACCTCCCCACTATAGGCTGTCTCGTTCCCTCCAGAAATGAGTCCAACCACCGTGGTGTCGTCAGCAAACTTCACGATGAGGTTGTTGTTGTAGGCCGGACAACAGTCATAGGTGTAGAGACAGTACAGGAGGGGGCTCAGCACACAGCCCTGTGGGGAGCCAGTACTCAGCGTCCGTGTGGAGGAGAAGTAGGAGCCAAGTCTCACAGTCGGGGACTGGTTAGTGAGAAAGTTCTTTATTCAAACACATGTGAGAGGTGGGAGACCAAGGGTGTTCAGTTTGGTAATGAGAATGTCCGGGATAATTGTATTGAAGGCCAAGCTGTAGTCCACGAAGAGCATTCAGACGTAGCTGTGCTGCCGCTTCAAGTGGGACAGCGCAAAATGGAGGGCTACGGCGATAGCATCTTCAGTGGATCGGTTTTCACAATATGCAAACTGGTAAGAATCAAGGTCCGGGGGAAGATGGCTCTTAATGTGCTGAAGAAGCAGTCTCTCGAATTACCGGGGTGAGGGCCACAGGACGGTAATCATTTAGGCTGGTGGTGGGAGACTTCTTTGGTACCGGAATGATTATGGCAGATTTCAGACAGGACGGGATGTCTGCCTGGGCCAGGGAGAGGTTGAAAATCCTGGTAAAGATGGAGGTGAGCTGGGAGGCACACGCTCTAAGCACCTTACCAGGAACTCTATCTGGGCCGGCAGCCTTCTTGGGGTTCACTGTCAGGAGCACCCGTCTGACGTCATGCTCACTGACAGTGAAAGTGGTGGTGCAGGAGCTGGGTGGGGGTGGGGGCAGGGCTGAGGCTGATGAATGCTGCTGTTGAGATATTTCAAAGCAAGCAAAGAAGCTATTTAGCTCCTCTGCCAGCGGTGCACTCAGGTTCTCTGATGTTGTAGCACAGCCTCTGTAATTCGTGATGTTTTGAATTCCCTGCCACACCTCCCGTATGTTGTTACTAGACAAGTGGGACTCTATTCTCATCTTGTAGTCCGCTTTAGCTTTTTTAACTCCTCTTTTCAGATCGGCTCGAGTAGACCTACGTATAAAGGTCTCTGTCACCTGATCTGAAGGCAGCATCACGGGCTCTGAGGAGTGTGCGGACCTGGCTGGTCATCCAAGATTTCTGGTTCGGAAAAACCCTAATATTTTTGTCCACAGTCACATTACCGATACAAAACTTAATGTAGTCCAAGGTTGTATCAGTGGATGTTTCCAAATCCTGTTGTCCAAATAAATCCCAGTCTGTCTCTGTGAAGCAATCCTGCAGTTTGGAGAGAGCGTTGTCAGGCCAAGTTGTGACAGTCTTTATAGTAGGCCTGTCTCTACGCCTGAGGGGGGTGTAGGCTGGGGAGAGCAGGAGGGAAAGATGGTCCGACTGGCCGAGGTGGGGGAGGGATATGGCTCTGTATGCGTGCTTGATGTTGGGGTCTCCCATTGCAAACAGGTCCTGGGTGAAAAGCGCAGTCCAGTGGATCCCCATGAAAAACAACACCCAGTGTACACAACAAGCTATGTGGGTCCACACTCCAGTGGGCTCACCACCTGCAGAAGGAATTATGGTGCTATGTGAACCAGGTGGCAGTCTGTCTCCATCTCTTGGACTTCTGGCCCCATGACCCTGACCCATGGATAAGCGGTAGAGGATGGATGGATGGATGGATGGATGGCAGGCATTGTGTTCACTTGCCTGGGCCAATTGTCACCTTCGCTGCACGCTTGCACGGTGCAGGACAGTGCTCTTTAGTGACAAATTATGCTTCCAACTCTACCGCACTGATGGCAGACACTCCGTATGGCGACATGTAGGTAAGCGTTTCACTGATGGCAGTGTCATGTGTTGGGTTGCATATGGTTTGGGCAGGCATATGCTATGGACAGCGCACCCATCTCCATTCTGTTGAGGGCACCTTGAACTAGCAATGGTACCAAGACAAAATTTTGAGACTCATCGTTGTGCCATATGTGCGCCTCCATCACGTCACGTTCCAGCATGACAATGCCCGACCACACACTGCCAGGATATACATGCAGTTCCTGAAAGATGAAGGCGTCCCTGTTCTCAGTTGGCCAGCATGTTCATTCAACATGTTGTCAATGGAACACCTTTGGGATGTTCTAGATCACCATGTGTGACAACGTGTGTTCCAGCTATGTGTAGCCCTCCAGAAGGAATGGGATAACATTTCGCACGCCACTGTCGACAACCTGGTGAACTCTATACGCCAAAGGTGCACCGCCCTGAGTGATATCAGTAGTGGACACGCTCGGTACAGAGTGCTGTGAACTCTGACCACTCAGTGTTGACATGGTAATAATTCATTAATTGTTGACAGATGAGCGAAAATGTTGGGGGGTAAGTTAAGGCACGACCAAAAATAAATGTTCACCATAATTGTGTGCTAAAATATTTTAATGTTAATAAAATATAAATAAGATAAGATAAGATAAGCCTTTATTAGTCCCACAACGGGGAAATTCCAGGATTGCAACAGCACAGGGATAGCAACACTCAGAGCAACAATCAGAAGGCAAGAAAAAAAAAAAAACAAGCAAGCAAGAGCAGCTAATATACATATGTACGTATTACTATAAAATATATATATATACACACACACAGACACACAGTGCAGAGCATTGTAGCTGGATGGAATAAATATATGAATATATGAACACACAGTGCAGAGCATTGTAGCTAGATGGAATAAATATGTAAATATATAAACAGCTTTCTTAATCAGTTTGTTCAGTCTCTTCCTATCGGCTGCAGTAATGCCACTGCCCCAGCAGACCACTCCAAAAGTGATGGCTGATGCCACCACCGTGTCATAGAATGACTTCAGCAGCGCCCCTTGTACACCAAAAGACCTGAGTCTCCTCAGCAGGAACAGCCTGCGCTGTCCCTTCTTGTAGAGTGCATCAGTATTGTGTGACCAGTCTAGTTTATTGTTCAGATGAATACCCAGGTACTTATAGGATGTCACCATCTCGGTGTCTGTTCCCTGTATATTTACTGGTACTGTGAGGGGCTGCCCATGCCTGCGGCAGTCCACCACCAGCTCCTTAGTTTTCCTCGCGTTGATCTGGAGGCAGTTCCGATGGCACCAGTCCACGAAGTCCTGGATAAGCCCTCTGTACTCAGCTTCATCTCCATTGGAGATGAGGCCAACGATCGCAGAGTCATCAGAGAACTTCTGTAGATGGCAGTGTGTTGTGTTGTGTGAGAAGTCCGCAGTATAAAGAGTGAACAGGAAGGGAGCCAGCACCGTTCCCTGGGGGGCCCCCGTGCTACTGATGATCGTGTCGGACACACAGTCCCAGGTTCTCACAAACTGAGGCCGGTTCGTGAGGTAGTCCAGGATCCATGATGACAGGTGCTGGTCCACCCCTGCGCGCAGCAGCTTGTCCTTCAGGATCATCGGTTGGATGGTGTTGAAAGCACTGGAGAAGTCAAAGAACATGATCCTCACCATATTCCCGGGCTTCTCCAGGTGGGACAGAGAACGGTGAAGGAGGAAGATCACCGCATCCTCCACCCCAATGCCATGCTGGTAGGCGAACTGGAGTGGATCCATCGCTGGTTCCACCAGGGGGCGGAGGTGAGCAAGGAGCAGTCTCTCCAGGGTCTTCATCAAGTGGGACGTCAAGGCCACCGGTCTGTAGCTGTTCAGGTCTTTGGGGTGGGAAGTTTTTGGTACAGGTACCACACAAGATGTTTTCCACAGCTGTGGTACCCTCCCCAGTTTCAGGCTCATGTTGAAGATATACGTCACAATCCCACACAGCTGGTCTGGACAGGACTTGAGGAGCTTTGCGCTGATGCCGTCCGGTCCCGGCGCCTTCCTCGCCTTGATCTTCCTCAGCTCCGTCCTCACCTGGGTCCTGGTCAGGGTCAGGATGGGGGGCTGTGTGTTGGGAGTGGGGGGGTGTTGGTGGAGTGGGGAGTGGGCAGCAGGACTTGATTTCTTTAGAGGCAGCAGTGGTTGTTGTGCAGTCAGGGGGGAGGGCGGTTGGTCAAATCTATTGAAAAACAGATTCAGGTTGTTCGCCCACTCCCTGCCCCCTGTGGCCTGGGGGGAGGTATTCTGGAGCCCCGAGATGGTTTTGAGGTTTCTCCAGACCCCGCTGATGTCGCTCTGTTGCAGCTTGTCCTCCATCTTCTTCCTGAAGCTGTCCTTGCCTTCTCTGATCTTTCTCCTCAGCTCCCTCTGTACGGACTTCAGCATCTCCCTGTTCCCTGACCTGAAGATCCTCTTCTTCTCTCTCAGAAGTGTTTTTATCTCAGGGTTGATCCAGGGTTTGTTGTTTGAGTGACGCCGTATGGTCTTGGTGGGAACGGATTTGTCCACACAGAAGCTGAGGTAGCCCGTGAAGGTGTGAATGAGGCCATCGATGTCCTCACCATGTGGATCGCAGAGCTGCTTCCAGGCGGTGGCTTCAAAACAGCCCTTTAGGGTGTCCATTGTCTCCTCAGACCATAACTCCACAGTGTGCATGGCCGGAGGTTGTCTGTGCACTAGGGGTTTGTACACCGGCTGGAGATTAACCAAGTTGTGATCCGATCTCCCGAGTGGGGGTAGTTGTGATGAGGTGTACGCCTCCTTAGTGTTTGCGTAGAATAAATCCAGTGTTTTATTGTCTCTAGTGTGGCATGTGACATACTGGGTGAACGTGGGTAGAATGGGAGACAGTGAAACATGGTTGAAATCGCCTGAGATGAGGAGAAGAGCATCTGGGTGTTCTGTCTGCAGCCTGCTGGTTACTGAATGGATGACGTCACGTGCTGTCCCAGCGTTCGCCGTCGGATTTGCATAAACAACAATGCAGATCACGTGTGAGTGTTCTCTCGGGAGATATGTAGGCCTCATGCTAACAGCTAGCAACTCAATGTCTTTGCTGCAGTGTCGTTGTTTAACAGTGATATGTCCCGGTCTGCACCAGTTGTTGTTAACATACATTATCACTCCACCGCCCCTAGCCTTGCCACTGTCTGGTGTTCGGTCAGCTCGTATCATGTGAAAACCCTCCAGCTCAATGTTAGCATCTGCTGCTAGTTCAGTTAGCCACGTCTCAGTAAACAAAAGGAGAGAGCACTCCCGGTATGTGCTATCATAACGGGAGATAGCCGCTAGCTCATCTAACTTTCCCAGTATCGACCGTACATTTCCCATGACAACAGATGGAAGGGAGGGTCTGTACCTTATATTTTTTGTCCTCCGCCTTACTCCAGCCCGGCAGCCGCGGCGTTTTCGCCTCAGTTCTCTCGGTATGTCGAGTTTTTCCAATGGGACCGGGTGGCGGTTGAATGCTAGCAGCTGTTCTCTGCTGTATCGTATCCTGCTATAAACAGTGGCTCCGTCCACCGGCTCAGGAGACATTTAGGACGATCTGTGTGTCCGTGATATAAGTGGGGTGAAAAAAAAAAAGACTGATCAAAAGAGAGAGGAAGGGAAAAAGACTCGGAATCGAGCCGCTGTTGCAAAAGGCAGCCGACTGGTGTGGCGCCGAGAGAAAAAAAAAAAAAAAAAAAAAAAAAAATATATATAAAACTTTGTGTTTTATATTTTGGTTGAGTGCATTACATCCAATTTTGTCCTCCACAACATATGAGTTTTGTAATCAATAGAATCCCAATAATCATTGGAGATGTTTTAATTCATCAGGCTACTTATTGCAGTGACTTGTATGAATCTGAATACTGTATGTGCACATCCTCATCCCTGATTGCATACAGGGTTGTTGCCGTGGGAGACACGACCATGATTGCATGCCGGATGCTTGAAGTAGAATCCCATGCCAGTGCAAAAATTGCTTTCTGGATGCAGTGGAACTATAAGGTGGTACAGAATGACATACCGAGGACGACACATAAGAGTAGGGACAAGCACAAAGAAAAAAGAAAAAGGGGACAGAATTTAAAAGGCAGGAACACATTGGGGTGCTTTTAGCTGACAGTTGAGGCCTGTAGTTGCAGAGCCACGAGGGAATGGTTTGACAGGGTCTGAAATTATGAAATCCTTTTGTTTGTGCAGTATAAAATTACCCCCCCCCCTTTATGTTCATGGACCTTTCTGAAAAATGAAACCCTTTTGTGTTTTTCTCCATAGCCTACAACTATTTCATTTAATGTTTTTTTTTTTTTTTTTTTTTTTTTTTTTTAAATAGGCAATGTGAAATTCTGAGGCTGCATAGCTGTGGGTTAAATATAAGAAAAAAAGAAAAAAAAGGGGGGGCAGCAGTCCAGAAGTCACAGAAGACTTAACGTTAGACCGAAAAGCTGCTCATTTTGAGAGACTGGCAGAACACAAGTTGGAAAGGATCAAAAGTATTTCAGCTGTAAGGACTACACATTTGGTAGCACCAGATTCGGATTAGTATTGTTATTGCTCATGCTAAAATAGCATTGAATAAAATGCAAAACAGAAAATTGGAGGGGAAAGAAAAACATGGAAGACTGGCAGAGTAGGGTGGGTGGCCTAGAGCAGCTCAATAAGAAGAATATAATGGAGGGAAAGATAAGATGGATGTGTAATTTATTTTAGGTGTCACAACACAGACTCAGGAAATGAACATAAACTAGAGGGGAAGTTAATTCATGGCAGGCAGGTCAGTGGTGGATTACTAAGCTGTACGCCACACACCACAGGGATGGGGCGCAGAGGAATTCAGGCTCGACAAGGTTGGCTTTTGTAGTGTGGGCACCCATGCCAAGCAGGGCCTGAGCCCTGCGTGCCAAGGCTGGAGCACAAGCTGGGCTTCACCCGCCCTGAAGCACCAGTAGCCAGTGATGAGGCCCGAGCAAGACTGGGCACTACCCAAGAGAGAGGAAGGCCATCCTCAATGATTAATGAGGGTCTGTGGCTGTGGCCGGCAGGTTCAAAGAGGGCAGGGGGATAAATGGAGTGAGAGCAGAGGAGGGAGGGTGCGGGCGGTCGCGATGGTGGTGGTGAGAGTTGGAGCGGAGTATAAATCCTTAAGAGGTTTTTTTTTTTTTTTTTTTCTTTCCCAAAACACAAACGACATCTCCAGTTTCCCTCTGTGTCTTTTTAAAACATCACCACATAACCAGCTGTCGGCATTTCTCACTTGTCGAATGACCACGACTTCCCGGATTTTTGTCTCTCCAGCACCACAGCTTATTACAAGATGCATTCCAAAGGATGTAACGCGATTCAGAGAGGTTAAGTCTCGGCGCAAACACAGCTCTGGTCACGGTCGTAATCGCATTTCATTCAGGTCCTCGCAAGTTGGGAGATGAGATACAGTATGGTGGCAGCTCCAGATGGAAACAGATGGCTTGACATCTACACACACACACACACACACACAGAAGATTTCGGTATACACATACTTTCCCAGCAATGAACACACAAGACCCTGCTGGTACTTTTCAGCTTGGGAGTCCTGTAAGGCCAAACTAACCTTCTAATGGGAAGCTTGTTAAAAAGAAAAAAGTTCCCTGACATTAAACCATTTCTTAGAGGCAGCAAACACATCCTTTCATGTGTAGCGTGAGTGAATGGCTATGTAATAGAGAGTGTGAGCCCAGGCAGTTGAAATGAAAACAGCTTTGCTTTACACTGTCCACCCACCCACAAAAAAAAAAACCCTTAATGCAATAACTCTACACATTGTTTCTCTGTCTCAAACAAAGCTGACTGTGTCATTCTGCTTGACAAAAGGAGAAGCAGGATTGATGGCCAATAATTCAAGAAAATCATCCGGTGTTCTTTTTGTGCGTTTGAGACAAACTTTTTTGTCCCCCGCTAACTTGTCGAACATCGAAATCAAGCTGAGATGTAAATGAATGTTAGTGAGTGGGCAACCTAAAGCAGTTTGTGGAATCCTGGGGTCGGAGGCAGATCCATTCTCAGGGAACCGCATGTACAAATCCTTCCTAGAGATTACCGTCATTATTGCTGTAGTCTGATTGCTGTCACTTTTATGTCAAATCTTAGCATGTTGATTTAATGAGGCGGAGCTCGTTAACTTATGTAAACTGTATGTTTTAGTCAGGAGAAGCTGTTGGCGTGGTACCTCCCAGGATTTTTTTTCTCCCCGTCTGTGAGCACTTCATTCACCATAGGCAGTTAATTAAAGTGGAAGATTTGAGGTGCTCGCTCTGATTGTGAAAGGTGACCTGATCCTGGTTAAATCATTTCTTAATGAGGTTTAAATATGTCAGGACCGTAGCTTGGTATTTTCTTCCTCTCCTGCTCCCATGAAGATGAGACAGCTGAGAGAAGGAATAGCTGCATTGTCCAGAATTTATAATATATTGCACAAGAATACTTAAAACATTTACTTGGAAGTGATGCTTGAAGATATGGGGGGTGGGGGGGGGCTGAAAAGGTCATAGTGGTCAAACCTGACCAAATGTGGTTTATTTTTCAATGTAGTTTCCCCTTCGGTCCGCACACTTCCTTCCATCAATGTTGCAGCGCTTGGATCCCTGCGGTTGAAAAATAAACCACATTTGGTCAAATTTGACCACTATGAATTTTTCAGCCCCCCCCACCCCACCCCATATGTTTGCTAAATTTATAGGAAAGCTGGTAAAAAAAAAATCACACACACTGAAGTATTTCTTAAGTGAGTTTGATGTTGTTTCTCCTGTCTGTCCTTCCATCAGCCTGACCAGTCATCCACATTTTGCAAGAACTGCTACTCCTCCTAGGGCAGGGGTGTCCAATCATGTGTCGTAGAGGGCAGAACCCTGTGGTTTTTACTCCATATCAGCAGGTGTTTTCACTGATTAGCAATCAGTTGGAAGAAATTCAATGAAATTACCTGTCAAAGACACTAGCTATAGGTGGAACATGCAGGGTCTTGGTCCTGCATGGCACATGACTGGACACCCCTGTCATAGGGGATTGCCCAGATGCTCACCGTACTCACACACAGTGATCCGTTGTTGTTTTTATTGTTCATTTTCTTTCTGTACATAGCCAAAAACATGAAAATGAATAGAAAAATGTCAAAGGCTGAAGCAACGTGTATATTATGTGCCTCCACCTTATACTGAATCTCCTAAGTGCTTGGGAAACCACAGAAACATTATAACAAAATTTGTCCATACTGATGCATAGATTAATTTGTTGCAGATTAAATACATTTATATTTCTATTAGAGGTTTTTTTTTCATTTTCTTGAAATTAACAAATGTGGTGCATCTCTTCAAATCATCAGTACAGTAATTCCATAAATGAAATCCAACAACAGAAAAAAACAGTTTTTTTTCACATTAGTTCCTGTCCATCCATCCATCTTCTTCCTATTTATCCGGGGTCTGGGTTGTGGAGGCAGCAGTCCAAGCAGCCTAGACTACCGCCCGGTTCACATGGCACCATGATCCCTCCTGCAGGTGGTGAGCCCACTGGAGGGTGGACCCATGTGGCTCCTGTGGGAGACCCTGCCAGGGACAAATTGCTCCTAACAACATGGCTCCTGGGATCTTTAGAACATGCAAACCCCTCCACCGTGATAAGGTGATGAGCCACGGAGGGGCAATAGTCCTTGTTTTTGTTTTTAATCCTCTATTATTCAATTAAATAGTCAAAAATTTTGTCAAGAGATTTCACAATTGTGCAGATTGTGCACAAAGTAATGGCCCCTTCACTGGGTGAATATTGACTAATCAAAAACTGACCCGACCTCTCAATGATCTCCTAATGCCTCAAAAAAGCAGTTTCTGTGAAATGGGAGATTGAGATTTTCATGGTGAGCGATGGAGATCTTTGAAAGATCCATGACAGATGAGACCACTGAGAGACCAGGAGAGATTGCTATATTTGAGCAGTTTCTAGTGCTCTTCTACCAATTTACACAGGGGTGAAGATTGTTGAGAGATCACTGAAAGATGAAAGAATGGCCAGATCTCTCAACAGTCTTTAAATGATCTCTCAGCATTCGCTAAGATCTCTCAATGATCTTCCAATGGTTTTCCAATTATCACCAAAGGAAAGTGATCTCTCAACAATCTCAATGGATTCTCAAGGAGCGCTCAACAATCTTATCGATCTGCCAGTGATATCTTGGAGATCTTTCGATGAACTCTATTGGTCTTTCATTGAATGCTCAGTGTGGTATTTACTGTATTTATTTTTTTTTAAATTAACATAATTGTGTAATTCAATTAATTAAATTTCGTGTTATATTGTCACCATGCTGGTTAGTTAAACACGGGGGTAGTCTTAAATAAGCTGCTGCTTCAGCCTACACCCTTTCTGTCTGTTATATGATTATTTGTTCATGGAAAATATAGTTTATGATCAGTCAGAAAATCAAAACTGAGACTATACATTCTCCTTAAATAACATTTACTTTCTCTCACTTTAAACAACTCTTAGATACTTGGACGTAGTAAAAAAATTTTTTTATAAATTTGCACATAACTGGCATGGGTCTACACCCAGATTGTGCTTCAACTTGAGGATAAATGTCACAACTTATGACTGTGTGTCAGTCTAACTTTGAGAAGGCCTGGGCTGTAAACATGTGTTTATATTAAAAGCTCTTGGCCAATTTGGGTCACGTTCATTAAGCCAAGAATGAGCTACTCCATCACTGAGATTAATTTTTAGCTTTTATGCTCTAGCATCAGGTCCAGAATTAAGTGAAGCATTCATAACAAAAGCTGCCTTTCATATCGGGGCTCATTACAACACTGTAATTATGAGACGATACGTCTCTCAAAGCTTGTGGCAGAGTGGTGCTTGCAGAGGCTACGTGGACCTTTTCATGTGAGCTTCAGGAACTGTGCAGTGAAAAGAGCAAATTATCACCTCTAATTTAACTACCTCAGTTAGCATTTCTGTGTAAGCTTCCTATTAATTACAAACCTGGTAAAGGATTTAATGGTTCTGATATTAGTGCTTCATAAATTAAACTGGGATTAATGTAATTAGCTGAATCAGTGAGACTGTGTTGTTTAACATGATTTTCAAATTAATTGCTTTAACTAATGTAATATGTAGAGCTGAACCCTAAAGTTATTTCCACTTGTTTGTTTAAATGTGAGGCATGCATCTTATTTTAATGTACTTTAAACATCACTTTGAGTAACTCGGTTTAGATCTTCTGTATTTTTTGTTACAGTGCATCCAGAAAGTATTGTGTTTCAGTTTTTCCACATTTTGTTATGTTACAGCCTTATTCCAAAATGGATTAAATTAATTTTTTTTCCTCAAAATTCTACACACAATACCACATAATGACAACATGAAAAAAGGTTTGGGGTTTGTTTTTTTTTAGATTTTTGCAAACTTATTAAAAATAAAAAAAACTAAGAAATCACATGTACATAAGTATTCACAGCCTTTGCCATGAAGCTCAGAATTGAACTCATGTGCATCCTGTTTCCACCGATCATCCTTGAGATGTTTCTACAGCTTAACTGGAGTCCACCTGTGGTAAATTTAGTTGGTTGGACATGATTTGGAAAGGCACACACCTGTCTATATAAGGTCCCATAGTTGACGGTGCATGTCAGAGCACAAACCAAGCATGACGTCAAAGGAATTGTCTGTAGACCTCCAAGACAGGATTGTCTTGAGGCATAAATCTGGGGAAGGGTACAGAAAAATTTCCTGCTGCTTTGAAGGTCCCAATGAGCACAGTGGCCTCCATCATCCGTCAGTGGAAGAAATTCGGAACCACTAGGACTCTTCCTAGAGCTGGCTGGCCGTCTAAACTGAGCAATCGGGGGAGAAGGGCCTTAGTCAGGGAGGTGACCAAGAACTCGATGACAATGCTGTCAGAGCTCCAGCGTTCCTCTGTGGAGAGACGAGAACCTTCCAGAAGGACAACAACCATCTTTGCAGCAATCCACCAATCAGGCCTGTATGGTACAGTGGCCAGACAGAAGCCACTCCTTAGTAAAAGGCGCATGGCAGCCCACCTGGAGTTTGCCAAAAGGCACCTGAAGGACTCTCAGACCATGAGAAACAAAATTCTCTGGCATGAATGCCAGGCGTCATGTTTAGAGGAAACCAGGCACCGCTCATCACCAGGCCAATACCATCCCTACAGTGAAGCATGGTGGTGGCAGCATCATGCTGTGGGGATGTTTTTTTAGTGGCAGGAACTGAGAGACTGGTCAGGATAGAGGGAAAGATGAATGCAGCAATGTACAGAGACATCCTGGATGAAAACCTGCTCTAGAGCGCTCTTGACCTCAGACTGAGGCGACGGTTCATCTTTCAGCAGGACAACAACCCGAAACACACAGCCAAGATATCAAAGGTGTGGCTTCAGGACAACTCTGTGAATGTCCTTGAGTGGCCCAGCCAGAGCCCAGACTTGAATCCAATTGAACATCTCTGGAGAGATCTGAAAATGGCTGTACACCGAAGCTTCCCATCCAACCTGATGGAGCTTGAGAGGTGCTGCAAAGACGAATGGGCAAAGCTGCCCAAAGATACAGTAGCTCACAAAGGTGAGTACACCCCCTCATATTTTTGTAAATATTTTATTATATGTTTTCATGGGACAACACTGAAGATATGACACTTTGATACAATGTAGTCAATGTACAGCTTGTGTAACAGTGTAAATTTGCTGTCCCCTCAAAATAACTTCACACACAGCCATTAATGTGTAAACCGCTGGCAACAAAAGTGAGTATACCCCTAGTGAAAATGACCAAATTTTGCCCAATTAGCCATTTTCCCTCCCCAGTGTCATGTGACTCATTAGTGTTACAAGGTCTCAGGTGTGAATGGGGAGCAGGTGTGTTAAATTTGGTGTTATCGCTCTCATACTCTCTCATACTGTTCACTGGAAGTTCATCGTGGCACCTCATGGCAAAGAACTCTCTGAGGATCTGAAAAAAAAAAAAAGAATTGTTGCTCTACATAAAGATGGCCTAGGCTATGAGAAGATTGCCAACACCCTGAAACTGAGCTGCAGCATGGTGGCCAAGACCATACAGCAGTTTAACAGGACAGGTTCCACTCAGAACAGGCCTCACCATGGTTGACCAAAGAAGACGAGTGCACGTGTTCAGCGTCATATCCAGAGGTTGTCTTTTGAAAATAAACGCATGAGTGCTGCCACCATTGCTGCAGGGGGTGGGGGGTCAGCCTGTCAGTGCTCAGACCATACGCCATACACTGCATCAAATTGGTCTGCATGGCTGTCATCCCAGAAGGAAGCCCTTTTTAAAGATGATGCACAAGAAAGCCCACAAACAGTTTGCTGAAGACAAGCAGACTAAGGACCTGGATTACTGGAACCATGTCCTTTGGTCTGATGAGGCCAAGATAAACTTATTTGATTCAGATGGTGTCAAACGTGTATAGCAGCAACCAGGTGAGAAGTACAAAGACAAGTGTGTCTTGCCTACAGTCAAGCGTGGTGGTGTGACCGTCATGGTTTGGGGCTGCATGAGTGCTGCTGGCAATGGGGAGCTACAGTTCATTTAGGGAACCATGAGTGCCAGCATGTACTGTGACATACTGAAGCAGAGCATGATCCGCAGGGCATGATAACGACCCCAAACACACCTCCAAGATGACCACTGCCTTGCTAAAGAAACTGAGGTTAAAGGTGATGGACTGGCCAAGCATGTCTGCAGACCTAAACCCGATTGAGCATCTGTGGAGCATCCTCTCACAGAAGGTGGAGGAGCGCAAGGTCTCCAACATCCACCAGTTCCGTGATGTCATCATGGAGGAGTGGAAGAGGATTCCAGTGGCAACCTGTGAAGCTCTAGTGAGCTCCATGCCCAAGAGAGTTAAGGCAGTGCTGGAAAATAATGGTGGCCACACAAAATATTGACACTCTGGGCACAATTTGGACATTTTCACTTAGGGGTGTACTCACTTTTGTTGCCAGCAGTTTAGACATTAATGGCTGTGTGTTGAGTTATTTTGAGGGGACAGCAAATTTACACTGTTATACAAGCTGTATACTGACTACTTTGCATTGTGTCAAAGTGTCATATCTTCAGTGTTGTCCCATGAAAAGATATAATAAAGTATTTACAAAAATGTGAGGGGCGTACTCACTTTTGTGAGATACTGTAGGTGTGCCAAGCTTGTAGCATCATATTCAAAAAGACTTGAGGCTGTAATTGCTGCCAAAGGTGCATCAACAAAGTATTGAGCAAAGGCTGTGAATACTTACAGTATGTACATGTGAGTTCCTAGTTTTTTATTTTTAATAAATTTGCAAAAATCTAAAAAAAAAAAAAAAAAAAAAAAAACTTTCATTAATGTCCCCATAATGTCATTATGGGGTATTGTGTGTAGAATTTTGAGGGGAAAAAATGAAGTTAATCCATTTTGGAATAAGGTTGTAACATAACAAAATGTGGAAAAGGTGGAGCGCTGTGAATAGTTTCCAGATGCACTGTATAAAAGTAAATCAAAGCAAGAATGAGTGTCTTTCGTTTGTATGACGACTCTGTCCAGATTTTATTGTTGCGTTGTTTCCTACTTTGTCGCTCTGTCTGTACTCCCTGATGTGCCTTTTAACTGTTACAAAACAGTTTTCGGCTACGCGGACACAGCTCACTCTGAACCACGGTGCAATCCTTCACAGAAACTGGAGGACTATTGTTTTCTCAGAGATGAACCGCAACCACCTAATGAATTGTTTTTGTGTCGTCCCTTTCCAACTGCTTTCTCGCCTCCTGCGCTTTTGTGTTTTAATTCTACATTTGTCCCCGTTCTCTCCTGCACAGATAGAGAAGGTGGTAAGTGGGTCACCCCTCTTTTGTAGTTGAGAAGACTCGCTCCGTGGAGTAAGTGTGTTTGCTGCCTTAGGCGCCAACATGACAGCAATGGCAAGCTGATGGACTTAAAGGGGCAATCAAGTCCCTGAGAAACTCAGAACCTGCCTTAGCATAAATGCTGGAGTCACAGTTCCCCCGGGAGTGAAGCAGTAAATATGAGCAGCACAAAGTTCAGGAGTTGAGCTTTGCTGAGAGGTGGCATTGCTGCAGCGATGAATCATCATGATACGTTTTAGTACTTTCTTCAAAATGCAGGGAAAAGCCTCATAAACACAAAAATTCAGCTGAACAGAAATAGATAAAAATTGAGCATTCTGTTTTTAGATGGCTCTTTTGGAGATGAAAAGCCAGCAAGGGATCACGTTTGCTGCTGATTACTTAATGACCCTGACGCGGCGTTGACTGTTATAGCCACTAGGTGATTTGAGGGCGGATGTGGGGGATGGCATCCCCATTTCTGAGCTGCCATCCCCCATCCCCATCAGGAGTGCAAGGATCGTTTATACAGCACAACTGAATATGTCACAGAGTATAGATGCAAATGGACAAGAAAACTTAATAGAAAAAAGTTGGCAAATTTGTGTTGGAATAAAGGTAACAGATTTATCCCAAAAAGTGGCAAATTTATAAGAAAAAAGTGCTAAATTTATTTGAAACTTCACAAATTTGCCAAGAATAAGTGGTGGAGTGGTTAGCACTGTGGCAGCACAGTAACTCACCCTTGGCCGGGGGATCCTGGGTTCGATCCCAGCCCCTGACCAACAGTGATCTGTGTGGAGTTTGCATGTTCTCCCCGTGTCTGCGTGGGTTTACTCCGGGATTTCTCCGGTTTCCTCCCACATGCCAAAAACATGCAGGTTAGGTTAATTGGCATCAAACTGGGGATTCTAAATTGTCCTTAGGTATGACTGTGAGAGTGAATGGTTGTCTGTGTCTCTGTGTTGTCCCTGCGATGGACTGGCGATCTGTCCAGGGTGTACCCTGCCTCTCGCCCAAAGATGCTGGGATAGGCTCCAGCCACACCCCCCCACACCCCCCGTGACCCGAAAAGGATTAAGCGGAAGAAGATGGATGGAAGTTGCTAATTTATCAGAAAAAGTTCTAATTTTCAAGGAAAATGTTACAAGTTTACAAATAAAAATGTCAAACTGGTGAGAAAATAAGAATTTCTGAGGAAAAAAGGTCAAATTTATACAAATGTGCATCTTGTAAATTTGCAAATTTTTCTTCAAAATTTCTGACTTTATTTTTGTAAATTTGAATTTTTTTCTTGGAAATGTTTTTGCTTCATTAGGAAATTGGGAGGTTTTTTTCCCTGAATTTGTGCCTTTTGTCTCATTAATTTTGTACTTATGGTAAATTTGGGACTTTTTCCATTGCAAATCAGCATCTTTTATCATAGTTTTACACCTTTATTCCTGCAGATTTGCACTTAACTTATGTTTATACAGTTGTACCTTGTAGAAAAATCACCTTCTGGTTATAGCTGTTTTGTACACACACCCTGCAATGCTGCTGTTGTACTAGATTGTATCAAAGCGAGCAGCATTTTTAAAACTTAAAATGTCCACCACAGCCGGACTGGATACAAACTCTATGTGATGTCACCTCTGCACAGGTTCCAGAGGTAGTTGTGCAGTGAATTCAAAGTTGGCAATTGGCTGTCTTTTTTTTTTTAATGTGATCTTGCATTCTGCTGAAAAAATAAACAGGCATGATACAAAGTGTCCAAGCTGTAATCAGCAGTTACATTTACATCAGATTGGAAAAAGGAAAAGACTAAATTGCACCTTTCATTATTTGGTAGAGTTTTAAACAATTTCAAAGTTGTAACCTCAGAAGAATTTTTTTCCAACTAGTGCAGCAGTCATGTAAAGCCCTTTGAACAGATGAGTTTGTTTGGTTGTCTTCTTGATTGGGTGTCAGTGTCGAGTGTCGAGTTTTGTGTGTAGTTGTCCAGAGCAGTGTTGTTTTAACCTTTATTGAGCCACAACACATTTTTTACATTGAAAAAAATCCCATGGCACACCACCAACCAAAAATGTTACAAAATGTACACTGTACTCTATCACAGCCTATGTAATAACAATTAAGGGTAACACTTTATAGCACAGCCCATGAAGTATGATGAAATTACAAGGTACCTTCCATGTACTTTCAGTGTCGGTCTGCAGTGCCAGCACTCAGTCCTCACCCCCACACGGTCCGAACGCACCTTGAATCTTGGAAATAATATATTTTGGACCAATTAAATGAAATTAGACAATTTCCCGCAGCACACCTAACGATCTCACAACACCCTGGTTGAAAAACACTGGTGTAAAAAGGGTAAGGGAAACGCACAATTCTTTCCTACCACTTTTAACAGCTTCAGCTTTATCAGTGACAGTGTTTTGCTCCTATAATCGCAAGGGCTTAAGTTAAAAAAGTTTTAAAAAATAAGTATTTTCATATGTTTTTTTACAGAGCTGTTTGTTTTTAGAAGGCTGTATTTTCATTCATCTGTCTAGCCGTGCATCCATCTAGTTTGTTAGCTTACAGTGGATATAAAAAGTCTACACACCCCTGTTCAGATGCCAGATTTTTGTGATGTAAAAAAATGAGACCAAGATAAATCATTTCAAAACTTTTTCCACCATTAATGTGACCTATAACCTATACAACCCAATTGAAAAACAAACTGAAATATTTTAAGGGGAAAAATAAAAAACTTACAATAACCTGGTTGCATAAATATGGACATCCTTAAACTAATACTTTGTTGCAGCACATTTGGCTTTTATTACAGCACTCAGTCTTTTTGGGTAGGAGTCTATCAGCGTGGCACATCTTGATGTGGCAATATTTGTCCACTCTTCTTTGCAAAATCACTCCAAATCTATCAGATTGCTAGGGCATCTCCTGTGCACAGCCCTCTTCAGGTCACCCCACAGATGTTTGAACAGATTCAGGTCTGGACTGTGGCTGGGCTATTCCAAAACCTTAATCGTCTTCTGGTGAAGTCATTCTTTTGTTGATTTGGATGTCTGCTTTGGGTCATTGTCATGCTGAAAGATGAAGTTCTTCTTCACCTTCAGCTTTCTAGCAGAAGCCTGAAGGTTTTGTGCCAACACTGACTGGTATTTGGAACTGTTCATAATTCCCTCCACTTTGACTAAGGCCCCAGTTCCAGCTGAAGAAAAACCACCCCAAAGCATGATACTGCCACCACCATGCTTCACTGTAGGTTTGGTGTTATTTTGGTGATGAGCAGTGTTGTGTTTGCACCAAATATACCTTTTGGAATTATGGCCAAACAGTTCAACCTTGGTTTCATCAGACCATAATGCATTTTTACCTCCGCCAGGCCGCAGGCCACAGGAGGTAATGTTTTTGCCGGCGTTTGTTTGTCTGTCTGTCTGTTGGTTAGCAAGATAACACAAAAAGTTTTGGACGGATTTCGATGAAACTTTCAGGCGTTGTTGGAAAGGGTACAAGGAAGAACTGATTAAATTTTGGCAATGATCCGGATCACCGTCTGGATCCAGGAATTTTTTAAAGGATTCTTTAACATTGTGAGATAGGGCCATTTTCAGTATGTCTGCAGGCGCAATGGAGGGCACTGGTCGTCGTGTCTGACGAACACGAACTCCGCGTTCTTCAAAGTTTTAGGCACAAAAGCACGCGGAAAACAGTGGTGGGCCGGGCCCGGCAGCGTGCCTGTGTTTCCGCTACACTGCAAAAGCTGAGATGGGCAGCTGACCCGCGCGGGATTATTTGGCAGAAATTCCCCGGGCAGCCATAGGGGCTGCGCAAAAACAAGCTGTCTGCCGGGGAAGCTTCCAAATCCTCTTTTGGCGCGGAGCGCAACCCCAATAAAACCCACGCCAACCTGTCTACCCAATTTGCATCCGTCAGTGAACCCCTGAGTGCTGCTTTCAGTGATCTATGAAAATACTCGCATAACCCATTGGCCTGTGGGTTGTACGCGGTTGTGCGATGAATTGCAACGCCCGCAGCCTGGGAGTTTGGAGATGGAGGAGATGGACACAACAGCAACACTTGAGTTTATTACCTCCGCCAAGGAGGTGGCATTTGTCTGTTTGTCTGTCTGTTTCACCAGAGGTGGTTCTTGGCCTAGAGAGGAACCCATTACATTTTGGGGATGATCTGGGAATGCATACCTCAGCCAAGGCTCTTCTCACAGTGTGTCAGCCACAAAACTCCAAAACTAATGGACAGACTTGGATGCAATTTTCACCACAAGTGGCAATAGGCCTACAAACAAGCCCATTACATTTTGGAGGTGATCCATGAGAAACGGAAGGAGCCTTGGCGGAGGTATGCGCTCTATGAGTGCTTTTCTAGTCCCACATGTGTTTAGGAGATTTCAAATGTGTTTTTGCAAAATGTAGCCAGGCTCAGATGTTTTTCTTTTTTTAAGATGAGGCTTCCGTCTTGCCACCCCACCCCATAGCCCAGACCTGTGACGAAGACGGACGATTGTTGTTACATGTACTAAACAGCCAGTACTTGCCAGAAATTCCTGCAGCTCCTTCAGTGTTGCTGTCGACCTCTTGGCAGCCTCCCTGACCAGTTTTCTTCTCGTCTTTTCATCAATTTTGGAGGTACTTCCAGTTCTTGGTAATGTCACTATTGTGCCATATTTTCTGTACTTGATGATGACTGTCTTCACTGTGTTCCATGGTATATTTGATGCCTTGGAAATTATTTTGTACCCTTCTCCTGACTGATACCTTTGAACAATGAGATCCCTCTGATGCTTTGGAAGCTCTCTTCAGACCATGGCTTGTGCTGTAAGATGTGACGACAGAAATGTCAGAAAAAGCCTACTAGAACAGCTGAATTTTATTTGGGGTTAATCAGAGCCACTTGAAATGGTCCCAAGTGTGTGCTGACATCCGTTTAACATGAGTTTGAATGTGATTTAATTCTGAACACAGCCACATCCCCAGTTATAAGAGGGTGTGCATATTTATGCAACCAGGTAATTGTAAGTTTTTATGCCTCGGTGAAATGGAGGCATACAGTAATCAGTTAGTGCATCTGTTTGTGGCTGTGTGTATCTGTCCGTCTGTCTGTCTGCCTCTCTGTTTCAGCTCGCCCGGTCAAAATTAAGTGGAACTAAAGGCTTGTGTCATTGTATCACCATATTTTCTCAACGTTTAATTTGCCAGAATTTCGAAATAACACTTTGTTTTTTGAAATAAACACAAATTTAACTCACCATTTCTGTCAGTGCCGCAGCGAAAAAAGGTATTATAATAACTATGCCAGGCCAGTAGAGGTCAGAATGTCACTTTCTTACAGCTGCCGATGCTACCAAGCCACAGGCACCGAGGCACAGCACCTTGGTGCTTTCATTTATTTATTTATCCCCCCCCCCCCAAAAAAAAAAAAGATTTCAGTTTGTTTTTCAATTGGGTTGTACAGGTTATAGGTCACATTAATGGTGGAAAAACTTTTGAAATGATTTATCTTGGTCTCACTTTTTTACATCACAGAAACCTGGCATTTTACACAGGGGTGTGTACACATTTTATATTCACTGTATATTTGTACATTTAAAGATCCAACACAAACAGACACACAACCTGACAATTGCATTCACACCTGCAGTATGTACATCAATTAGAATCACCATTTAACCTCATCAATCATGCATTTTTGACTGTGGGAGGAAACAGAAGAACATGCAAACCCCACACAGAAAGATGCTCAGTCCCACAACTTCATTACCCAGGATTCTCACACTAAAACATCATTAAGAATATAATATAGTTTGCCTTAATTTCTTTCTAGGTAACTACTATGGGACCCCGAAGCCCCCTGCTGAGCCCAGTCCTGTACAGCCAGATTTGGTGGACCAGGTCCTGTTTGATGAAGAATTTGACACCGAAGTCCAGAGAAAACGCACAACATCGGTCAGTAAGATGGACAGAAAGGACAGCACTGCGCCAGAGGAGGAGGAAGAAGAAGAAAGAACTCCTTTGGTCAATGGTTTGACTGGTGAGAATCATCTTTTCTTTTTCTTTTGTATTTTACAGATAGTTTTTATTACTGCTCTGCATATTACCGTTTTCCTTAAAGTTTGAACCCAGGCACTTTTTGTTGGCTGGGTTTGTTTGTTTTTTCTGGAGTAGCATCACTTCACTATAATGTTCTCGGAAAGCAAAATGGCAGGATGCCTTTCTTTCTTTGGCCCTTATCATTCTTCTCGCCAAATAAATATTCTCAGAATTCACTGTTTAGCATGCAAGGTTGACACTGCATCACAGCGCCGCAATGTCGAGATGAAGCCTAAACGTCTGAGATCAGTGCAAAGTAACCACTGGGCAGAGACAGGCTTGGTCCTTCTCCGCATGGCACAAACGGCTCACGAGGAATGGTTAGACAATTATAGTATAGTATTATAAAACACTACAAAATGAAGCAGCAGAATTATGTACGTAGTAATGACTTCAAATGACATTTTACTGCCATACCATTTACAGATGTAGAACCAAACAGCTGAACAGAAAAACTGTCTTGTCAGCTTCTTTGCAGAAATGAAGAAACAAATATTAAAGTGTACTAATCACATTCCATTTTATTCTCTCCATTTTTTTTTTTGTAACTTAAGATTTTTATTCATTTTTCATTATATATATTGCATTCAGATCACAGTCTACATTTAAAAAAAAAAAACAAAGGGGCTAGAGTAAAAAAGAAAAAGGGAAAAAAAAAAAAAAAAAGGGGGGGGGGGACAAATGTTGGAGCATCAAGTTTTTAGTTTCCATCTCTTAATTCTTCTGGTTTTTCCAGCGTCGTTGGTTATTCTTTCAATATCTGTCTCGTTGTTGCACTTTGTAGTGTGTCCATTTCCGCCATTTTTTTCCCCATAGTCCTTCTTGCATTCTTTGTCGATATGTTAGTTTTTCCATCATACGTATGTCCTCAATAATGTCAGTCCATTGTTCTTGGTCAGGAAGAACTTCTGATCGCCATTTTTTTGTGATTGTTTTTTTACATGCAATCAACAAGATTTTAACTAGATATCTGTCCTCCGCCTGTATAACATTGTCTCTTTTAAGATCACATAGGTACATCAGGTTACAGTTCATTGGTATATTATATCCTAATATCCTCTGTATTGTCACATGTATAGATTTCCAGAATGATGAGATTTTGCAGCATTTCCAAAACATATGCGAGTGGTCTGCATTTTGAGCCCCACATCCCCTCCAGCATAAAGATTGGGTATTTGTATACTTTCCTTGAATCTGTGGTGTAATGAAAAAGCGAATCAGGTTTTTCCATCCAAATTCCCTCCATGTTCTTGAATTTGTTGATGTGTGTTGTGTTTTCCATATTTCCTGCCAGCTTTCTTCTGTTATGTTTAAATTGAGCTCTTTCTCCCATTTCTCCTTTATATAGTTACTTGAATGATTGTTTGCCATAAGTTTCTGATATAGCTTTGAAATAATTCTTGTTTTATTTCCTGTATATGAGCTTAAAATGAATTGTATAATCTCGCTCACATCTGTTTGGAGGTTATGCCTAATCTTCTTCATATAATAGTCTCTCATCTGCAGATATCTGAAGAATTCCGATCTTTCTAGTTTAAATTTTCTCCTGATGTTTACAAAGCTCCCGAGATCTTTTTTTCCGATATTGCCCCATGCTGTGATTCCCTTGTTCACCAGATTTTTGTATCCCCTATCTTGTTTTGCCGGTTCAAACTGACTGTCAAATGCTACCCATTTCAATAGTTTTATGTCTTCCTTTATATTATACTTTTGTACTATTTTATACCACAGTTCTAAAGTAAATTTAGTGATTGGGTCTATTTGTTTGATTTGCTTATATGCATCTTTATCTCCTATTATGCTTTGTACTGGGAGTCCCTCAATTTCCTTTTCCATTTCTTTCCATTTTGCCTCATATCCCTCGTCGCACCAACATATGATATATCTTATTTGTGCTGAGTAGTAATATTCCTTTAGACTCGGTAGGCCCATGCCTCCTTTCTCTTTTGGTAATTGGAGAGTTTTATATTTCACTCTTGGTTTTTTACCTCCCCAAACAAATCTCGATATCATCCTGTCCCACTTTGAGAATTGGGCATCTGGAATCTCTGTTGGTAGAGCCTGGAAGAGGTAAAGTAATCTAGGTTGTATGCTGATTTTGACTGTCTCAATTTTTGAATTCAGATCCATATTTAAGATTGACCATCTATCAATATCTTTTTTTATTTCTTGTTCCAACCTATCATAGTTTGCTTTATAGATTTTGCTTAGATCTTTAGGTATGTTCACTCCAAGGTATTTTATTTCTTTTTGTTTCCAGTTTAGTTTGATCTTATCAGTTATCTGGTTTAGAGGGTTATAGTGGAATGTCAGTATTTGTGTTTTTGTTATGTTTATCTTGTATCCTGATAATTTTCCAAAATTTTCTATCAAGTTCATCATTTCCATTATTGATTCATCTGGTTGTTCAAGGTAAACTATAATATCGTCTGCAAATAGCCCAATCTTGTGTTCTGCCCCCTTTATTGTTACACCTTTTAATTTCTTATTTTGTCGTATCGCTTGAGCCAGTGGCTCTATGAACAGAGCAAACAAGGTGGGCGATAAGCAGCATCCCTGCCTAGTTGATCTTTGTATATTTACTTTGTCTGTTAAGCTACCGTTTATCTTGATTCTTGCCACAGGTTCTTGATACAGCGTCCTTATGCATTGTACTGATTTTTCGTTAAATCCAAAGCGTTCCAGCACACTATATAGGAATTTCCAGTTAACCCTGTCAAATGCTTTTTCTGCGTCTAAACTCATTATTACTGCGCTTTTCTTTTCTTTATGTATTTGATTAATTATATGTATTGTTCTCCTGATATTGTCATGTGTTTGGCGTCCCTCTATGAAACCAGTTTGATCATCTTCTATCAATTCCGTCAAGAATGTCTTTATTCGTTTACATATAATTGTTGTATATATTTTATAATCTACATTTAATAAAGAGATTGGTCTATAGTTTCCGCATTGTTCTTTATCTTTCCCTGGTTTTAAAATAACTGAAATGATTGCTTCGTTCCATGATGGAGGTATTTTGTTGTTGTTCAGCGTCCAATTAAATGACTTTAGGAGTTGTGGCGTGAGTTCTTCTATAAACAGTTTATAAAACTCAGATGGGTATCCATCACTACCTGGTGATTTACCGTTTTTAAGTGACTTAATCACATCTCTAATCTCTTGTGTTGTTATTTCTGCTGTTAGCTTTCCATTTTGTTGATTTCCTATTGATGGCAAGTCCAATGTGTATAGAAATTTTTTAATATCTTTAGTATTTGTTTCTTCAGGTTGCGAGTATAGTTCTTGGTAGAAATTATGGAATATTTCTTCGATGTTTTCTGGGTTAACTGTGGTTTTATTTGTGGTGGGGTCTTTAATCTTATATACATTATTCATTGTTTGTTGTTTTCTTAACTGTTTTGCCAGCAGTTTTGTGGCTTTTGGTCCCGTTTCATAATATTTTTGCTTTAGATATCTATTTTTCCTTTCAATTTCATCCATTTGTGTTTCTTTTATCTTTATTTTTTCTTCTTTAATTTCTTGATATATTTTTGGGTCATTTGTGCTTTGATGTTTATGTTCTAATTCCCTCAGTCTCTCACATCTTTGTTCATATGCTTCCAGTTTAGTCTTATTTGCTTTTCCTGTTTCAACAATTAATTTACCTCTTAACACGGCTTTTAGTGCATCCCATAGTATTGTTGGGTCCACTTCTTCATTGTCATTCTCTTGGATATATTCATTTATGTTTACTTTTATTCTTTCTTTCATTTTATCATCATTTAACAGTCCTACATTAAGTTTTCATGTTGTTTGTCGTTTTCTATTGTTTAAATTTATTTCCATGTATATAGGATTATGATCTGATATTTCTGCCCCTCCAATCCAACAATTTCTCACCCTGTGTCTGTCACCTTCATTCATAAGGAAGTAATCTATTCTAGAGTGCACTTTATGGACTGCTGAATAATGTGTATAGTCTTTTTCGAGTGGGTGCAGGTCCCTCCAAATGTCTACCATACCCATTTCTGCCAGTGAGGTTCTTATGAATTTTGTTACATGTTTTTTTGTCTTCTTAACACTTGTTGTGTCAACTTCATGATCCATGACAGCATTTAAGTCTCCTCCACAAATCAGGACTCCTTCACTGTGTGTTGCTATGAGATCAAACAGATGTTGAAAAAAACCCTTGTCACTTTCTGGTGGGGCATAGATGTTCACTAATGTGATCTGCATTCCATCTATGCTACCCTTTATTATTACATACCTGCCTTCTTTATCCTGGATTTCCTGTTCACATTCAAATTGTATTTTATTTGAGATTAGTATCATGACCCCCCTTTTAGTTCCTCCCTTAAATGAACTGTAGTAGGAGTTCTTATAGCCAAATCTCTTTAGTTTCACATGTTCTGTCTTGCTCAAATGTGTCTCTTGCATAAATATAATTTCGGCTTTTTCTTTCTTGAATTTTCTTATTATTCTTTCCCTTTTAACAGGTGAGTTCAGACCATTCACGTTTAGTGTTATTATCTTAAGATTTTTACCCATAATCATGTTTTTCCATTTTTTTAACCTGTGCTCCTAGCCCCTTTAACAACAAAAATAACACATATTTATATAAAAACACATTAAAAAATCTCGACCTCCGTACTTTGGGCCTTTCTTCTGCCCACTGGTCCCTGTTGGTGGGTGGAGGGATTGTCCTCACCGAGTGTAGGGCCCTCCCTAGACCTGTATTTACTATCCAAGAAATAGTCATTAGTCTAGAAATGTCCAACAAATATCACTTAAACCTCTCCTAGCCGTCTGTTTCTCTTTTACCTTGTCTTCTTGGCCTTCATTTCTTCTGTGTCTTTCTTAATCTTTGTTATAATCTAGGCTTTCAGTTGAAAGCCTTGTAGTCTTTCCTGGGCCCGCTGCTCCACGTCTCCCCCCGTCTTTTGCCGTTCACTCGCCTCCACTCCGGCTGTCGTGATGCGTTCAGGGCCTCCGCTGCTCCTACCGTTTCCTCCGGCACGTACACCTCAAGGCCCCGCTCCATCATGTCCTGCGCTGCCTCTCTGGCTGTGTTGTAGGTTCTTACGCCGTTCTCCCAATGAATCCTCATCTTCGTTTGCGGCGTTTGGAATCTAATTTTTTTTTCTTTCAGCGTTTTTTTAATGTTGGCATATTTCTTCCGCTGCTGCACAATTTCTGCCGGGTAGTCATGATCAAAGAATATCTGCTTGTCGCCGATTCGTATCTTTTTTTTCCACGCTCGTGTCAGGATTCTTTCCTTTACATCATATTTCAGAAAGTTTACCACAACTGACCTGGGTGTAGAGCGTGGGTTCGGGTTCTGTGCCGAGGCTCTGTGCGCTCGTTGAATCTGCAGATCCGCTTCGCTGGGCAGTTCCAGCTCTTTTTTTAAGAACTGATCCATGAATTTCGTCATCGAGTTGCCTTCAATGCCCTCCGGGATCCCGAAGATGCGTATATTGCCCCGTCTGGACCTGCTCTCCAAGTCGGTTACTTTCTCCTGCATCCTCTGCATTTGTGCCGTCAGGGTCTGCAGCTGTTCACTTGCCTTGCTATTCCAATCTTCCAGCTCTGATATTCGGGCCTGCGCTTCTGTCATACACGCCCGCTGGGAGCGCAGCTCCTCCATGTTTTCTGCTAGCTTGCGCTCCATTTCTCTTCGGAGGCCCATAATTTCCTCCTTAATCTCTTTTTTCAGCTCCTCCTTAAGAGCCGCTAAATCCTGTTGTAGCTGCCGTTTGAAGTCTCTCAACTCTTTACCCAAACTGGCGATGCCAGTGTTCATGGTATCGAGTGTGTCCTCCATTTTCTCTGCTGCGGTCACCTCGTTTTTTTGAGCCCCGTGTTCAGCGGTTTCTCCTGCGTTGTTGAAGAGGAATTCTTTAATTTTACTCTGCTTTTGTCCTTGTGCCCGGCTCCTTCGTGTTTTCATCCCTTAGTTTATTGATCCGCTTATGTCGAGTTGGCCATTTACCGATGATTTTTAATCCGGCTAGGGAGAGCTCTCTGTTTAAGCGTTATGCCTCTCCGCCATCTTCCCGGAAGTCTATTCTCTCCATTTTTAAAGTCTGTTAAATTTGTAGTGCAGTGTATAAACAACAGCAAAGCTTTCTGAGGAAAAACACGTTATTAAAAACTGTTTGCGTTACTATCTAATCACTTTGCTAAATTAACAGTTTTTATTCTCTTAAAATGAGGCATTTATATCTATGTTGTGGTGGGTCTACACTTGGGAACGGTTGTATTTCTGCCGTCATCATACTACGTAAGCTCTGAATGGACACACAGCCCTGTGTGCCTCGTGTGAGCCCTTTGGGTTTCAGTACAAACAGAAAATGATGCTGAAATATTCACCTGTAGTGTAAACGTCACTGGAAAGAAGGCTGCAGAAGCATTTTGGCACCGTACGTATATAATGGGTATAATGGGTATACACGGTACCTTTTATAAGTGAATGGTAGAATTCAACAGTTTAATTCTATAAACTGAAGTAGCTCACTTGTCTGGGAGGACCGCTTTAATCCAAACAGGAGAGTGTTGTATATTTGGTGCTGTACCCCCACACCATCCAAAGGAGGCCAAGAGAAGGAGCTGGACTGGGGTGGGTTGCAAAGTGGCTGGTAAGTGCAGTAGCAGTTGAGGCTTACTTAAACAATTTTTTTTAGTATGTCCCATCATAGATTAACTAAGAGGATGTGCATAAAGACTACAGCTGAGCCAGCAGCTAATGTGAGCTGGCACTGACTTCAGCTGATCTGCTGGGACTGCACCCATGAAAAAAGGAGCTAACCCTCTAGATTACTGCCGATTACTCTCCCGACTGTCCACTGCTGTACAGAGCACCTGTACAGCCAGGTGCTGTACAGCCATATTATTGGATTATGTAATATGAGGCATTTTTTGGGGGAAAAGAGCTGTTTTAGGAACGCACCTGAAAATGGAGACTTTCTCATCAAAATTTCTACCTTTAGGTGTTGCAAACCGAAATAAAAACTGTACTAACATTTCAAACTTAAGCTTCGAAGAAATACTGTGACCATATGTAGTAAAATATTTAAACTAATAGATACTTACGGTCTTCCTAATGGTTTATCTGATGTCCAGTTGTGGCCAACTTGAAAAAGATCCTATGGACGACTGATCCTATGCATTTTTAATTTAAATATATAACTTTGTTATTTTAAATTGCACGTTTAATCAAAGTAGAATATACATGAGCTCTGGAAAATCAGTTGTGTGCACTGCTACAAACATGCACTGAAACCTAGAACTTAACTTCTTAAAAAGCAAAATCATAAAAACACCTTTTAGTTTGTTGAATGAATTTAAAATACAGTATATCCACAAGGGAAAAAAACATGTAAGTACTGACTGTACAGTTGCACTGAAAATTATTCAATCTCCATTCCAAATTGTGCAAATTTTGAAAACTAGTGCATGCCCATAGAAAACAAGTATTCCTGTCTGAAACAGGTAGCCCAATCAGGCTTTACAGGCCCAAACGTAGGCTGTGTTTGAAAGTGGAATACAGAGGTGTAGCCTATACGTATGTAGGAAATCACACTTGTTAGACTTTAACAAATATGAAAGGGACTGAACTGAGATTTATTTGATTGTGTGAATATCAATTACAGATTAATTGAAAATGAATGGGACACCCAATATTAGCCACTGTTTAAGAACTGCTTGTTTGTTTGGTTTTTTTTTTTTGGTTTTTTTTGTCACATCACTTATTTGTGTGATCTTTTATGAATTATAGTCATAATAGTGTGTCTTGCACTTTGGGGAATGGGAGCTGTTCAGTCACCATTATAATTTAGTTTATATGTGTAGTTTATAGTCTATCGTCAATAAACTCATGCAGTACTATAACAGGACACGTTTACAAATATTTGAGACACACTGTAGCGCATCCTTTTATATTTTAGCAATATTATAAGTACAAAACACCGAACAGTATTATTATTTTTTTAAATTTGTATCTTGTATACTTTATTGATCCCCAGAGGGAAATTCAGGGCATCCATGGTACGGCACCAATCACGTCTCACACACACACGGAGGGAGGGGGGACTGGCCCGTTTGGCCGCAACTGTTACATCAGTGTTGCCCATTTGTCTGTAAATATTTTTTAAAAAATTATTTATTTCATTATTTGGGCATTTTTTCGTCTTGTCATTCAGTCAACACATGCATATGTGTCTGCACATGATATGCAGTTGATCTGGCCATTCCGCTCCACAATCATGGCGGTATTAAGTTTTCTTTTCTTTCCAAAGGTCTTTTTATTATTATTAAGTGAAGTATCAATACAATACAAAGTATTGGAAATTTTAATTTTTGTTTTAACCAAACAGTGCTAAAATAGAACTTAAAACTAACAAATGTGGATGCTTCAAAACACAAAAACCTTTAAGTAAACAATAATAATAAAAAAAATACCAAAAAAATACCAAAAAAAAAAAAAAAAAAGAAAGAAAAATTGTGTGTGTGGGGTGGGATAAAGGGGATATGAGCTACTCAGAAACTATAATCGTGGGTCTTTCAAAGAAATCAAGAAACGGGCGCCATAATTTATAGAATTTGTTTTCAGAGCCACGAACTGTATATCTGATTTTTTTCTAAATCCAAACAGGACATTATATCTTTTATCCACTGTAAATGTGAAGGGGGCGAAGAGTCTTTCCACTTCAGTAATACAGCACGTCTAGCCAATAATAATGAAAATTTGTATACTTTTAATTTGGAATTTGGCAAGACAAGTTCTGGAGCCACACCAAAAATGGCGCATAATGGATCAGGTTTAATTTGATAATGCAGGACTTCAGACATAGTGATAAAAACAGAATGCCAAAAATTCATCAATGAAGGGCAGGACCAGTACATGTGAAGCAAAGTGCCAGGAGCACTACCACACTTTTCACAAGTTGGGTCTACATCCGAGTAAATACGTGCTAACTTAACCTTGGACAGGTCCACCCGGTGCACGATCTTAAATTGAATAAGAGCGTGACGAGCACACATTGATGCAGTGTGAACCTGGCCAAGAATAGAGTCCCACAGTTCATCAGTAGAAGTAAAATTAAGATCTTGTTCCCAATTCAATTTAATAGCGGCCAAAGAAGAAGATTGTAAATTTGAAATTAAATTATATAAAACTGATATTACCCCCTTAGAAGTTGGTTTAACTAATAAAAAAAAAAAAACACCGAACAGTATTATTATTTTTTTAAATTTATATCTTGTATATTTTATTGATCCCCAGAGGGAAATTCAGGGCATCCATGGTACGGCACCAATCACGTCTCTCTCTCTCACTCACACACACACACACACACACACACACACACACACACACACGGAGGGAGGGAGGGAGGGGGGGGACTGGCCCGTTTGGCTGCAACTGTTACATCAGTGTTGCCCATTTGTCTGTAAATATTTAAATAAATATGATTCATTTCATTATTTGGGCATTTTTTCGTCTTGTCATTCAGTCAACACGTGCATATGTGTCTGCACATGATATGCAGTTGATCTGGCCATTCCGCTCCACAATCATGGCGGTATTAAGTTTTTAATTTTTCGATACTCACGTAGGAGGGGGGACTTGTGGTCCTGCAAAGTACAGTGGTACCACACGGGTGAAGCAGAAGCAGGTACTCCCGTCTTCTACTGACTGGGCAGGCTGGGCGTGCTTCCCCCCGGTCGGGCTGCTGCTTCTCCCGGCATGTTCTGTGTTGATACACTGGTAATCTTTGTCAGACCCGGTCCCTGCTGACGCTCCGTCCAGTCTTCTCGCACACCTCATGTTCTCCACATATGGCGAATTATCCTTTAGACCTACGCAATCACGGCAACTTTATGGTATAATTTTTTTAAGCATTAAATCTTCAGTATTATCTTTTTCTAGTCAAATTTGGTGTTTTTCCACTTCCTCGTTTTGTCCAGGGAACACTGTGGTGACTGACAGGTCGTGATGCCGCATATTATCCAATAAGCATGGAGTCAATCCCAAACCCCGCCCACACTTCTTGAAGCGGGGCACGAAGAGACACAGAGTGGTGACAGAGCGGTGGCTAAACTTTTAGTGATAAAAATTACATATTTTGACTGAGCGACTCCATACTCGGGGATGCACACCCTCGTAACTTCAGCAAAACACGTACAGTATAAAATCTTAGGTTAGTCTGAGGAACAGTTCAAGAGATATGCGTGGAACAGACAGACAGACACACACACAGATTTCATGTATTTATAGATAGATAATGTGATTTGCAATAGGCGATGAATAATTTCCACCCGCTTAAATAGTCATATTTCAACTGTTTAAATGTTACTTGTTTGGATTATTGTTTGCAAACAGCTGAAAGTTTGTAAAATTTGAAAATGGGCATTGATTTATTTGGAGTGCAAGTGTAAATGTTATCACTACTCATTCTGCAGATTATACATACGCTGTTTGATTATAAAAGCAGTTTTAATGAAAATGCATTGTGAACCCTATTCTGCTTTAGCATTCTAGCAATCCTCTCACTGGTATATTAGGCCAGCATGCCAAAATTTGCAACAGTCTAGCTTCTCTCCAAACACTGAAAGCTGTTATAACCTCAAGCAAGTGTCTCTACGTTGTCATTTATTGAGTCTTTAAAGTGCAAACCCACTTCACCTCCCTTACATGGTTCCATGATGGGGGGGGGGGGGGAGGCCCCAGTTTCAGCACAAAGAGCTCTTGACTTCTTCCAGTCAGCAGCTGTCACTTTCTATCCCTGCCGTTCAATCACTCCAGCCAAACAGAGAGCATTCAATGCCACGATGAAGCTAGGTCATATGCAGCCAGATGAAAACCTGCAGATAAGAGCCTCACGGAGATGGGCACACGTACACATCAAGATTAGGCAAATGCACACACATACAGTGGTGTGAAAAAGTGTTTGCCCCCTTCCTGATTTCTCATTTTTTTGTTTGTCACACTTAAATATTTCAGATCATCAAACAGATTTAAATATTAGACAAAGATAACACAAGTAAACACAAAATGCAGTTTTTTAAATGAAGGTGTTTGTTATTAAGGGTAAAAAAAAATTCAACCCTACATGGCCCTGTGTGAAAAAAGTGACCCCCCCCCCCATGTTAAAATATAAATTAACTGTGGTTTATCACATCTTTGGAAAGCGGAGTTCAATTTCTCTAGCCAAACATAGGCCTGATTACTGCCACACCTGTTCTCAATCAAGAAATCACTTAAATAGGACCTGCCTGACAAAGTGAAGTAGACCAAAACATCCCTCAAAGCTAGACATCATGCTGTGATCTAAAGAAATTCAAGAACAAATGAGAAACAAAGTAACTGAGATCTATCAGTCTGGAAAAGGTTTTAAAGCCATTTCTAAAGCTTTGGAACTCCAGCGAACCACAGTGAGAGCCATTATCCACAAATGGCGAAAACATGGAACAGTGGTGAACCTTCCCAGGAGTGGCCAGCCAGCCAAAATTACCCCAAGAGGGCAGCGACGACTCATCCAAGAGGTCACAAAAGACCCCACAACAACATCCAAAGAACTGCAGGCCTCACTATAGACTCCATCATAAAGAAAGAGACTGGGCAAAAATGGCCTGCATGACAGAGTTCCAAGACAAAAACCACTGCTGAGCAAAAAAGAACACAAAGACTCATCTCAGTTTTGCCAGAAAACATCTTGATGATCCAAGAGTCTTTGGGAACATACTCTGTGGACTGACAAGACCAAAAGTTGAAACTTTTTGGGATGCGTGTGTCCCATTCATCTGGGTAAAAGTAACACAGCATTTCAGAAAAGGAACATCATACCCACAGTAAAATCTGGTGGTGTAGTGTGATGGTCTGGGGCTGTTATGCTCGCTATTCAGGCCCTGGATGACTGCTGTGGCAAATGGAACCATGAATTTTGCGGATCTACCAAAAACACTCCTGAAGGAGAATGTCTGGCCATCTGTTTGTGACTGAAGCTGAAGTGCTGTTCCGTTCTGCAGCAGGACAATGATCTAAACCACCACGGCACGTCCCCTCTGTCAATGGCTTAAGAAAAACAAAATGAAGACTTCGGAGTGGCCTAGTCAAAGTCCTGGCCTGAATCTGATTAAGATGCTGTAGCATGACCTTAAAAAAGGCAGTTCATGCTTGAAAACCCTCCAATGTGGCTGAATTACAACAATTCTGCAAAGGTGAGTGGGCCAAAATTCCTCCACAGCACTGTAAAAGACTCATTGCCAGTTATTGCAAACGCTTTATTGCAGTTGTTGCTGCTAAGGGTGGCCCAACCAGTTAATCAGTTTAGGGGGCAGTCACTTTTTCACACAGGACCATGTAGGTTTGGATTTTTTTTTTTTTACCTTAATAATAAACACCTTCATTTAAAAACTGCATTTTGTGTTTACGTGTGTTATCTTTGTCTAATATTTAAATTTGTTTGATGTGAAACATTTAAGTGTGACAAACATACAGAAAATGAGAAATCAGGAAGGGGGCAAACACTTTTTCATACCACTGTACAAGCAGCAGGGTGACGCTAATAGAGTTGCGATGTGGCGCTCCCGGCTGGGCTGTAGCATTGGTCAGCTCTGCCTTTGCCTGGGAGGCAGTTCTCAGTACATCGTTGCTGACATGCAAATCCTATGGCAATTGCTGCTCTTCCATCCTCTTTCTGTGTACTCTCTCTGTCTCCCTCGCTCTCTTGCTCTCTTTTTTCCCCACTTCCTCCTGTGTGGATGTAACAGACCAGCCAGTGCACAGAAGCACAGCAGCCCGAACAGCAGCAGCAGCAGAAGCAGGGAGAAATGCAAGGAGCCCAGAGGAGTTCCAATGGCTCCACATTCTCACGCCCTGTCTCCTTCTCCCTCTACCACCTCCCGTACCTCTACTCCCAACCCATTCCTATTTCTGTCTCCATGCCCACATCCTTTTCCCCATGTCGGGCCACAGAACACAAGGATAAACCCGAGTGGAGGAAGACGGTGCCCAGCTACAACCAGTCAGCCGGGGCCATGGACTTGCGTGTATGGAACACACTCGATGAAAGTCAGGAGCCCTTACCCAAAAACTGGGAGATGGCCTACACAGACACCGGCATGGTCTATTTTATAGAGTAAGTAGCCTTTTTACTGCTACTTGCCTGCCTTGTCTTTGTCCTATTACACTCCAATTACATCAGCATTGTTCTAATCCACCTCCCTGTGCTCCCAGCTTCTCCTCCTTCTCTTCTACTTTTTTCTGCCAAATGTGTTGAGAGTTCTGGCAGTGACTCTTTTCTGCCCCTCTTTTCCAGTGCATTCCTTTGTATTCTCTCAGGCCAGCTGTTGGACACAGAAACTGCCTGTATGCTCAGCGATGGCAGTTGTGTTGTTCCCTATACAGTTTTCCCCCTTTTATTCCCCCTGTGTTAGATGCTCTTTGCTGGCTGTTGCTGAAAGCAGCAGGCCTGTATTGTTTACCTGGCCTGTTAGTGTGGCATGCCGTCAGTGCCAAGCCACAGAGAGAGCCAAGTTATGCAGCTTGCTGCTAAATCAATAGCTCATTCTGCCAGTGAGAGAAACAGCAGGCTAAATGGAGCTCACCACCCTTGACCCGTTCTCTCAGTTCTGCTCTTTATGATCCCAGCAACTGCTCCTTCTTTTTTTTCTTTTTCTCAGGTGCGCCTTTTCTCTTGTCAGTCTGTGCTGTTCTTTTTTCCCCTCTTGGTTTCTTGTGCCTCAAATGGCCCTCTGAGTATTGTTAAATTTTTACCAATACAACAGAAGCCTCTTTAATAAGCCGCTTGATCCCAAGAAATTAAATGTTAGCTATAATCCTGTTTTTAGAGAGCTCAGTTGATTTTCCAGAGATGGTTGAATACCTTTCGGGAGAAGTGGCCCCCAAGAGCCCCATGGTAAAAGTATCTCTACATTATTTACAGAGCTTTCAGCCATTCTTTTCTTTATATTTCAGTCACAACAGCAAGACCACCACCTGGCTGGACCCACGCCTTGCAAAGAAAGCAAAGCCACCTGAGAAATGCGAGGAAGGAGGTGAGATACTTTCCGCAGATTGCTCTGATACCAGCACTTGGAGAACCACTTATATGTGCTCTTCTTTACCTCCACGTTTCCCAAATTTCCTGCTGCATAGAACAACCTCTCTGCCTCCCGGGCCCTCTAAAGGGGGCACCGGTTAACAGGCGGAGCTGGAACAGCTGAGCAGCCCTAGTCACAGCCATGCCGGTGACACAGCACAAACCTCCAGACTCCACTCTGCCCCTCTCCTCCTAATGGTTTCGCGGACACATGCAGAGAGCTCATCAGCGCGGCATCTCTCACAAGGCAATTTTCTCTGGCCCCTCTTGCGTAAAGATCCCCTCTGCGCTGCGTGCGTTTGTGACACAGCGGCAGAGGCCCAGAGATGTTGAGCACATACACACCACCGGGAAGGAAGCCTGTTATTTTCGAGGGAGGCTGTGTAAGACATCTTTGCGTTTCCCCTCCCTCTGCTCCCTTCCTCCTCCGTGGTGTGTATCAAGCGCTAAACACATAGTGACAAATAAAAGCGGGCATCCTCTTCTGTGGGTGTAGTTAAGCCTGCTGTGAAGATGCCAGTCAAAGCACCGCACCTCATTGGGTGCGTCCAATTGTCCATGCAGTGCCACAGCAGTATCTTAAGTGATTTGCATCTGCCTTTTTTCCTGTCTGTTCCTCCCTCCAGAGTTACCATACGGCTGGGAGAAGATTGAGGACCCCCAGTTTGGCACCTACTATGTGGAGTGAGTAAACCTTTCACTGTGCACACGTCTACAGGTGTTAATTGGTGTAGATATAGGTGAGGTGCTTATACTGCAGGATAGCATTCAGTGTCTGTGCTTAGAAGGCACATCTTGAACTGTTAGTAAGGTATAGAACAGGGATCATCAACTACATTTATCCAAGGGCCAGAATTTTTCTCAGCAGACATTATGAGAGAGCAGACATTATGCACCAGAGAGTGCAACCTCTGCACTGAAAGACTGTTTTCAGCACACAGACTGGAAGGTCTTCAAAATAGCAGCCTCCCAGGAAGACAGGACAGATGTGGAGGAGTATGCTGATACGGTCACCAGCTACATCGCGAAGTGCACAGAGGATTTCACTACAGTGAAGACCATCACTATGCGGGGTAATCATAAGCCCTGGATGACTGCAGAGGTCAGAATCAGAATCAGAATCAGAATCAGGTTTATTGCCATTGTTCATGTAGTACACAAACTAGGAATTTGTCTCGGTACAATGCTGCAACATTAAACATGATAAGATAAGAGAAATAAACTATACATGTAATAAAGTGTAGGATAAGATTAAGTGATACTGGTCAACAGTTAAAATATATATTAGCCAGCAGCAGATACTGTGGAGAACTATATAGTGCAGTCGGTAATGCAGGAAGAAAACAGTGATGATTGACATGAGTCTGGTTGAGCTGCTGTACATGGTGCACGAGAGTCACTTAGTGTTCAGCAGTCTAATGGCAGAGGGGAAGAAGCTGTTCATGTGACGGGAGGTTTTAGTCTGGATGGACCGAAGTCTTCTACCAGAGGGGAGGGGGGCAAACAGTACGTGACCAGGGTGTGAGGGATCGGCTATGATCCGGCCAGCACGCCTCCGGGTCCTGGAGATGTACAGATCCTGGAGAGATGGGAGCTTGCAGCCGATCACCTTCTCAGCAGTGCGCACGACGCGCTGCAGCCTTAGTCTGTCCCTGGCAGTGGCTCCTGCGTACCACACGGTTATGGAGGTGGTGAGGATGGACTCGATGATGGCTGTGTAGAACTGCACTAACATCTTGGTGGGTAGCTTGAGCTTCCTCAGCTGCCGCAGGAAGAACATCCTCTGCTGGGCTTTTTTGATGAGTGAGCTGATGGTCAGCTCCCATTTGAGGTCCCTGGTGATGGTAGTGCCTAGGAAGCGGAAGGAATCAGCAGTGGTGATGGGAGAGCCTGAGAGGGTGAGGGGGGGCAGAGGAGTAGTGACTTTCCTGAAGTCTACAATCATCTCCACTGTCTTCAGAGCGTTCAGCTGCAGGTTGTTATTGCTGCTCCAGGTCGCCAGCTGGGCCACCTCTCTCCTGTAGGCGGACTCGTCGCCGTTGGAGCTGAGCCCGATGAGGGTGGTGTCGTCCGCAACTTGATCAACTTGACAGACTGGTGGCTGGAGGTGCAGGAGTTGGTGATAAAGGGAGAAGGAGTAGGGGGGAAAGTACACCGCCCTGGGTGATCCGGTGCTGATGCTAGTATAGTCTGAGACAGTCTTTCCCAGCAGCACATGCTGCCCTCGGTCCGTCAGGAAGTCGATGATCCACCTGCAGAGGGAGTCAGGCACGTTGAGCAGGGACAGCTTGTCCCCGGAGCAGAGCGGGGCGGATGGTGTTGAATGCGGAAGCTGAAGTCCACAAACAGGATCCTGGCGTAGGTTCCGGGGAGTCCAGGTGCTGCAGGATGGAGTGGAGGGCCAGGTGACTGCATCATCTACAGACCTGTTGGCTCGGTAGGCAAACTGCAGCGGGTCCAGGAAGAGGGGTGGTGATGGACTTGAGGTGTGGACAGGACCAGGCGCTCAAAGGACTTCATGACTACAGAGGTGAGCGCTACAGGTACTGTAGTCATTAAGTCCAGTGACCGTGGTTCTTGGGGACAGGGATGATGGTGGAGGATTTGAGGCAGGATGGCAGTGGCATAACTTAAGGGAGGTGTTAAAAATGTCTGTGAATACAGGAGCCAGCTGTTTCGCACCAGAGTCTCAGGGTGGAGGGAGACACGCCGTCTGGGCCGGGGGCCTTGCGCGGGTTCAGTCTGGAGAAACTGTTTGAGCACATCCTGCTCACTGATGATAAGGGGAGGGGGGGAGGAGGGGGGGGGTGCCTTAAATGAAGTAGGGAATGTGGAGGCTGTGGAGGTGGAGGGAGGGGGGGAGTTGGACACAGATGACGAGGTGTCAAAACGGGCATAGTGTTGGGACAGTCTCCTGACAAAGGGCTTTGTCATCCTGACCTTTAGGAGCCTGAGGCCGATAGTTGGTGATCTGCCTCAGTCCTCTCCACACGGAAGCCGAATCATTAGCAGTGAACTGCTGCTGGAGTCTCTCTGAGTACACAGATTTAGCCCTCTTCAGCTCTCTGTTAAAACGTATTTAACCTCCTGTAGCAGTCCCTGTCTCCACTTTTCAGCGCTGCTTCCTTCTCCTTCCTGATCTGTCTGAGCTGGCAGTGAACCAGGGGCTTATCATTAGAGTACTTCACCCTGGTGCGTGATGAAGACATGTTCTCTTCACAAAAGTGGATATATGAGTTCACAGTGTCCGTTGTACTCATCCAGATCATGCGTGGCTCCTTTAAGCATGCCCCAGTCAGATATTTTCCCTGCACGTTTCCAGCTTCTCCTCAGCATCACTGGTCCGTATCTTCGTAGTGCTCACAACAGGTTTAGTGAGCTTCAATCTCTGTCTGTATGTGGGAATGAGGTGAACCATCACGTGATCAGATAATCCCAGCGCAGCTCGAGGGACAGCGCGATATGCGTCTTTCACTGTGGTGTAACAGTGATCCATCCATCGAGGTGCGCTCGCTGCTCACAGCCAGAGATGCAGCCTTCAGAGCGAAGGACAGGATCGCCCTCCGCTCAGCTAGGTCTGCGCTTTCAAAGGGAATTAAGGCGGCAAAGCGCGCCTATGCGAAGAAAATCCAGGGACACCTCTGTGACACTAGGAACACCAAGCAGATGTGGCAGGGAGTTCGGACTCTGACGGGCTTTA
Organism: Pholidichthys leucotaenia; assembly: GCA_020510985.1. Classification (NCBI taxonomy): domain Eukaryota; kingdom Metazoa; phylum Chordata; class Actinopteri; order Cichliformes; family Pholidichthyidae; genus Pholidichthys; species Pholidichthys leucotaenia. The sequence continues at coordinate 266,919,545 of CM035843.1, forward strand.
AGCCTAGGCAGGGGGTCGATGATGACGACGCTTCGCTTCTAGACAGGCTTAACGACTTCTTTGCACGTTTTGAAGCATCAAATTTGACAATCGGAGGGAGGGCTGGCCCTCCCCCACCATCGGTCGGACCAGCTTTTACCATCAACACAGCGGACACACGGAGGACCCTAACCAGAGTCAACCCACACAAAGCTGCAGGTCCAGACAACATTCCGGGACGTGTGCTCCGAGACTGCGCGAGCGAGTTGGCGGATGTCCTGACTGACATTATAACATCTCCCTGAGTCAGGCCATCGTTCCCAGATGCTTCAAGACCTCTATCATTGTACCAGTGGCAAAGAAACCAGTGGTGTCCTGTTTGAATGACTATCGTCCTGTTGCACTGACACCAATTGTGATGAAGTGTTTTGAGCAGCTTGTCAAACCACACATTACAGCCTGCCTCCCTGCATCACACGACCCGCTCCAGTTTGCATATCGTTCAAACCGCTCCACGGAGGATGCTATAGTCACCACCCTACACTCTGTCATCACCCACCTGGACCAGAAAGACACCTACGCCAGACTCCTGTACATTGATTTCAGTTCAGCATTCAACACCATTATTCCCCAGAGACTGATGGAGAAATTACTCCTTCTCGGTCTGAACACCGCCACATGTCTCTGGATCCTGCATGTATAGTTTATTTCTTTTATCTTATCATGTTTAATGTTGCCGCATTGCACCGAGACAAATTCCTAGTTTGTGTACTACATGAACAATGGCAATAAACCTGATTCTGATTCTGATTCTGATTCTGATCCTGGATTTTCCTGACTGAGAGACCTCAGTCTGTCCGGGTTGGAAACAACATCTCCAAGTCTGTCACGCTGAGTACCGGATCCCCTCAAGGCTGTGTACTCAGTCCACTGTTGTTTACACTTCTAACACATGACTGTGTATCCAGACACGAGGGGAACCAGATTATTAAGTTCGCAGATGACACCACGGTGGTGGGACTTATCCAGAGGGATGAGGAATCAATGTACAGGGAAGAAGTGAGAGACCTGGAGGGCTGGTGCAGGGAGAACAATCTGGTGCTCCACGTGGACAAAACGAAGGAGATGATTATCGACTTCCGGCGGTCACAGCCTGAGCACGCCCCCCTCAGCATCGGCGGCCGTTTAGTGGAGAGAGTAGAGAACATCAAGTTCCTCGGAGTGCAGATCTCGCAGGACCTGACCTGGAGCAAGAATTCCTTGGAGATCAGGAAGCGGGCTCAGCAGAGACTGCACTTCTTGAGGAAACTCAAACAGGCCTCTCTCCCCATCTGCATCCTCAGGACCTTCTACAGAGGTGTGGTGGAGAGTGTTCTGACGTACTGCATTGCTACATGGTACTCCAGTTGCAGTATGTCAGACAAAAAAGCCCTGCAGAGGATAGTCAAGGGGGCGGAGAGGGTAATTGGTGTCTCCCTCCCCTCTGTCCAAGAACTTTTTCAGAACCGTTGTAGGAGCAGGGCACTGAACATTGTCAAGGACCGTTCTCACCCTCTGCATAAACACTTTGAACTTCTCCCATCTGGTAAACGATTCCGGAGCATCAGAGGCAGAACCACCAGACTGATCAACAGCTTCCTTCCACAAGCTGTCAGGATGCTGAACAGTTGACCCGGAATCTCTCATACACACTACTGCACCTACGGACATTTTGTATATTATAGTTAGTTATTCTTTTTTTTTTTCTCCCCAAGTATGTCTCAGGGATGTGTGAATGGATGGGGGGGTGGGGGTGGGGGTGGGAGCTATGTGGGAATGTGTCTTAATTATGCTGCTTCTTATATGGATGCCGAGAGAAACGCAATTTCATCTTGCCTGCACTACAGTTGTATGTACAGCAATATGACAATAAAGTTTGATTTGATTTGATGAGGGCCAGATGTTCTCTTACAATAAAATAAAATTAATATTGTATCCTAAGTAATACATTATTATTTGATATATCTTCCAAATATGTAATGTTTCAGCTTTTGTCAGTGTTAACAGACTCAAATTACCTGTACTGCAGCCAGCCACTAGGGGGCAATTGCGATATTTTAGGCTTCATATTTGTGAGGCTGTCAAGCTGTCCATCATGGTCATATGCATTGTCGTTGTTTGTGGAGAACGCTGGCAGGAGAAAGGCCTTCTGAATATATTTCAAGCATAAAAAAATGGCACTCAAAGAGCCTTAAGTGGAAAGTTGACACAGAAAACCCCAGCTTTAACGAAGAATGGACTGATAGGTATGTATTCATCGTGCTAACTTTTTCAAATGCTGTACCTGTGTGCCACATTTGCAACAAAACTATTCCTGAATTCAGTAATATTGTGGGGGCTGGATAGAATGCTCCTGCGTGCCGGATGTGGCTCACAGGCCACCAGCTTACATTCACTGGTATAGAAATATGGTACTGCTTCTAAATATGAAGTTTGTTCCCATGGAACTTGTGGACCAAGTTATCGCGGTGTGCTAGGCTATTGTTTGATCAGTAGTTTCCCACAGTTCCCCAGAAAGTAATTATGGGTGTAAAAACAACACCAGTGGGTTGCTGCTTTGTGTGAGTATTAGAATGTGAAAATACAGTGAACACAACAGACAATGAAGGTTTTAGGGGTCCCTAAGAGGGAAACGAGGGTTGGGATTCCATTCTGATCAAGAGTGTAAACAAGAGCACAATGTTTCATTTTAGCCCCATTACCGTGGACAAAGGGGGAGAGACCTGCTGGCAGGGAGGGAAATCAGTACACCCGTTTATGCAGGAGGGTCATTTCGAGCCTGCTTCTCCTGTTGTGGGTTGCTTTTTTTGGGTGGGGTTGGCAAATTTTATTGTGAATGAACGACCAGATGCGACAACGTGACACAAAGTCTCATTACTTCCACAAAACGTGAGGCGCGGCAATCAAAGAGCGCGAGGCTGAGGCAGCGTGGAAGAGGAAATGAAGGAGTGGGAATGAAAGAGAGGGGAATGTTTATCTCTTCCGATTTAATGGGGAGGGCATCTCTGTGCATGAGTCATGCGCAGCTAGAGCACTTTTTATTGAACGCACACACATATACAGTCAGTGTCTCAGCATGTGGCTGATTTTCTGTGCAGCATCGATGCATTCCGCCTTCCCAAGGTGCTGTCATGATCGGGATTTACAACCGTTAAAGCTCATTATGCAGATGAGCTTCCTCTCCCCATTACCATCTAACCGTGGAGGGACATTTCCCATGGTAGCAGGAAATGTTTAAACACACAGGTGTGAGCGCAAATCATTAATTGTTTTTAAGGCTGAGCTTGATGTGAAGTCCCCAAAGTGTAGCTGCTGGTCCTTGGTCAGTAGGGCTGTTTATTTTAGGACATACTTAGTTAAAAGAACATCTTTAGGCTGGGGGGGGGGGTGTCTTTAATCATCCCACAAGTTAGTGAATCCTGATCCTGATGTGCATCTCATCAAGGAAATTTGCAGTTCTATTACTGTCTTTTGATTCAATGTTTGTAATACATGTGATGCAAGGTGGTGGATTGTGTTTTGTTAGAAATGCCGTCTGCCCGGCGCAGGTTGCATCATACACAGCCCTTGTAGTCAAATCACAGGTTTGCATGTCAGGGCGAGAACAGTATCATCACTGTGGACAAGCTCTGCTCGGTGAGGCCACACATGAAATGAGGAAGACGGAAAACAGCTGGATATGTGATTGACAGCAAGCACGAGAAAATTAGCTTTTACATCAGCTTTGCACATGCAGCCTTATGTAACCTACTGTTCTACCTTTTCCACATCTTGGTTAACTAATATTGTTGTCTTTCCCTGCACAGCCACATCAACCAGAAGACTCAGTTTGAGAATCCAGTGATGGAAGCAAAAAGAAAGTTGAGCGTGGACACGATCCCTGCAGTAATTCCACAACCAGCCGCACCCTCAGGTGAGTGCACCCACTACTGATGTGAAGGAGGGAAGTAGATGGGGAGCTTTTTCCTCATTTGACATATTTTGGAAATTGCCAAAATAACATGCTGAGATGTGACAATAAGACTTGTATTAAGCCAGTCCTTCTCAAATAGTGGGGGGCGCGATGCGATGCCGGGGGGGGGCGCGTGTGACCCCGGGGAACAGGCTTTGCTTTTGCCGTGTAAGTGTAATTGCACATCCACGGCAGCAGGTGGTGCAGTGGCGCTCTCATTGTCAAAGTCTGTGCGGGAGTTTAAAACTTTTTAAATTGCTGTCAACAAACCCCTTGAGAGACACCATGGAGAAATATTTAACAGTAACGAAAAGAAAGGCGGAGAGAGACACAGGTAAAGAGACAAATGAAAGTCTCCCAAAAGCTAAGACGAGGAAATATGACGAAGCTTGTCTAGCGCTTGGCTTCACTCTGACTACGGTGGGAGACGAGGAAAGACCGGTGTGTTCACTGTGTCTGAAAGTGTTGGCAGCGGACAGCATGAAGCCAAATAAATTAAGACGTCACCTACAGACATTACATCCTCAACACATTGATAAGCCGCTTGATTTTTTTCAGCGAAAACGTGCGGAGTACGGCCAACAATCATCCCGCTTTGTGAACGCTACATCAGTAAACCAGCGAGCACTTTCAGCATCATTTAAAGTGGCGCACCAAATTGCGCAGTGCAAAAAAACCCACACAATTGCAGAGGAGTTGATACTGCCTTTTTCTACCTTTTTCTTCAGACTAAAATGTTAAATATATTGGTACTCCTGTGTTAATGTTCCAGATCAATTTACATTTAATATTATTTATTGATTGAATTATTTTTCTCAGCATCAAATGGTTCAGTTGGTCAAAAATGTTTCTAGTTTAAATAAGGATTGACATATTTTTTATTTCAGGCACTTTGATGCACTTTAAGTTTTTTTTTTTCTGTTTTAGACTATAACAGGGTTTCTGTGTGGCAAAATAAAGTTAATATTTGTTGAAAGTTGATTTATATTGCTTTTTTTCTTTTGTTAATGTTAAAAAGGATACAATTTTAGGTATACTTATACAATTTTTATAGATAATGATCTTATTTATAGTCACTGCGGCGAGTTGGGGGGGCGCAAAATATTTTCTCTTTCCTAGGGGGGGCTTTGCAAAAAATAATTGAGAAGCACTGTATTAAGCCAATGAGAATACATTTTCCTGTTTTAAAATATCAGCTTTGACATGCATGCATTTGATATGTTAAAGTAAGGGTTTGGTTGTTGTTTGTGCACGGTTTGTCAAGGAAAATTTTTGGTCAGAATTATATCATGGATTTCTAGAGAGAGGGAGTCAAAAAGGGTGAGAAAACAAATGATATTAGTCTGTGACTCTGGTTTGAGATTAAAGAGTAAAGCTCAAACTCTTATTTTTTTTTTATCTCACTCTACACCAGAGGCATCAAGTAAGAGCCGAGGTGCTGCTGGTTTTCTTGCACTAACTTCCTTCCAATTGATCGCTGATGAGTGAAAGCATCTGCTTTAGTGGCTGGTTGGGAAGAAAGCCTGCAGGGTGTTAGCGCTCCGACACATGATTTGACGCCCCTGTTCTACACACTGACAGTGTAACTCTAGACTGTACACTGCTAATAGGTTGTTTGAGTTTTGTATTTAATGCTATAATTATGCATATTAGATTAATTTAAATTTTATACAGTTGTCCTTGTTTCCCAGTATATACAGTGGTGTGAAAATGTGTTTGCCCCCTTCCCAATTTCTCGTTTTTTTGTGTGTTTGTCGCACTTAAATGTTTCAGATCATCAAACAGATTTAAATATTACACAAAGATAACACAAATAAACACAAAATGCAGTTTTTAAATAAAGGTGTTTATTATTAAGGTAAAAAAAATCCAAACCTACATGGCCCTGTGTGAAAAAGTGATTGCCCCCTAAACCTAATAACTGGTTAGGCCACCCTTAGCAGCAACAACTGCAATCAAGTGTTTGCGATAACTGGCAATGAGTCTTTTACAGTGCTGTGGAGGAATTTTGGCCCACTCATTTTTGCAGAATTGTTGTAATTCAGCCACATTGGAGGGTTTTTCAGCATGAACTGCCTTTTTAAGGTCATGCCACAGCATCTTAATCGGATTCAGGTCAGGACTTTGACTAGACCACTCTAAAGTCTTCATTTTGTTTTTCTTAAGCCATTCAGAGGTGGACTTGCTGGTGTGTCTTGGATCATTGTCCTGCTGCAGAACCCAAGTGTACTTCAGCTTCGGGTCACGAACAGATGGCCGGACATTCTCCTTCAGGATTTTTTGGTAGACAGCAGAATTCATGGTTCCATTTACCACAGCAAGTCTTCCGGGTCCTGAAGCAGCAAAACAGCCCTAGACCATCACACTACCACCACCATATTTTACTGTTGATATGATGTTCCTTTTCTGAAATGCTGTGTTACTTTTACACCGGATGTAATGGGACACACACCTTCCAAAAAGTTCAACTTTTGTCTCGTCAGTCCACAGAGTATTTTCCCAAAAGTCTTGGGGATCATCAAGATGTTTTCTGGCAAAACTGAGACGAGTCTTTGTTCTTTTTGCTCAGCAGTGGTTTTCGTCTTGGATCTCTGCCATGCAGGCCATTTTTGCCCAGTCTCTTTCTTATGGTGGAGTCATGAACACTGAGCTTAACTGAGGCAAGTAAGGCCTGCAGTTGGTTGTTTTTGTGGGTTCTTTTGTGATCTCTTGGATGAGTAGTCGCTGCACGACTACTCTTGGGGTAATTTTGGTCGGCCGGCCGCTCCTGGGAAGGTTCACCACTGTTCCATGTTTTTGCCATTTGTGGATAATGGCTCTCACTGTGATTCGCTGGAGTCCCAAAGCTTTAGAAATGGCTTTATAACCTTTTCCAGACTGATAGCTCTCAATTACTTTGTTTCTCATTTGTTCCTGAATTTCTTTAGATCACAGCACGATGTCTAGCTTTTGAGGATCTTTTGGTCTACTTCACTTTGTCAGGCAGGTCCTATTTAAATGATTTCTTGAATAAGAACAGGTGTGGCAATAATCAGGCCTGGGTGTGACTAGAGAAATTGAACTCAGCTTTCCAAAGATGTGATAAACCACAGTTAATTTATGTTTTAACATGGAGGGGGCAATCACTTTTTCACACAGGGCCATGTAGGTTTGGATTATTTTTTTACCCTTAATAATAAACACCTTCATTTAAAAAAAAAACTACATTTTGTCTTTACTTGTGTTATCTTTGTCTAATATTTAAATTTGTTTGATGATCTGAAACATTTAAGTGTGACAAACATACAAAAAAATGAGAAATCAGGAAGGGGGTAAACACTTTCTCACATCACTGTAGCAGACGTTTGTTTATTTTGCCTCATCGATTAATGGATGTATTACTATCAGATATTCTTCAGCAGATAACTTTGGTGATGCTATGCAGAAAAATAATGTTTGTAATGCCATCTAATTTCATAATGAACAGGTCAGTGTGAAACTTTTTCTTAATAATGCTTCATGTAGTGCTGGGTGAACATTTCAAAAGCTTACATCTTTAAAATTGCTACGAAGACACTGTAGAGCAGCGTTTCACAGCCAGGGTTCCCTGAAACGTTCAGATTTCTTTGGGAAATTTTCTAATTTCACTTCTTAATTGGTCCAAAAAATTTAAAATACAGACGTGGACAAAATTGTTGGTACCCCTCTGTTAATGAAAGAAAAACCCACAATGGTCACAGAAATAACTTGAATCTGACAAAAGTGGTAATAAATAAAAATTCTATGAAAATTAACCAATGAAAATCAGACAATGCTTTTGAATTGTGGTTCAACAAAATTATTTTAAAAACAAACTCATGAAACAGGCCTGGACAAAAATGATGGTACCCCTAGAAAAGATTTAAAATAATGTGACCAAAGGGACATGTTCAACCAAGATGTGTCCTCTAATTAACATCACAGGTGTCTACAAACTTGTAATCAGTCAGTCGGCCTATTTAAAGGGTGACAAGTAGTCACTGTGCTGCTTGTTGACATGGTGTGTACCACACTAAACATGGACCAGAGGAAGCAAAGGAGAGAGTTGTCTCAGGAGATTAGAAAGAAAATTATAGACAAGCATGTTAAAGGTAAAGGCTATAAGACCATCTCCAAGCAGCTTGATGTTCCTGTGACTACAGTTGCACATATTATTCAGAAATTTAAGATCCACAGGACTGTAGCTAACCTCCCTGGACGTGGCCGCAGGAGGAGACTGATAATATGAATGGTAACAAAAGAGCCCAGAACAACTTCTAAACACATTCATGGTGAACTCCAAGGTCAAGGTACATCAGTGTCAGATCGCACCATCCGTCGTTGTTTGAGCCAAAGTGGACTTCATGGGAGACGACCAAGGAGGACACCACTGTTGAAAACAAATCATAAAAAAGCCAAACTGGAATTTGCCGAACTGCATGTTGGCAAGCCACAAAGCTTCTGGGAGAATGTCCTATGGACAGACGAGACAAAACTGGAACTTTTTGGCAAGGCACATCAGCTCTATGTTCACAGACGTAAAAATTAAGCATACCAAGAAAAGAACACTGACCCTACTGTGAAACATGGAGGAGGGTCTGTTATGTTGTGGGGCTGCTTTGCTGCATCTGGCACAGGGTGTCTTGAATCTGTGCAGGGTACAATGAAATCTCAAGACTATCAAGGTATTCTAGAGAGAAATGTGCTGCCCAGTGTCAGACAGCTTGGTCTCGGTCGCAGGTCATGGGTCTTACAACAGGATAATGACCCAAAACACAGCTAAAAACACCCAAGAATGGCTAAGAGCGAAACATTGGACTATTCTAAAGTGGCCTTCTATGAGCCCTGATGTAAATCCTATTGAACATCTGTGGAAGGAGCTGAAACATGCCGTCTGGAGAAGGCACCCTTCAAACCTGAGACAACTGGAGCAGTTTGCTCATGAGGAGTGGGCCAAAATACCTGCTGAGAGGTGCAGAAGTCTCACTGACAGTTACAGAAATCGTTTGATTGCAATGATTGCCTCAAAAGGTTGTGCAACAAAATATTAAGTTAAGGGTACCATCATTTTTGTCCAGGCCTTTTTCATGAGTTTGTTTTTTAAAATAATTCTGTTGAACCACAATTCAAAAGCATTGTCTGATTTTCATTGGTTAATTTTCATAGAATTTTTATTTATTACCACTTTTGTCAGATTCAAGTTATTTCTGTGACCATTGTGGGTTTTTCTTTCATTAACAGAGGGGTACCAACAATTTTGTCCACGTCTGTAATTTGATGTTGTTATGCATGGGTGCCTACAGAGTCCATGCACAATTACAGCAAATTATTTGCATTTTTTTAACCAAGTAAGAAGTGATGTAATGGTGGAAAACCATGTGCCATTGACCCTGCAGGGTTACTTTTCAGCCAGTCAGTAAAGCAGGTGTTTTCACTGATCTGCAATCAGTGGGAGGGAATTTGGTCAAATCACCTGTTTAAGAGACTGGCTGGGCAGAAAACCTGCAGTGTCTGAGACCTCCAATCTAGATGGACGAGTAAAACTTCAAGCCAGAGAGAGAATAAGAAGTGTATATCTATTTCTTTGTGAAATATACAATCAATGCATATTTTAGTCATACACAGGGATGGCGATCATTAAGAAATAGTTGAGCGACAAAAAATGGACAGCTCTCTCAACAATTTTTCAGTGAGCGCCCAGCGACCACCAAGATCTCTGTGATCTTCCAGTGATCTCCACTGTCACTGTTCTCAAAGCTCTGACTCAGTCCAAAACAAATGGTGGCTGCTCATTGAAAGGCCCTTCAGAGATCTGGCCATTTTTTCCATGCTCAGCGATCACCACTGCTGTGTAAAAGGGGTAGAAGAGCCCCTAGAAACCTCTTATGTATTTACCCAGAGGCTCTAAGTCAATCAAGAAGTGCTCAACAACCTCCTCAGGGGCCCAAGACGCTCAGTGATCCCTTTGTGATCGCTCATGTTCTCTACAGAAATTACTTTTTCGAGTCTTTAGGAGATCGTTGAGAGATGGACCAATTTTTGATCTCTCAGTGGTTGCCTAATGATCTCCGTGCTGGGTAAAGGGGCCCTTAGCCATCATGCTTTACTAAGATGATGATTATGGTAAACGTAAATTCTTTTAATTTCATTTTAATTATTTAAGCTTCTGTTACAAATTGCTCTAATCTCTTGATTGCCGATTTTTTTAACTCTTGATGTTGATACTGTTAATTTTTATCTTCTCTTCTGTTCATGTCTTTTACATGAATGATAAAGCAGGTTGTTACAGCAGCTTCTTGCCGACCATTAATGAACTGAGTGGCTGCAGAGACTCAGATATGAAGCAAATATGAATTATTTTGATCAGTGTGTCATGCAGCGCTGATCAAAGGATGAAAGATATTGAGTTGAATGCTGTTCTAAAGAAGAAAAAAAAATAGTATTTTCTTATAAATGATGTCTTAACATCTCATCAAGAACAGTCAATAGCAGTCTGTGTTCTCTTGTAAGAAAACAGAGCTAGTAATATGCAAGTTCCAGCTTTAAAGTCAGTTTTGTACAACGCAGCATTGGACACGGTATCCATCTACTTGAACACTTATCATTTTCTTCATGCCGAGTTTTGTGTGGGTGTCAGATGTTCAAAAAGTTGACAAGTTGCTGATAAACAGTCCGCAGCCTCTGAAGCAATGATACTCAATTTGAATAATGGAACAGTGCTTCGCTGGGTGGCGGAATTCATTCTGACAAGTAGATATGATATAGGGAGTTCTGAGGTCCCTTTGAAATCCTTTCGCCCCACTCATTCACTGTAGTTGAAAGATCTCTTTAGAAGAGAGACTGAGCAGGAGAAAGGGGTGGCTGTGGTTTGAAGGTGACTTGTGATCACAAATTGCACTTATACGAGGTCATCTGTTCATCATTTACCACCTGTGGGCAATGCTGCCGCTTCGCCAATCTAATCACCTTATTCCCAGTAAACTCAAAGGTCAGGGAGAAGCGGGATGCCGTGCCAGAAAACATGCACGAATCATCCTCTTCCATGTGTGCGCAGAAAGCGTGAGTGCATTAGTATTCAAACGGGCCTCCGTATTCCAGACGCCCCTCGGACACGACTGTCTGCTTCGCCGTGTTCCGCGCGGGCCCCACCTCCCTCCGCAGAGCAGTCTGCGGACGATATCGCCGTGTGCCACCACCTCCAGCTTCCACCGCCTCCCCCGTGCTCGCTCTCCACCTCCCCACCCTTGTTAATGAGAATTAATGGCCAGTGGTCCTGTGCAACTGTTGCGGACGTGCTTGAGGTGGCTTCTAAGCGCTGTTTTGACAAGGCTGGCTGGGCTGACCTCCCAGACAATGCCGCAGAGCACAGCGGCCGTAATTACTGCACTGACAATGCTGTCAGACATTTCATATAATCGCTTTGCCCCCGAGGAAACACACTGTCCCTTTGTGGGCCACGGCTTAATCAGGCCCGTGTAAACATGGCTTTGGTGTGTAGCTGCCTCCCCATCCATTCCCACTCTGCGCTCTCTCCCTCTTTACTATTTTGCCAGTGATGCTTTCATGGGGATTTTGTGAGAATCAGCGTTTCAGTGTGCGAATATGACAAGCAGCTTAGATTTTTTAAGCATGTTTAGGTTTTGCACCCTTGACCAACACTTATTTAACTTCTTTCTTTTTTTAAAAAAAAAGTCTTATTTCTGTAATGCAGCAGTGTCATGTTAATTATACTTGGCATAATCTTTTTTTTTCTTCTCTGCGCTGTCACGTTCATCTGCCAATTGCCATGCAATTATGCAAATCACAATCCCATGACACATTGAGAGTGGTGTACGAGACAGGGGTGGGGGTGGTGGTGGGGGTTTCGGTCTGTATTCCCCCTAATGAGATTGATGTCCCACCATCTATCAGTGTGGGAACTGCCAGAGAAGAAACCCAGCATGCAGGGACACGGTGCACAACTCACAATCTCACAGGCGCACACCACAGGGAAGGGCGAGCGAGGATTTAGTTAGAATTTACCTCTTTCTGTCGAGGCTAACTCCGTTCCTCTGTCTCTTTCTGTCTCCTCACTCATATTGCTCCCCGTCTCTCTCTCTCTCACACACACACACGCACGCACAAACACACACACGCTGTCTAATATAATTCCATTCTTGTCTTCTATAAAGTTGCCCCATTTACGCAACCTGCAGGCGAGACAAAGGAAATTTGCAATGAAAAGTTTACCTGGAAAATGTCAGCTGCATTTGTGGATGGATTTATCACTACAGTGGAAGGAATATGCTGCTTGTGGTGAGACCGGAGCAAAATATAAACACCAAGTAGTGACTGAATGCTTTTTTTTTTCCGGGGTGGGGGGGCTGTGACAGTGGTCAGTGGTGGCTTTACAAACTGATCAGTAGATTTAGGAGCTTTTATATGTTGGAGGTTTGTTGTTTGAGGTTGCAGCTAAATTGTGAGTTCTCAGTGTCCATGTCATTACTATCAGTGAGAAGATGTGCTGTCAGACATGATGTCATTGTGCAAATGCTGTTATGATGGAGACAGATGGCAGTTTATGAGCAAGCTTTTCGGCTTCTCCTCATGTGCCAGGCTCATTTTCACATGCATGCGCGTGCTTGTGTGGCAGCAGCTCACAGGCTGCAGAACGCTAAAGATGTGCTGCTTTCGTCCGTAGAATGTGTACGTTTGAAATCAACCATCAAAGATCAATTTTGGAAATGTGAAGGATGTGAATACAGCCGCACAGTGCACCTGATGGCTTGATTTTCTTGAGTTAGTCAGAACAAGGGTGCTTTACTTAAACCTCATTAAAAGATATCCAAAGTGTTTGGACAAAATATGACAATTTTTGAAGCAATCCTTGAACGAGCAGTTTGGATTTGGCCACCTGTAAATACAGAATATGGACAAAAGTGTTGGGACACCTCTTTATCGTTAAATTCAGGTGTTTCATTCCAATAAAATGTTAATGGTTCGGCTCATCAAGATATTTTGAACAATTCTATGTTTCAAATTTAATGGGGATGTTTGGAGAAGGTCCTTTTTTGCATATGTAACTGTGCCCTAGAGGACAAAGTAAGGTTTACAGTACTGTGAAAAAGTATTTGCTCCCTTTCTAATTTCTTAAATTTTTGCACATTTGTCACACTTAAATGTTTCAGATCATCAAACAAATTTTAAAATTAGACAAAGATAACCCAAGTAAATGCAAAATGCAGTTTTTAAATGAGGATTTCATTTATTAAGGGGAAAAAAGCTATCCAAACCTACCTGGCCCTATGTGAAAAAGTAATTGCCCCCTAAACCTAATATCTGGTTGTGTCACCCTTGGTGGTGTTTTAATTCAGCCACATTGGAGGTTTTGAGCTTGAGGTCTCAAATTAATGGCCGGACATTCTCCAGGATTTTCTGGTAAAGAGCAGAATTCATGGTTCCATCAGTTACGGCAAGTGGTCCAGATCCTGAAGCAGCTAAGCAGCCCCAGACCATCACACTACCACCACCATGTTTGACTGTTGGTATGATGCGCTTTTTATGAAATGCTGTGTTAAGTTTTACACCAGATGTAACGGGACGCATACCTTCCAAGAAGTTCAACTTTGGTCTTTCTCAAAAGTCTTGAGCATCATCAAGATGTTTTTTGGCAAATGTGACATGAGCCTTTGTGTTCTTTTTGGTCAGCAGTGGTTTTCTTCTTGGAATTCTCCCTTGGATGTCATTTTTGCCCAGTTTCTTATTGTTGAATCATGGACCAGTGTCCAAAACCGAGGCAAGTGAGGCCTGCAGTTGTTTAGATGTTGTTTTGGATTTTTGTTTCTCTGTTCTTGAATTCCTTTAGATCGCAGCATGATGTGTTGCTTTTTGAGATCTTTTAGCATACTTTGCATCATCAGACAGGATCTATTTAAGTGATTTCTTGATTCAAAAGGTCTGGCAGTAATCAGGCGTGGGTGTAGCTAGTGAAATTGAACTCAGCTTTCCATAAAAAAGGGATAGCTTTTTTCCCTTGATAAATGAAATCATCATTTATAAACTGAATTTGATATTTCCTCAGGTTATCTTTGTCTAATATTAAAATTTGTTTGATCTGAAATATGCAAAAAATATGAAAAGATGCAAAAAAAATAAGATAAGATGCAAAAGGAATAAGAAATGAGGAAGGGGCAAATACTTTCTCACAGCACTGTATAAAAGCATAGTTGGTTGAATTTGATGTGGAAGACTTGAGTCGTGTCCTTAACCCCATCCATCACCTTTTGGGATGAACTAGAGTGGAGAGCCAGACCCTCTGGTCCAACGAATGCTCTTTGGGATGAACAGGCAAAAATTCCCACAGACACACTGCAGAATCTTGTAGAAACCCTTCCCAATCGAGTGGAAATTGTCATAGTTGTAAAGGGGGGACCATCAGTATGGATTTAAAAAGAGACATCATAAAAGTAAGGTGTAGGTGGCCCAACACTTTTCGAACATGTCGTCTGTTTCTGCATTTGTCGTATTATGCAGCTATTGAACACAAATAGAACACCTTTGCTGGGGAGCTGCAGATCAGCGGTTAGCAGCTCCTCATTTTTGGGCCCAGATATTTTTTTTAAGTTTGCATATTCTCCTGTTATTGCACACGTTTCCTCCCTGTGCCGTTTCTCTTCCAAAAAGAGAGGAAAAATGCCATGGCAGATTCTTGCTGCCTGTCCCGACGCAGGAGACTCAACATTTCTCTCCTACTTAAAAAAGGATAAATTTATCCTAATTTGACATAAAATATTAAGGAAATGGGCCAACCCAGACCACAAAGCTGTCGATCTTTCAGCTGTCTGATAGAGAAATGGATATTTTCAATAATCCTTTATAATAAAGGTGAAAGTCTGCTCTTCAATCTTACTGCATCTTGGTGTGATTTTAGAATGTTTGTGTCAAAATATTTAATATATTTGAACTGTAGTAACAGTAATTCATTCATTAAACACATTTTCTCTTATGTGTCCCACAGAGGAGCCTCGTAAGGGAGCGCGGGGCTTCACTCGAGATCCGTCTCAGCTGCAGGGTTCCATCCTGCAGACAGCACTCAGAAAAAGTCCCCAGGGCTTTGGGTTCACCATCATCGGAGGAGACCGACCGGACGAGTTTCTTCAGGTCAAAAATGTCCTTCCAGATGGGCCTGCCGCACAGGACAACAAGATTGCCTCAGGTAACTTTGCCAACATATGTAATATTTTGAAAAAAGGTGCACTGCTGTTTCTGGATTGGACTCTAGTTTAGCAGTTAAAGACGGTCCAGCTGTAACTGACCATAATGCAAAGTGGTGAGAAAAGTCAAGGGAAGATGAAAGCATTGCATGCTTTTTTGTATGGCATGCGTGTTTATTCACACGGTCACACTCAAGCTTCCCATCAGCATGTGTTCTGTCGTTACTGTGGTTTTATGTACAAATTAATACAAGCATTTACAAGCAAAACAGTCTGAATGTCACATTGGCAAATGTTTATAGGTAGTGCAGCAGCTCTAAAAACAGAAAACTTGTCAATAAAGCACATGTTCAGTTTATAGTCGACATTCTGGTTTTATGTCCTCCCGTATAGTCACAGAATCAATTGGCCTGTATATTGGCCATCTTTTGTAGCTAGAGGTTGACATGCATGGGTTATTTAAATAATGTGCATACACAGTAATATGCAACATGGACATGCTTCAGGTGAAAACTCAGTAGTGACACCGTAGCAGCACCGTCATCTTAATAGTTCAGTAAAGTCTGCTTTAATTGTACATAGAAATGCTATGATCACATGCACGGTGATGGCAGTAATGTGAATTAATGCTTGTGTGGACGGGTATAGGACTCTCATTACAATAGTATTGATTGCCACACCATTGCTGCTGCTGAGAACCTACATAGAAGTGAAACAGCGAGGGTAATTATTTTCAGTGTTTCATTTCCCGTGAGAAGGAGCGTAATTGACTATACCAAAAGACGAATGTAATTAATTTCATTGGGTTTTAATAGCGAGCAGTAGACTGCAACAGCTTACTTTTGACTCTGACCTTTTATTTCCGAGATGCTATACTTCGCTTGCCTATTTTTGGATTTTCAATCATTAGATCAACATGTAATTGAAAAGGAACTGTGTATTTATATGCGACTTATCTCCTGCTGTAGCAGTATTTGCTAGAGGAATGTATCGATTGTGTAGGTGGGTGATCCACCTCTGGGCTCCTCGCCAGTCAGCAATTCAGCCGGTTCTCTGGGCCTATATCTGGGCGAGGCCATGGGTGACGAGAGTCCATCCCTTACAGGAAGATGAAAGGAATCAAAAGAAAAAGCATGTCAATGATCTTGTTCGGTTTTACATTCTCCCACACTCTCTCCCTCCCATCAACTGCTTTGAATTTTCTAAGAAAAGACACAGATTCTACTTCTGCAATGCTGCTGCATAACTACTGTTTAACTAACTAACTAACTAACCTGCACTTATATAGCGCTTTTCTAGTCACAAAGACCACTCAAAGCGCTTTCATTAATACTAACCCTCTATTCTAAGGGCCTATAGGAAACAGATATCTAGGGACAATTTAGAACAGCCAATTAACCTAACATGCATGTCTTTGGCATGTGGGAGGAAACCGGAGAAATCCCGGAGTAAACCCACGCAACACGGGGAGAACATGCAAACTCCACACAGATCACTGTTGGTCGGGGGCTGGGATGGAACCCACGATCCCACAATCCCCACAATCCCCCGGCCAAGGGTAAACTGTGCTGCCGCAGTGCTAACCACTGCGCCACCGTGCAACCACAGTTCTGATGATTTTTGTCAGTGCCCAGGAGTCTGTTATCATCCTAATCAATGTTAGAATAACATTTTAATGATGCAGTAGGTTTGTTCTGGGCTCCAAAGTTGCCACACATGTAATCCATGCATTACAAAGACTATAAACTTTATATAGTGGGATTGTGGGAAGGATCACCCGGAATTCTCCTTGCTTGTTAACATATTCAGTGAAATAAACACTGGAATGATCTTTCCAACCGAGGATCTTCATAGCTTTCTTCAACACCTGTATAAAGCGTGATTTGATTTTGTTTTTTAACTAAAAGTTACCCACACCAAACTGGAATTCGGTGTCTGATTAAGTTTTATAACACAGCTTGGTGTAACAGAAAACATGATTTTTCTGACCTACACCATACTCTGCATAAAAACATACTGTACATTCTCTCCCATAAAGGAGAACAGACCCATTATTCATTCATAATTTGAGATGTTAAAGTACTGTCAGTATCAACACCAAGGTCCTTGGATGAGTGTACTCGAGCACTCGTCGGAGCACAAATAGACGGATTCAGGTTTAAATGGTTGTTGTCACACCGTAACCACAAACTCCTTTATTTCATGATGTCAAATGGCTGAATCTGCTTGTGTGTGAAGTAAGCTTTAAATGCCAGCATCATCCAAGTATTTGAATATACTCACCTGAGCACTCATTTGTATACTGTGTAAAGGATTGGTCGTCTCACAGTGTCTAAAAGCTCTTTGCTCCTGTTTTAGGTGATGTGATTGTGGATATCAATGGGACATGTGTGCTGGGGAAGACTCATGCAGATGTTGTTCAGATGTTTCAATCAATCCCAGTCAACCAGTACGTAGACATGGTCCTGTGTCGGGGCTACCCTCTGCCCGAGGACTCCAGCAGTGACGAGGAGGTGTTGGGTGGCCTGTCCGCCTCCAAGGACACCTCGCCTTCCACTTCCACCTCCACACCACAAGACCCCCACTACACAACCCCAGATGGAACAACCCTCTCGAGACAGATTGCCTCAGTGCCACCCATGACCAATGGAGGGCGCCACCACCACCCTCATCCTCACCAGCTCCACAACCTTCCCCACCAGGAAGGCCCCGACCCCACTCTGCTGCAGCCCGAGCTGGTGAGTGTGCCCTTGGTGAAAGGCCCTGGGGGGTTCGGCTTTGCCATTGCCGACTGCCCACTGGGGCAGAAGGTGAAAATGATCCTGGATGCCCAGTGGTGCCGTGGCTTGTTGAAGGGCGACGTTATCAAGGAGATCAACAGGCAGAATGTCCAGACGTTGAGCCACTCCCAGGTCGTTGACATCCTCAAGGACCTGCCTGTGGGGAGTGAGGTCAACGTGCTGGTGCTCAGAGGAGGTGAGTCACTGCTGCTGCAACTAATGTTTACAACTGTGCACCAGGTGGTGTGTTTAAAGTGCTAATGTTGTGACTTCTCTGTTGTTAAATTGCTGCTGTCTTTACAAATCTACTCGGGTTACTGTTGAACGGACAGGTGTTTGTGGTGTTTCATTTTTGTGGTGTCCCACGCTTCTAGAATCATTTTAATCCCCACACAGCTTTGTGCCGCCTGTAATCTGTTTTATTCTCTTACTTTCTCTTTTGCTCAGAAGGGGGGAAAAGTGAGGAAACAATAGCGGGAAATAATATGCTTCCATTTGAAATCAATGAGCCGGCGTTCGTCGACCTTTGGCAAAGATCAATCAGCTGTAGAAGCAGTGATATGTAATGCACGTGTACAAGTTTTTAATACATAAATAGCAGGTAGAATTGTGGTGTTCTGTAAGTAATGCTTGGACACACTAGCTCACACTGGCAATGTCAAATAAAAGCAATTTCATGCTCCATTCTACACCAGCTCTACATCATCCGCCATGCGCTTTCCCAAACAGCGAAGAAGTCATGCTTAGTCACATGGTGAGCTGTGCCAGGAAGGTGCAAAGGGAAGGCAGTTTTGGTGATTCACTTGCTGCCAGAAGGAAAAGAAAGAGAGGGGGAAGACAGGAGAGATGGAGCATGGTGGTTAATCAGTGCCCTTCTCCTTTCTTCATGCTTTCACAGATTTGAAGGGCTTGTTCCTTTGCGCCTTTGCTGCAGTGCAGTAGCCTAGATTCAAGAGATCGCTGTTGCACCCACATATCAGATGTACCCAGCTGAGTTCTGCTCTGAGCTCCAGGGGGCCTGTTGTATACATGTGTGTGTGTGTGTGCGCTCTTGCACAAACCTGATAGGCAATTTTTTTAATGGCACATGCACATACCTTGTGTGTGTATGTTTGTGTTCAAAAAGAGCAGGCGATCATAGCTTTCCAGGACTAAAATGCTTATTGCTGCAGGGCTTCCCTCAGGTCATTATTGCACTGGGATTAGGTTAGGATTTACTGCCAGGCAGGGGCTTGAAACTGTTGTGACGACAGAGCAGCACAGAGAACTGAAACGGGAAATTATCTGGCCATGCTCCCTGTTTTGGATTTAAATCTGGGAATGAGACAAAGTGCCCTTCCCTGAGGAATATGCACTCTTCCAAGATCTGCTATGATCAGAGGTTTTAAATGGAGCAATACAGAATTACACCAATCTAATGCTGGCCAAGAAATGTCTTTTGAATCGCGATCAAGTGATTTTGATCCCATTTGAAAAGCTTCACAGAATTTTTGACTGTATTTAAAGTGTTCCAATAACGCAGCTAACAGCTGGCAGGTTCGACCCAGAGAAGTGCATGTCCCCCCCCCCCCAACACACACACACATAGTTTAAAGTCATCTGTCTCTCATCCTGTAGTTACACGGAAACCATTTGTGCAACTGGAGTCTACTGCCCCCTACTGCTTAAGTTGCACTCTGACTCGTATACTGCTTTTGACCATGGCTTTTACAGTAATAAGCAGAGGGACCAGAAAGACATTCAGTCTGCATACAAAGTGGGCAAGGATTTTGTGTCAGGCTCTACAATATAAGGAGTGACAAAAACTGTAATCTAAAGCCAAGTGTGTGGTTGCAGCTGCTGTTTTCTCAGTGATGTGACTTTGATCTCCTATTCTCTCCTCACAGGTCAGACATCACCTATAAAATCACTAAAACCAGTAAGTTGTGGCCTTTTTAAAAAAAAAAATCCTTCTAAATCGATTTAAAGTAGTAAAACAAAGAAATCCAAACTGCAGTTGAATTATTGATGCAGCGAGGGTCTTGATTGCTCTGCTATGGATGTAAGCTACATTATTCAGCAAGCCCACATTAGCTAGGCTGTTATTTCTGGATCTGCATGTGGGTAAATATTGCTGGCTTCTGGCAAACAGTAACTTGACGTTCCTCTGTGTATGGGTGTTTTAAGATGATACGCCACGTTCAGCAGCTTGTTCCCGTGCTGCTCTTCCATAGGGTCCCCTCAAAATAGAGAGGACTTGGCAGTAACAGGCTTAATCACACTCATTGGCTCAACACAGATTTGTTTTCTGTGTCAGTATCATTTTTTGAAAATTAAGACTAGTGCAGGCGTGTCATTCTGGAATTCCCTTTCAGCTGTTAACTGTATTTTTATTAAGGTATAATCATTATAAGTAATTTCTTCTAACTTGGAATGATCATGCAGTATATATATTTATACCTTATTTTTCCTTACTGCAGTGCACTGGTCCCATGTCCCATGCAGCATCCCAGAATGCCCCTCACCCAGCACTTCATACAGCACCCCAACTTCCTCATGCGTGCTCCCAGCCCGTAATGCAGCAGCAGCAGCGACAGGAGATGATCAACAGCACGGAGACTCTCAGTCAACCAGAGGTGTCGTCCAATTCAACTTACTCTGCCAGCACCCTCCGCTCGTCTTCACCCAAACCAGACGCGTCTGAGCTCTACCTCAAGTCCAGGGCCATCTTAGACAGCAAGCGTAAGTGTAAAGGAGCTTTTGTCATGCAAGTTGCCCAAATCTAGAAAGATTTCTTAAATTTTCCATTAATCTCAAACTGATTATGAGTGCATATCACAGGCAATTAATCATTTTACTATTTCTCCCGCCCATGATTACTAACAGAGGTGTGTAGAGTAGCCAGAAATTGTACTCAAGTAAAAAAAGCAATCATCATATTATATTAATTACTCAAATACAACAGTATAGGAGTGGTAATTAAAAAATACTTGAGTACTATTTAAGAATGTAGCTGCAAAAAAAATACTTAAAGCAACACTGTAAGATTTTCACCATAAAATAATGTTTCCAAAATTATTTTGATGGTGCAGGGCATATCACCCCCCATATCCTTACCGGGCACACATAGCCTGCAACAGCTCTCTTCTTGGTAGGAACACTGAAAGGACTACAACTATGGCCACCATGACCTCAGTCTCAACAGCGAATCACCCGGCACAACTGTAGCCACTGACAACCAAGCACCCTGTGATTGGCTGTTGGGACTGAGGTCACAGTCGCCATAGTTGGTCTTTTCAGTTTTTCTAGCAGGAACAAGAAAGTTGCATAGTGCTGCTTTAAGAAGTAAGTGATGGCTTTAAGGTGTGTGTATACCTGATGCATGGGTTGTTGTGCAAGTGAATAGTGACATCACTGAATGGCTGCAACCATTCATACCAATGCATAGGGCCGCCTCCAGTTTTTACAGTAAGGGACAACGATCTGATCCATTATGAGTGCTCGAACCAAGTACATTTATCTTGATTTATTATGTTTTATTGTACAGAGATTTAAATTTTTACTGTTTAAAAATGCACTCTGGTGGCTATAAATACCCTATATAATGCCCTTTTTTTCTACAAAAAAACTTTAATTGTCTTAGAGATTTGTGTCAAAATCTTCACTTTTCCTCCTCCTTCAAACACTAGGTTCTGTGAATAATCGCACCCACATTCCACAAGGCTAATAGTGGATAGTGCTACATTAAACAGAATAAATCCTGTGATAAAAAGACTTAGCTGTTGAAGGACATGCCCAGTTGTATGCATGGTGGCCCAAGATAATGACTGAAACTGCATCGGTCCTGAAAAGCAGTTTAATGGTAAAACCCATCTTAATTTGGGTCAGGTTTTCAAAGCAGCTGTCCAAAAATGCTAACTGGCCATGGAAGCTAACTTCACTTATGCCAGAGAGTCCCGACTGGCTCAACGCTTCGGACCTGCTATAGTTGTGTCACCAAAAACACTTCATCTAACCTCGCCTTTTTTCAGGGGGCGGGGCTTAATCAAAATTTCACAGCAAAAAAACAGTCATGACAAATTTGAGTGATTTCACTCTTGATGTGTTGAAAGTCATAAAACACAAGTTACAGACATGTTAACGGGGGAGGGTCTTGATTTTCTTGAGTGTCACTTTAAAATGATAAAAAAACATTTTCTCATTAGATAAAAAACAAACATCTGCCAAAATAAATGTGTAAACATCAGATAGCACTTGTATGAGAATAAATTTGGGCAGATGATGTTAGAAAAAAAACTGGAAAAAGTCTTTTTCCCTCATTTGTTTTGAACTGGCTGTGCTGCACGCGTCAAGCTAAAAAAGTGAGAGGTGTGTGACCTGCCTAAACAACACAAAACGATTGTGACATCATTTTCAGTGTGCATCGCCATTTGCAAGGGTTTGAGTGTAAGGTATAATTAAGCCTTTACTTGTCAATACAGTGGTGTGAAAAAGTGTTTGCCCCCTTCCTGATTTCTCATTTTTTGTATGTTTGTCACACTTAAATGTTTCACATCATCAAACAATTTTAAATATTAGACAAAGATAGCACAAGTAAACACAAAATGCAGTTTTTAAATGAAGGTATTTATTATTAAGGGGAAAAAAAATCCAAACCTACATGGCCCTGTGTGAAAAAGTGATTCCCCCCTAAACCTAATAACTGGTTGGGCCACCCTGAGCAGCAACAACTGCAATCAAGCATTTGCAATAACTGGCAATGAGTCTTTTACAGCGCTGTGGAGGAATTTTGGCCCACTTACCTTTGCAGAATTGTGGTAATTCAGCCACATTCGAGGGTTTTCGAGCATGAACCACCCTTTTAAGGTCATGCCACAGCATCTCAATCAGATTCAGGTCAGGACTTTGACCAGGCCACTCCAAATTTTTCATGTTGTTTTTCTTAAGCCATTCAGAGGTGAACTTGCTGGTGTGTTTTGGATCATTGTCCTGCTGCAAAACCCAAGTGCACTTCAGCTTGAGGTCACGAACAGATGGCCGGACATTCTCCTTCAGGATTTTTTGGTAGACAGCAGAATTCATGGTTCCATTTACCACAGCAAGTCTTCCGGGTCCTGAAGCAGCAAAACAGCCCAGACCATCACACTACCACCACCATATTTTACTGTTGGTATGAGGTTCATTTTCTGAAATGCTGTGTTTACTTTTACGCCAGATGGAATGGGACACACACAACCCAGAAAGTTCAACTTTCTGGGTTTGGGTTGTGTCTGGGTTGTGTGTGGTTTTGTCTCGACAGTCCACAGAGTATTTTCCCAAAAGTCTTGGGGATCATCAAGATGTTTTCTGGCAAAACTGAGACAAGCCTTTATGTTCTTTTTGCTCAGCAGTGGTTTTCGTCTTGGAACTCTGCCATGCAGGCCATTTTTGCCCAGTCTCTTTCTTATGGTGGAGTCATGAACACTGACCTTAACTGAGGCAAGTGAGGCCTGCAGTTTGTTGGATGTTGTTGTGGGGTCTTTTGTGACCTCTTGGATGAGTCGTCGTCGGAGTAATTTTGGTCGGCCGGCCACTCCTGGGAAGGATCACCACTGTTCCATGTTTTCACTATTTGTGGATAATAGCTCTCACTGTGGTTTGCTGGAGTCCCAAAGCTTTAGAAATGGCTTTATAACCTTTTCCAGACTGATAGATCTCAATTACTTTGTTTCTCATTTGTTCCTGAATTTCTTTGGCTCACAGCATGATGTCTAGCTTTTGAGGATGTTTTGGTCTGCTTCACTTTGTCAGGCAGGTCCTATTTAAGTGATTTCTTGATTGAGAACAGGTGTGGCAGTAATCAGGCCTGGGTGTGGCTAGAGAAATTGAACTCAGCTTTTCAAAGATGTGATAAACCACAGTTAAGAAGGATGGTCGCTAAACTGTCATCTCTGATGGAGTCAAAGTCCCACCCTATGCAGGACATACTGAACGCACTGAGGAGCTCATTTAGCAGTAGACTACATCATCCTAGGTGCGCAACCGAGAGGTTTCGCAGGTCCTTCCTACCTACGGCTGTCACTGTATAACCTAAGCAGGGCTGCTCGCAGAGATAGCAAAAAAACGTGACGACCTAATAGTATTGAATGCAAAAGACGCAACAGACTTAAACAAATGGTCCCCTCCAGTATACAACTAGGACAATATCAGTCGCTACGGAGGGTGATAATATGTATAGGTACATATTCATACTATGTAGGATAACTAAGTAGACAGTTATGCTGTTTATTCCATCTTGCAACAATGCTCCGCACTGTGTATATATATTTATATATTTATGTGTACGCATGTATATTCACTGCTCTTATTATTATTTTTATTTTTATTTTTCTTATCTTCTTAATTATTGCTCTGAGTGTTGCTATCCCTGTGCTGTTGCAATCCTGGAATTTCCCCATTGTGGGACTAATAAAGGCTTATCTTATCTTAATTTATGTTTTAACGGGGGGGGGGGCGCAATCACTTATTCACACAGGGCCATGTAGGTTTGGATTATTTTTTTTTTTACCCTTAATAAACAGCTTCATTTAAAAACTGCATTTTGTGTTTACTTGTGTTATCTTTGTCTAATATCTAAATTTGTTTGATGATCTGAAACATTTAAGTGTGACAAACATACAAAAAAATGAGAAATCAGGAAGGGGCAAGCACTTTTTCACACCACTGTATGTCAGGTTTTTCTTGAAAATGTATGACCTTTTTCTTGTCAATTTTTTTAAACTTTATTTTCTGCTTTTTGAACACATACAAAAAGGAAAACATACATAAACAAGAGAAACCCCCCACCCTCATCCCTCAAGGCTTAAAATAAAAAAAAAAAATTAAAAAGGGGAGGGACAGGGTCATCCTGCTGTATTTTAACTTGACTCAAACACACGTTTATACATTTATAATCACCTTACAGTTTTCCAACCAGACATTCATTAGTTATATAGACATAATTTTCAGCAAAAAGAGAAGCCCTCAAGGTAATTTTTTTTTTTTTCTACTTCCGGCGCCACACGAGTATGCTGCCTTTGTGCAACAGCGGATCAGTTTCTTCCTATTTCTATTTACTATCTGGCTCTCTTGCTAATCTTTCTGATTCAGCGACACCTTATCCATCACATACACGTAGAACGCCCAAATGTCTCCTGAGCCAGCGGACGGAGCCACTGTTTATTGCAGGAGGCAGTACAACAGAGACCAGCTGTTAGCACTTAACCGGCCCACGATGCTAACGCAAAAACTTGACATACCGGGAGAAATAAGACAGAAACGACGTGGATGTTGAGCTGGAGTAAGACGGCGGACGAGGAATATAAGGTACAGACCCGTGCTCCCATCCGTTATTATGGGGAATGTATGATCGCTACTCAATAAGACTGACAAGCTAGCGGCTATCTCCCGCTACGAGAGCATCTTCAGAGAGATTGGCTTGATGTTGTTTACTGAGACGTGGCTAACAGAACTAGCAACAGATTCTAACATCGAACTGGAGGGTTTCCACGCAATATGGGCAGACTGGACACTAGACAGTGGGAAGGCAAGGGGCGGAGGAGTGATAATGTATGACAATAACAGCTGGTGCAGACCGGGACACATCACGGTTAAACAGCGTCACTGCAACAAAGACATTGAGTTGCTAGCTGTTAGCATGCGGCCTACCTATCTCCCGAGGCAATACTCACACGTGATCTGCATTGTTATTTATGCAAATCCGACGGTGAACGCGGGGACAGCGCATGATGCCATTCACTTAGTAACTGGCAGGCTGCTGACAGAACACCCAGATGCTCTTCTCCTCATCTCAGGTGATTTCAACCATATTTCACTGTCCCCCATTCTGCCCACGTTCACCCAGTATGTCACATGCCACACTAGAGACAATAAAACACTGGACTTATTCTATGCAAATACTAAGGAGGCGTACACCTCATCACCACTCCCCCCACTCGGGAGATTGGATCACAACTTGGTTCATCTCCTGCCGGTGTACGAACCCCTAGTACACAGACAACCTCCGGTCATGCGCACAGTGAAGTTATGGTCTGAGGAGGCAATGGACGCTTTAAAGGACTGTTTTGAAATCACTGCCTAGGAGCAGCTCTGCGATCCACATGGTGAGGCCATCGATGGCCTCACTCACACCATCACAGACTACATCAACTTCTGTGTGGACAACACCGTACCCACCAAGACCAGACGGTGTTGCTCGAACAACAAACCCTGGATCAACCCTGAGATAAAAACA
Source organism: Pholidichthys leucotaenia (assembly GCA_020510985.1). NCBI lineage: Eukaryota > Metazoa > Chordata > Actinopteri > Cichliformes > Pholidichthyidae > Pholidichthys > Pholidichthys leucotaenia. The sequence goes on from CM035843.1 coordinate 266,945,735, forward strand.
CTTATGAGAGAGAAGAAGAGGATCTTCAGGTCGGGGAACAGGGAGATGCTGAAGTCCGTACAGAGGGAGCTGAGGAGGAAGATCAGAGAAGGCAAGGGCAGCTTCACGAAGAAGATGGAGGACAAGCTGCAACAGAGCGACATCAGCAGGGTCTGGAGAAACCTTAAAACCATCTCTGGGCTCCAGAATACCTCCTCCCAGGCCACGGAGGGCAGGGAGTGGGCGAACAATCTGAACCTGTTTTTTAATAGGTTTGACCAACCGCCCTCCCCACCGACTGCACACCAACCACTGCTGCCTCTACAGTCATCAAGACCTGCTGTCCACACCCCACTCCACCAACACCCCCCCACTCCCAGCACACAGCCCCCCAACCTGACCCTCACTAAGACCCAGGTGAGGACAGAGCTGAGGAAGATCAAGGCGAGGAAGGCCTTGGGACCGGACGGCATCAGCGCGAAGCTCCTTAAGTCCTGCGCAGGCCAGCTGTGTGGGATTGTGGAGCACATCTTCAACCTGAGCCTGAAGCTGGGGAGGGTACCACAGTTGTGGAAAACATCTTATGTGGTACCTGTACCAAAGACTTCCCACCCCAAAGACCTGAACAGCTACAGACCAGTGGCCCTGACGTCTCACATGATGAAGACCCTGGAGAGACTGCTCCTTGCTCACCTCCGCCCCCTGGTGGGACCAGCGATGGGTCCATTCCAGTTTGCCTACCAGCATGGCATCGGGGTGGAGGATGCAGTTATCTTCCTCCTTCACCGTTCCCTGTCCCACCTGGAGAAGCCCAGGAACGCAGTGAGGATCATGTTCTTTGACTTCTCCAGTGCTTTCAACACCATCCAACTGATGATGCTGAGGGACAAGCTGCTGTGTGCAAGGGTGGACCAGCACCTGTCATCATGGATCCTGGACTACCTCACTAACCGGCCAGAGTTTGTGAGAACCCGGGATTGTGTGTCTGACACGATCATTGGTAGCATGGGGGCCCCCCAGGGAACGGTTTTGGCTCCCTTCCTGTTCACCCTTTATACTGCGGACTTCTCACACAACACACTGCCATCTACAGAAGTTCTCTGATGACTCTGCGATCGTCGGCCTCATCTCCAACGGAGATGAAGCTGAGTACAGAGGACTTATCCAGGACTTCGTGGACTGGTGCCATCGGAACTGCCTCCAGATCAACGCGAGGAAAACTAAGGAGCTGGTGGTGGACTGCCGCAGGCAAGGACAACCCCTCACAGCACCAGTAAACATCCAGGGAACAGACATTGAGATGGTGATATCCTACAAGTACCTGGGTGTTCATCTGAACAATAAACTAGACTGGTCACACAATATTGACGCACTCTACAAGAAGGGACAGCGCAGGCTGTTCCTACTGAGGAGGCTCAGGTCTTTTAGTGTACAAGGAGCGCTGCTGAAGACATTCTATGACACGGTGGTGGCATCAGCCATCACTTTTGGAGTGGTCTGCTGGGCCAGTGGCATTACAGCAGCCGATAGGAAGAGACTGAACAAACTGATCAAGAAAGCTAGCTCTGTCCTGGGGAAATGCCTTGACCCAGTGGAGGAGACAGGAGAGAGAAGGATGGTGGCTAAACTGTCATCTCTGCTGGAGTCCGAGTCCCACCCTATGTAGGACATACTGAACGCACTGAGGAGCTCATTTAGCAGTAGACTACATCATCCTAGGTGCGCGACTGAGAGGTTTTGCAGGTCCTTCCTACCTACGGCTGTCAGACTGTTTAACCTAAGCAGGGCTGCCTGCAGAGATAGCAAAAAAACGTGACGACCTAATAGTATTGAATGCAAAAGATGCAACAGACTTACACAAATGGTCCCCTCCAGCATACAACTAGGACAATATCAGTCGCTATGGAGGGTGACAATATGTATGGGTACATATTCATACCATGTAGGGTAACTAAATAGATGGTTATGCTGTTTATTCCATCTAGCTACAATGCTCTGCACTGTGTATATATATTTATATATTTATGTGTACATATGTATATTCACTGCTCTTATTTTATTTTCTTATCTTCTTAATTATTGCTCTGAGTGTTGCTGTCCCTGTGCTGTTGAAATCCCAGAATTTCCCCATTGTGGGACTAATAAAGACTTATCTTAATCTATAAAGGGACTCCAGATCGAGACGAAGTTCTTGCGAATTCTACAGTCCTTATGTCTAAGCTTTTCTAGCGATAGGAAGGAAAGCACCTCCTTCAACCAATGCGAAAAAGATGGAGCATTATTTGACTTCCACTTAAAAAGAATGAGCCTGCGGTCAAGTAAAGAGGCAAATGCCAAAGCGTTACCCTGATGACTTGTGAGTTTGCAGTCTGGGGGTAATGTGCCAAAAATGGCTGTATGAAAGTTGAGAGTTATTTCTTGTTTGCATATATGTGAGAAAACCTCAAATATAGATCCCCAGAAGTTTGTGAGAGCGGGGCACAGCCAAAACATGTGTCCTACTGAGGCTGGGGTGTGACCGCATATTGGACAACTAGGGTCAATGGTGGGGAAAATCTTAGCAAGTTTATCTTTTGAATAGTAGAGACGGTGAAGCACCTTGAATTGATTAAGCCCGTGATGGACACACGATGAAGAAGTATATATGCGTGTCAGACTCTCACGCCACTGTCCTTCAGAAAGCTTCACCCCTAAGTTTCTCTCTCATTCTGCTTTTGTCTTGTCCCACGATATGACAGCTAAAATTTGTATCATCACATAGATCGTAGAAATACATTTCTTGACACAGGGGTCCAAGTCTAGGATTTCATCTAATTGGTTTGTCGGTATCAAGAGGTGAAAAGAGGAAAACACTTTTTTTTTTTTTAAATAAAACTACAGATTTGAAGATATCTGAAAAAATGAGATGTGGGTATGTCATAATCTTTTATTAACATATTAAAAGAGGAGAAGGTGTTCCCTGGAAATAAATCCTTTAACAAAACTAATCCCTGTCTATGCCAGAGGTGAGAAGCATCATCGAGCACAGAGGGTGTGAAAAACGGGTTATTTGCTTGTGGACAAAGCCTGCTGGCCTGAACTAACTCAACTTTCTAACCTTCTAAATTGGAGCCATATTTTTAGAGAGCATCTAACCACCGGGTTCAGCAGCTGTATGCGACGGGCATATGGCAATGGTGAGGATAAGATGGGTAGTGGGTTAGACAGGAGTTCCATCGCAACCCAACCTAAACCCTCCGTATTCCTGTATGTAGAGATCCAATGTAGGAATTTCACTATATTTGCTGCCCAATAGTAAAAAATAAAATTGGGTATCCCCAGACGTCCTGCTTCCTTTGGTACCTCCAAGCATTTCCTCTTTATTTTAGGGTTAGAACTGTTCCAACTAAATGAAGAGATCAACCTGTCTCATTGTTGGAAGGCTATTTTAGGTATAAATATGTGAATCATTTGAAATATATATAAAAATCTAGGCAAGATTGTCATTTTTACTATATTAATGCGGCCTACTAATGAAATGGGTAAATTCGACCATTTTTTAGTGTCTTGTGCTGTCCATTCAAATAATTTTCTAAAATTATGATTGTACAGTCCACCCATTGAACGAGTGATCTTAATGCCTAGGTACACGAATGCATTCTTCTCAGGTTTAAATAGAAACCCAGAGTAGTCACCATCTGCATCGATGATGGGAAATACCAAGCTCTTAGAGTAATTTATTTTATAGCCTGAGAGATGGCCAAAATTATCTAAAATGTATAATAATTTTGGTGTAGTTTCCTCTGGGTTGGATACATACAATAGCAGGTCATCCACATACAGCGATACTTTATGGAGTTCACCACCCCGTGAAATGCCCCTCACTTCATCTTCCTTTCAAATAGCTATGGCCAGCGGTTCAGTGGCTAAGTTGAATAGGTAGGGGGAAGGCTGCAGCCCTGCCTGCATCCCCTGTAGAGCCTCAAATAATCAGAAATTGTAGTGTTCGTCTGTACTGCCGCCATTTTTTCTTGTCAATTTTGACTTCTCTTCCTCATAAATGAGCTTTTCTAGACAATTAGGAACTTTTAAGATGTTTGCAACTTTTGACCACACATTTTCAAGTTTTTTCTTGTAATTTTGCAACTTTTTCTATTAGATGTGTTAAGCAGAGGAAAATAAAATATAAACCATCCATATATACCCTCTGACTCACATAAAAACACAGCAATAAATTATTTGCTGAGTCAGATAAAAAAAAAAATATATCAAATTTGATGTGGGGAAAAAAAAATCACAAGTAACTCAAATATTTCCAAATGTACTTTACATATACTGTACTTGTGTAAATGTAACTCATTACTATCTATGTCTGATTACTAACACTTGTCTGTACACAGCCGTTACTGTAGCTCGGAATGTGATGGATTAAGTGCTCTAAAAACAGAATAAAGCATTTTGTGATAATTGAAAATAGCTTTTAGTGCATTCTAGTCAATAAGACTTCACACACTGAAGAACTCCTGTATATAAATGCCAATGCATTTACACCTCGCTTCTATGTTAAAAGGAAACTGCAATCAAAACCCAGCCATCAATTTTTAAAATGGTGCTTTTGCCACAAAAAGAAACACACACACGTCATTTGAATGTCTTTTTTAAAGCAGCCTGCAACAACACTGATTTATTTTTAATTTCCTCATACAATCTTCTGTGAAACATTGTTCCACTTCAGTACATCTGCTCACAGTTCAGTGAATACAGAAATAAAAAAGACTTCAGACAGTAATATGTGCTTCATTTTTTGCTGTTGTAGTTTTTTGCCAAATAAAAAATGGATGGATAGAAAAGTTAAGCCCTTGATGCTTTTGTCCAAGTGTTCCATTTGAGTGTGTAAGCAATCAGCCAAAACTGATGAATGTAAAATGAACAGTGCCCATCTGTTCATTTTGTGTTAACATTTTTTATGTTTTTTTTTTTTTATTTTGGATCAGCTTATGAAACTGAGGGTTTTATCCTCACACATCAGGCTGAAATGATTGTATATGTACATTATGTAGGTTTTGTATTTTTCAAGGTAGCTCCATGTTAAAACTATAAGCTTGTAATTTATGTAAAAACCCCTTGTAATTTATGTAAAATAAATATACTTTAATCATGCCATGACTTTGATTGTAGGATTAGTAACACATCGTTATAGACATTGCGACAGGCCTAATGCCTTTTTCCATCTTTCCTCTCTGCAGCCCTTAATACAAAAGACCTGGATGTTTTCATCAAAAGGAACCAGGAGTCGGGATTTGGCTTTAGAGTCCTTGGTGGCGAGGGCCCAGATCAGCCGGTAACTAGCAGTTATCTCTACATCTGTCACAGTATCAACATTTTCACAACATCGTTATGGTGGGCTGAAATATTGTGATGATGATATTATCATGATATGTATAGAAGATGTGAAAACAAAAAATAACTAGAAAAGCACTCAGAGAGCACATACCTCTGCCAAGGCTTCTTTCATCCCTCATGGATCACCTCCAAAATTTAATGGGTTTGCATGTAGGCCTAGAGCCACCGCTAGTGAAAATTGCATCAAAGTCTGTCCATCAGTTTTGGAGTATTGTTGCTAACACTCTGTGAGAAGATAAGAGCCTTGGCTGAGGTATGCATTCTCAGATCATCACCAAAATGTACTGGCTTCCTCTCTAGCCCAAGAACCACCTCTGGTGAAAATTTCATCCAAATCCATCCAGTAGTTTTTGCGTGATCCTGCTGCACAAATACAAACAAAGCCCTTGGTGGAGGTATGCACTCTCAGATCATCATCAAAATCTAATCATCTGCTCCCCATGCCATTACATACCTTTCTTGAAAATTTCATCAAAATCTGTTCATAACTTTTTGAGTAATGTTGCTAACAGACAAACCAGCCAACACCACTAAAAACATTACCTCCTCCCTTGGCAGAGGTAATAATGATGCTGTCAGTCAGACCTATCTTTTACTTAGTGCTTTCTTGAAAATACTCTTATCATAACTGCACAAAAGTGTACAAAACAAACTGTTACTGTGCCAGGATTAATACTGGATTCTGAAAAGGCAGCCAGATAACTTGATGCATGATATATTGTTTGTGACATGCAATCAGTTATCACACTCTAATACTGCATGGTTATCATCAATTTTGGAACATCATGACATCCCTAAATGTGATCTATGGATGTATTTTATAAGGTTTCCAGCAACAAAACAGTGTTTTGTACAATATGGGCCATTTAATAATGTAGTAATATCCAACATTTACAGTACCAATCCATGAGGCAAAAAAATGGGGCTGGGCGATTTGACCTTCAATCAGTATCACGGATAATTGACCCTTTCATGTCAGTTTTTGGTTATTTTTTTTTCCTCCCTTCTTCTTACTGACAAGGCTTGTAATTAAGCAATATTAGACAAGAGTGTGGTATCACATCACTGCAGTGTGGGAGTAAGTGAACATAATACAATAAAGAACAGGCCTATTGTCATTTGTGTTTATAATACATACCTCTTTAGGGTTTGTGGGTCACGGTGCATGTGCGGGGGTAATTAGTTTGTTAGCTGCGTTGGGGGGGGAGGTCACCCCATGATTGTGTTACCACCACATAGTAATTATGAGTCTCTTTTCGGGTTCTTAAATACAGCCTTAGCTTGTCCATTCCCACTGTAAAACAGTTGGGATGATGCAGATAGCTGTTAGTGGGTAACAGTGACTTAGCTTCTGCTCCTTTTAGTGTTAGTATCCGCACACTTTGCTCGCTTTTTCTGGCCATCTTCAGATGGAATAGTCAGTCATCACATACTATGTAGATGGAGACCACGTTTGTTTTTGTTACAAGCAGTCTTTAATTGTGTCGCCCATGTTCTGCTGCATCTGAACAGCACTGTCTGCGCTGCTTCCAGAGTTACGCGTCCACTCCTGTAACTTTGCGGGCACGTCTTAATGGGGCAGTACATGAAAGGCTCTCACATACACGCACACAACAGGGAGAGGGGAATAACCAAAAAACCAGACATGAGTAGGATTACATCAGCTCTACACCCCAAACGTTGGTTCCAGTTTTATTTCGGTTAATCGTCCAGCTCTACAAAAAAGGTTGGGGGATCACTGATTTACAGCATCAAATACTCAGCTAAGTAATTTTTCTTAATTCATTCATTGTACTTTATTTAACATGGATTCTCTTACATCTTCTTATTTCCCTGCAGGTGTACATTGGGGCCATTGTACCTCTCGGTGCAGCTGAGAAAGACGGACGCCTGCGGGCGGGAGATGAGCTGCTTTGTATAGATGGCGTGCCAGTCAAGGGCAAATCTCACAGACAAGTGCTGGAGCTAATGACCAATGCCGCCCGCAATGGTCAAGTCATGCTAACGGTCCGCAGGAAACTAGTGCACACCGGTGGGTCTGCTTTAGATACATCAGATCAACTTTTCTCTGAGGGCGCTTGAAGCATTTTTTTTTTTTTTCCTGATCACTCCTGTAGCTTAGATGAGCACGCTAGAGAACAACTTTTAGGGAAAAGCTTTGATCTGGGACTTTTTTCCCCCAGTAATCATCATTGTAATTAGTTTTGGGTGTTTTTCTCACAGGTAAATCAAAATAAATGACTACGTTTTCATTTAGTATGCTTTTGAGGTTTTCTCAAAAGAAAAATGAAGATTTGAAAGAGGTGATTTAATTAAATCACAATAAAATAGGAAAAATAATAAAAACGAGGAAATGAGAATGTGGGGATTGTTTACTCTGTGTTTATTTGTCAGCACTGGTTCGAGTTGTGTGGAGGGCAGGGGAGATTAGATCGGCTCTTGTGTAGCCGATTTACATCTCAAAGGATGTTAAAAAAAGAATCTGCTGAGTTTTCTTTTCCGACAGCATATACTCCTGCTGCATTCAGGCTAGTTTACCCTCCACAAATAACCATCTCACGACTACTACATGCACTTTTTAAAATGACTTGACTGGATCTGATGTATCACAACAACGGCTTTGATCAGTCTGTAGAAATTAAGCATCAATCACGTAAGGGTTTTGTGCTTTCAAAGCAGGAGTTTATGAGGAGACTCGGCTTACAAAACAGGGACTCAGCAAAACAAACAAACAATGAAAACAGATTGAGATGGATCAGCTTGTCGTATGAATAACAATTTGTGAAGGGCTTTTATCTCAAGTGGAGCTGTGGCAGTCTTTTATTTAATGTGGGCAATAAACAGTGCAAAGAGGGTGTCTTTGATGAGCCGCTGTTTTCTGGATTATTTGCAGAAGCTTCTTAGCAGCAAATCTTTGACAAATAATTGTTTATGGATTTAATTCATGACGGACTGCCTAAAATAGCATATTATTGTATGGCGCCCTGTTGGTAATGGTCACTTTTACTTTCATATATTTTTCATGATATATCAAATCTAGTGAAATACCCATGGCTAAAAATTGAGCCCATGTTTGCTGTTGCTTTTATATTTCTGTGTATACTGTATTTCACTTGTCAGATGGTAGCGGAGAGGAGGAGAACGGTCAGCAGCAGCCCCAGCAGGTAGCGTCCGCATTGGTCAGCAGCTCCCCCAAAGTGCCTCACATCGAGGCGCCGAACGCCGCCCAGCCCACCCAGTCCTCTCGGCCGGAGAGCTTTGATGTCAATCTGCAGCGCAAAGACAACGAAGGCTTTGGTTTTGTTATCCTGACATCAAAGAACAAGCCCCCACCTGGAGGTTAGAAGTTCATTTTTTTTTTTTAAATAATCCTATAAAAGATGAGGCAGAATTGACAGGAAAATGACTTCAAACATGAAAGGTCCCATGTTGGGAGTTTTCCAGGGATTAATTTTGACTTTGACACCCTCGAAGACATGCATATATAAAGTTAAAGACCAAAAACCATTTCTATGTTGTTTTGCAGCTCATCAGGAAAGCTGTCTGTAGAGTTCTGTCCAAAATGGTCAATTTTCACCCTGCCCATTATTAATGAGTTAGTGATCGGATATGATTGAGGTTTCTGAGGGGGCCAGTCAAATGCGAGGAGGCATTCAGGGTGCGTTTGTTTTGCTAACTCAGAGAAATGAAGGCGGAACTTGTTGGTTTGTGACATCATAAAACCCAGGAACTGCAAACTGCTCGTTGCTGTTAAAAGCTTGACTACATTCAGTTTGTATTTGTCCGTCAATTAAACCTTTTTAACATTTTAACGGTGACCCATTATCTTAAAGGCCAAATGTCACGTAACAGGGTACTTTAAATATCTTGAAACTAGATATAAAAGGGAACCGATCCGTTCGGGTCTTGGTGCATATGCTTCAGTAACAACGGAATATTCGTTAATTTAAAACTGCCGCGCTTGGCCTGACACGGCCCCTGGAATCGCCTGGGGAAGAAGGCGGAAGTGACGAAATCGATTGTACCCTAGTTTGATGCTTGGGGTATTTCAATTGATTGTTTATATGGAGACTGGAAGGTTGAAGTGAGCAACAAGAAAGAAAAAATTGGATATTTCACCCATACCTTAAAACGGGACTATCAGGGACAGCTGGGTAATAAGGGACACTTCTCTGGGAAATGTTTTCATACCTGTCAAGTGAGACGTTTTCGCCGTACTTCAACACCGTAAAAAGCGGCTATAAGGAACGGCGGAGCAACAAGGCACACCTCTCTGGGAAATTCCCCAAATGCAACTCGTGTTGTTATTGTCAAATATTTTAAGGATTCATGGATATTTGACAATAAAAACACAACTCAGCGTCCGGCGCTAAATAAAAAAAAGAAAAAGCAGAATTCTGTATTTGTCAGGCGATCTCTGTCTGTTCCGCAACCGCTGCACAGCTCAACGTGTTAAACCATTGTCCTAATGACTTCTCATTGTAGTGAGAACAGCTCAAGCTGAGCGATCAGCCCGCCCAGACAATTAAACTAATGAGTGACTCCACACTTCTCATGGTAGTGCGAATAGCTCCCGCTGAGCGATCTGACAGCACCAGCTGTGAGTGATCACACACAGGAGTGCTCCTCAACACACAGTTTTTTTTTTCCAGTATATTTTTTCTTTTGGGCGTACAGAAATGGCAATATGCCCGTTTTTGCTAAAATTGCATTTTCCCCATATTTTCCTTAAAATATTTGACAATAACAACACGAACTACATTTAAAACATTTCCCAGAAAAGTGTCCACCACTGCGCCGTCCCCCACAGCCGCGCTTGGCACCAAAATACGGCGAAAACGTCTGACTTGACAGGTATGAAAACATTTCCCAGAGAAATGTCCATTATTACTCCGCTGTCCCTTATAGCCGCGTTTTACGGTATTAAAATACGGCGAAAACGTCTCCCTTGACAGGTATGCGCCTCCATTTTCATATTGATCTGGTCAATTTCTTGACAGCAGCGGCTCTCCTCCACTGTAATAATAATGGCTTCCGAAAAATCAATATTTATGGGGCGCCCTGGACAGACCCCCTTCGGCTTCGCAATTCTGGAGGCGATTAATGTCCAGTTCAATGACATTTTCCACTGGTTCTGCTCTCTGGTCATCGGTGGAACTGTTGTCATCAGACAAAGCATCTGATTCCGTCTCGGACGGCTCGAACCTGTAAGGTTCTATGCCTCTGTCACTGTCTGAACCACTGACAAAAAAAAAAAAGACAAAACTAAACTAATTTGTTCACAATCGCTGTCACTTTCCGTCATGATTGTCCAATGTTGATAAGTGTGAATGTGGATAGGCAGGGCAGCCAGGGTACAACTGGTGATGTCAAAAACATGGGCGTGGTCTGGACTGGCTGTCACAAGCCAGCAAGCAAGGTGGGGCCTTCACCTGGTGTATTTTGTGCAATTATGTAAATACAGGTGGGTGATATGGTCTCCGGTATGAATATTTGGTTTAAGCTATGTGTATTTTATCTAAATTCGTTGTCATTTAGAAAAAAAAATTACGTGACATTTGGCCTTTAATTTTTAAAGTTCAAACCCACAAAAGCACAATTTTGCACAATATGGGTCTGTTTATTTCAGTCTAATGTCATCTTCAGATCAGAGTAATAGCATTATAGCTGCTGTTCACAGCAGATTTTATTATTAGCAGTATGATAACTGAGATGTGAAATCTGTTAACTTTGCTGGTAGTTTGCTGTCATTTTAAACATTTTTTTTTCTTTAATAATGGTGGTGGGATGAAAACTGGGATGAAGTATGGGAGAGTTAAGATTAAGATGTTTTACAGAGCTCATATAAAGTGTCTCCCTCCCAGCGACATAATTGTAATCCTGCGTTTTCTCCTTTATGTTCCAAGTGCAAAATAGAAATACGCAGCTTTACTCATTGTTATTAGTTTTGTAGGAAAATAAATAAAGTTTAGTTTGTTATAAGAACAGAAATTGATTAAAATTTTGTCTACTACTATTACAGAGAATGATCGGTTATGCATGTTACTTGGAATGTCAAATGTCTGTCTCTGGTAAATACAAAAAACAACTTTATAAGTTGCTTACATTCTGTGCAAGAAAGTATATTCTTCTGAACTGGACAAATAGACAAAGTTCCTTCTAAAACACAGTAGCACTATATCATACTTGGACATGTATCATTGGACTATTTGACATGAATGTTACATGACACAGGTGATACATTTCATAAAATTTGAGACCTTTTTATGTTTTGTATTGGTTTGGACAGTTGTATTTAAGCAAGAGGATTAACGAGTGGAGCCAAAATTCCTCAACAGTGATGTAAAAGACTCACTGCCAGTTATCACAAACACTTGTTTGCAGTTGTTGCCGCCCAGGGTGACACAACCATTTCCTAGGTTTAGGGGGCAGTTACTTTTTCATGTCGAGCCAGGTAGATTTAGATAGCTTTTTCCCCTTAATAAATGAAATCGTCATTTAAAAACTGCATTTTGTATTTGCTCAGGTTATTTTTGTCTAATACTAAAATTAAATGTGACAAACATGCAAAAATATAAAACCAGGAAGGGGGCAAATACTTTTTCACAGTACTGTATCATTGGACTATTTGACATGCGTGTTAACATAATGGAGACACTACAGTTCACAAAACATGGGACCCTTTTATGTCTTCTATTGGGTTGGACTTTTCTGCTATTTATGCAAGAGGATTCATGTAGTATGGATTTATTAGAACATGCATTTTTGTTATTTATGTTTCTGCCATGTGTTGTTTGTGTGAATCCTGAGTATTTCACCTATACAGCAATACAGTCTGAGAGCCATCCTTTTTTTTTTAAATTGTCTGCTCTGTCTTTTGTTTTTATTTAAGCAAAAAATTAATAAACATATACGTATATAAAAAGTGGGGGGGGGGGGGGGTTGGGCTCACTGAATCACTGCTGTGTAAACATCCCCCGACACATTGTCTTTTCTCTTACAGTCATACCTCACAAAATTGGTCGTATTATTGAAGGCAGCCCTACAGACCGTGTAGGTCAGATGAAGGTGGGAGACCGTATCTCTGCTGTCAATGGCCGCTCCATCATGGAGCTCTCGCACAACGACATCGTCCAGCTCATCAAGGATGCCGGCAATTCTGTCACCCTCACTGTTGTGCCGGAAGATGGTAGGCTGTCGGGGGGAGGCTCAGTTCTTTTAACCTGATTACGCAAGAGAACATCAGAAGTTTATTACTGGGAGTATGATAATGAGAACCTTGATGCACTTTTTGTTTTTACAGACAGTGCTCCTCCATCTGGAACAAATTCAGCCAAGCAGAGCCCTTCGGCGCAGCATAGGGCTGTAGGCCAACAGCCTCCTAGCTATCCAGACAGGTAAACGGGTTTACACACATGCACACACATGAAATGCCACACAAGGTCAAACATTTACACAAGCTCGCCAGCATCATCCTCACTTACTGAGTTCACCGGAGACCGTCTAATGCAGGTTCTGCTACTTGAACCATAAATTAGCCCCAATCTCCTCAAAGCGCCTCTGGCTTTTTGCTGCAATGTGGCCCATTATCATCTCTTGTGGCCTGCGCACACCTTGTTATCCAAAAAGACAGAAAATCCCCCCTTGGTCACTCTTTGGATGGCAAAGCAAAGAATAGAAGATGGCTTAATGGAAAGTCTTGCTTCCTCTTTGATCTTTTCTTAAACAAGATTACCTGTGTCAGACTTGTTTAATCCCATTGGTGCAGCAGAAATTCGCCACTATCCTTACTTGCCATTGCCCACTCAGTTTCATTGCACATGCACACATTTGTTCTTCTTTTCCTCATTTAACTCCATGTCTGTTCCTCTGCTACACTGCATGCTTCTTCCGTCCCTGTTTAATCACCAGCACATGCCTCGGGAGTCAACCCAGGTTTAGATATGAGCTGAGGCTTCCAGTTTGGCTGCATAAAGTGTATAAACTATTCTCAGTGCAAGAGCTTCAAGAGTCTTTAGTGTGTGTCAGCACAGTTAAGTTCCCACAAAGGCATTGTAATGAGCTCCGCAAAGCATTAAAGCATGGCCCTGTTATCTGTCACCAAAATGTAAAAGCAACATGGTTCTTTGAAGGATTTACATTTTTTTTTTCATTGGAGTTGCTTAATGAAAGTAGCAGACAGAGGCTGTAATGAAGGCGTGGCAGTGTTTGGATCGTACTGGACAAGCAGGAGGAAAAATGAATTCTGTCTTCTATTCTAAGACTATTATGTGAATGTACTGTATATGGCATACATTCAATATGAGAATCAGACCCCTGATCCTTACATTTTGCCTGCTAACAGATTGGTGAAGGCGTATAGTTTTTTATCCATCCATCCATCCATCTTCTACCTTTTTCCAGAGGTTCGGGTCGCGGAGGCAGCAGTTCAAGCAGAGAAGCCCAGACTTCCCTCTCCCCAGCCACCTGCTCTACCTCTTTAGAGAGCATACCAAGGCGTTCCCAGACCAGCTGGGATACGGAGTCTCTCCAGCGAGTCCTGGGTTGAACCGGGGTCTCCTCCCAGTGGGACGTGCCCAAAACACCTCAAGTGGGAGACATCCAGGAGGCATCCTGATCAGATGCCATTACCACTTCAACTGGCTCCTTTCATTGTGGAGGAGCAGCGATTCTAGTCTGAGCCTCTCCTGGATGACTGAGCTCCTTACCCTATCTCTAAGGGTGAGACCAGCAATCCTATGAAGAAAGCTCATTTTAGCCACTTGTCTACGTGAGCTCATTCTTTCGGTCATTACCCAAAGCTCATGACCATAGGTGAGGGTAGGAACATAGATTGACCGGTAAATTGACAGCTTTGCCTTAGAGCTCGGCTCCTCTTCACCACGACAGACCGGTACAACGTCTGCATCACTGCAGATGCTGCTCCAATCCGTCTGTCAATCTCTTGCTCCATTCTCCCCTCACTCGTGAATAAGACCCCAAGATACTTAAACTCCTCCACTTTTGGCAGGAGCTTGTCCCCAACCCAGAAAGGACAATCTACCTTTTTCCGGCTGAGGACCACAGACTCGGACTTGGAGGTGGTGATTCTCATCCCAGCCGCTTCACACTCAGCATCAAGCTATCCCAGTAAGACTTGTAGGTCATTGCTGGATGAAGCCAACAGGACAACAACATCTGCAAACAACAGAGATGAGATCCTGTGGACACCAAGCATGACACCCTCCATTCCCTGGCTGTGCCTAGAAATCCTGTCCATAAAAATTATGAACATTTTATTTATTTATTTGTTTATTTGTCAGGGACAGTACAATAAACATAGACAAAAAAAGAAAATCTCATGTGTTGCACAGAGAGTGTATAGCATTAAGCTAGTTTGCAACTCTTGTCCCTGGATGGGCTTTAGAGAAAAGAAACAGAGAAAAAGAGAAATAGATGAAGAAAAAACAAAATGAAAACAGTATAAACATTATCCACATACATCAATGCAAACAAAATTATAAATACACAATATAAAAACCTGATTCACATTTGCCTGTTACAGTAAAATGCCTGTTACACATTTGCCTTCCCTTCTTCGCTCACACCCTGCAGACAATCATTTCATACATGGGTACATTCTTGTTTACTTTTCAGCCAGTTTTTAACCTTTGTAGTAAATGTTTTAAAATCCGTTATTATTTTGATTTCATTTGGCATTGTGTTCCAGATATGACTGCCCTTTATAGAGAAAGCTGTTTGTCCAAATGTGGTTCTGCGGTGGGATATTTTACAGTTTTGGTTAACAGAACTCCTGGTGGCTCTGCTGCTGTCCTGCCTTTGGATGAATCCAACAAGTGGCTCTGGCGCTGATTTATGGAAACATTTGAAAATTAATTTCAGAAAACAGAGGTCATTGAAACTCTCAAAACTCAGTAGATTATATTTTTTTTAGATTATAACAATGATGCCACCTAATGGGCTTTTTATCCAAAATTTTTAGAGTTTGATTATATAATGAACCTATATGTTTTATTGTAGAAGGAGCTGCTTGAGCCCAAACTGTCAGACAGTGTGATATATGCGAAAAAACCATAGAATGCATATACAGTACGGCTGCTTGGTGTGGTATGTAATGTCTAATTAATTTAAAGCAATTCAATTTTTTTTTAACTGTTTTAGAAATCTTTATGTGAAGATTAAATTTGAGTTGAGGATCTAGTACAATGCCAAGGTATTTGAATTCTGTAACTGAACTGATATCTTGATCATGTATATTAACTTTAAAATGTTGCAAGTTACATTTTTTGATTGAAAAACACATTGAAACTGTTTTCTGAAGATTCAGCAGTAGATGATTCTGGATGAGCCACTCTTGGACATCAACCATGCTTGAAGACAGGACGTCTGCAGCCTGAGCTGGAGTCTTAGCAGCTGTGTAAATAACTGCATCATCTGCATAAAGTTGACATGTTGCAGCTGAGCAGTGTAATGGCAGGTCATTAATAAAAATGCTGAAAAGTAAAGGACCAAGAATGGACCCCTGTGGGATACCCATACAATTATTTAAAAGGAAGGATTTATCCTGGTGAACTTTTACACACTGTTCTCTGTTCTGAAGATAAGATGCAAACCATTTTATTGTATTGGGAGAAAAGTTAAAAGATACTATTTTGGATAAAAGCAAGCTGTGGTTTACAGTGTCAAAAGCCTTTTTGAGATCCAGAAAAACAGCTCCCACCACATTACCCCTGTCCAAGGACTGTTTGACATTTTCAGTAAGGCATCAGTTTGCTGTTTCTGTTGAGTATCCTAGTCTAAAACCAAATTGGTGTGGATGAAGAAGTTGACCGTCTTGTAGATAGTCTATCAGCTGTGTAGCTACAACTTTTTCAAGAACCTTAGACAGGACTGGTAAAGTAGAGATTGGGCGGTAATTACATATATCGTCTTTACTACCCGATTTAAAAACTGGTATGACGACAGCTTTTTTCCAGCCAGATGGAAATGTACAGGACCTAATGGAGAGATTAATGAGATGAGTCAGTGGTTTAACTAATATTTTGCTGTGCGTTTTGAGAAAGGAAGTGCTCATATTGTAGATATCATTAGTTTTTGAGTTTGACAGTGTTTTAACAATGCCAGCAATTAAATCTTCATTTACCTCATTAATGTGAAAAGAAACTGTTGAAAGTATTGGTTTAGTATTGTTGAGCACATTTGGCAGCACAAAGTTTTTTGTTAATTCTTCCACAGACTCCACAAAATATGAATTAAATTCATTTGCCAATGTAGCATTATCACTGATGGTCTTGCCATTAATTCTAAGTTCCTTTACCCCCTTCTGATCATTTTTTTTTATTGGTTAAGTTATTTAAATGCCTCCATAGGGAACTGTTGTTACCCTTTGCATGTTCTGTCAATTTATTGTAATAAGATGCTTTTGATTTACGCAGCTCTTGTACCACTTTATTTCTTAAACTTTTGTAAACGAGGTGATCATTTTGTAGTTTAGAGGTTAATGATGTTTTCAATACAGAATCTCGCCTCTTCATAAGTTTTCTTATTTCATTATTTAACCATGGTAGGTTAATCTTCTGTTGTCTACTTTTTTTTTTCCACAATATCTTTATTGAACCTTTTTTTTTTTTTTTAACAAACATGATACAAACAATCAAACACTAACACTAAAGTACTACAAAAAAAAAAAAAAATGCACTAAAAACACCAACAACCACCAACAAAATCAAATCTTCAACAATGCTCCTCTGTTTAGTCTAGACAATCCAATACATAAGTATACATATTATGTTCACCAGTTTGGAATTTACAAGGTCCACACACATCATTCACCTTCTTCTTCAAGAGTTATGTTTAAATTTTTTACATAATCAATAAAAGGTCTCCATATATTCTCAAACACAATTTCCTTTGATTTCAGTATATATGTTATTCTTTCTAATGGAAGGTTTGTTAACATCTGTCTTAACCACTGAGTCACATCTGGTCTATGAGTCTTTTTCCATAATAGTGCAATACATTTTTTGGCATTAAGCAAACTGAGGTCTATGAATGTTCTTTCACTTTTATTAAAATTATGCTTTTCTGGGTACAGACCCAACAAAAAACAGTTTAGGATTCAATATGATTTGTTTTGAGATTATTTTTTCAATTGTTACCCTCACCTCTTCCCAAAACATTCTTATTAATCTACATTCCCATAAACAATGAAATAGGGTTCCTTTACTTTCCATGCATTTTGTGCATGTATCTGGTATATTTTTGTTATATCTATTTAACTCCTCCGGTGTAACATACATCCGCATTAACCATTTGAAATGTATCAATTTAAGGCGTGCATTTATTGATTTGGTTTGAGCTTCTGTACAAGCCAATTCCCATTGTTCCTCTGAAATTTCAGTTTGCAGATCTTCTTTCCAGTAGTTTAATCTTTTCAGTGAATTTTCACTTGAAGATAGTGTCAATGAGTTATAAAACTCTGAAATAATACCCTTTCTTTTACTATCTTTCATCATCATTTTTTCCAAGGATGAATAAATAGGTCGAGTGAGAGCTTTATTTTGATTTGATCGAATAAAGTTTCTAAGTTGAAGATATTTAAAAAAATGTGTTCTATTGAGATTAAATTTGATCCTCAGCTCTTCAAAAGACATTATGTTGTCTGCACATGGCAAATATAAATCCTGAATCTTTTGTATCCCTTTTAAATTCCATACTTTAAATACAGCGTCCGCTCTCCCTGGTTTAAAATATTGATTACCCCATATTGGACTAAATTGTGACAATAACTGTGGTTCTTTTAAATAGTTTTTAGCTTCACACCATATTTTGATCATATGCTTTACAAATGGATTTTTAACTTGTTTTTGTAATTTTCTGTTGTCTACTTTTAATTTGCTTTGTAAATTTATCTATAGACTTTGTGATTGTTGCAGTTATAAAATTACAACAATCATCTACTTCATATATTGACATGAGCTGCTCCCAATTTTGATTCTCTAAGTGATGTTCAAACTCCGCAGTTTTTGATTTGGGAATAATAAAATTTACTTTGTCAATATCAACTCCCCCAAAATACTGTAGTCGCTTTTTAGTAAGTTTTCTGACAGCAAGAACCATGTTATGATCTGAGAGACCAGTTACAAGATTTTAGGTTCTGGTTATTCGTTCTGGTTTATTAGCAAATGCCATGTCAATAAGTGTTCTAGATTGTTTGGTTATCCTGGTGGGTCCTTTGATCATTTGTTGGTAATTAAATTTAGTCATGAGGCTTTTCAGTTTCTGTTTGTTTCTTTTATCAGACCAGTTAATATTAAAATCACCATAAAATATTGTTTCTCTGCTCCTCTCAAGTTGTTTAACCAGATCACTTAATTCATTATAGAAAGAAGAATTGTATGACGGTGGGTTGTACAATACTGCAATGTTGAAATTCATTACCGTGAGAGACATACATTAACAGCTAAACATTCAAGTGAAGTATTCAAATCAAACAGTTGACATTTAAATTTCTCTTTGATGTAAATTAAGACACCTCCTCCCCTCCCTACCTGCCTGTCTTTTCTAAAACACTGACAACCCACAATATCGATCATATTGTGGGTTGTCTATGTTCCTGTGTAGCCAGCTTTCTGAAAGACAAAGATAGTCCAGATTTGAGTCCAACAACAACGCCGAAATCTCATCTCTTTTGGGGATTATGCTCCGTATGTTTAAATGTCCGCCGAAGATTCCCTTTGGTTTAGCCTTTGTATCCCAAAGAACTCGTGCATGATTAACAGTTTGGAAGAATAAATATTGTTTTTGCTTTTGTACAGCTCGGTTTTCGGGTCTCACCTCATTTGCATTTTGTTTGACTGCTCCTGTTTTCAAAAGTTTGGACGTAGCACAGCTGTTTACAGCAGGATCAGATATGTGAGTCTGTCCAGTGCAATTCGACTCACCCGACTCGCTATGTCCAGCTGTACTGGGGCGAAGACCAGCATTATGCTGCTCCACCAGTTCAGGTGTTAGCCGGACCGTTGACAGCTGCAGCCGTTCAGCCAGTTCAGATGTTAACCGGGCCGTTGACAGCAGCGGGCGATCAGCCGGTTCAGATGTTAGCGGGGCCGTTGACGGCAGCAACCGATCAGCCGGCTCAGGTGTTAGCAGGGCCGTTGACAGCAGCAGGCGATCAGCTGGTTCAGGTGTTAGCGGGGCCGTTGACAGCAGCAACCAATCAGCCGGTTCAGGTGTTAGCGGGGCCGTTGACAGCAGCAACCAATCAGCCGGTTCAGATGTTTGTGCTAACCCAGTGGCCTGCTCTTTGATAGTGGCAGGTCCAGGGTTAAGGTGAATATCCCCTGCCAGAAGTAGCAGTACTAACAGTACTTTAACTGTATTGCCTCTGCCATATTGTGTTATTTGCTTAACAGCCATGTTTGCCTTATTTTTGATGCTTTTTCTCAGGCCTTTTGAGGACCAGATAGAGTACAGGGTGAAATAACCATGTCCAAATCCATATAAATAAGGCTTTGTAGATTCACCTTTAGTTGAATTGACCGGAAAGCCCTTCTTGTTGCAAGTCCAGACACACGATAACAATAAGAAGTAGTAGATAAGCAAGAAAATATAGAGGCTAAAAGTGGAGCCCATCCAGCCACTCCTCATTCCAGTGTCAGCCATCTTCATGATCGGTGATAAAGGGCAGCTCTGGTGGAGTCCAACTCTCACCGGGAATGAGTCCGACTGAGTATTGGCAATACGAACCAAAGTCTCACAATGGTCGTATAGAGGCCGGATAGCTCGTAACAACAAGCCTGATGCCCCATACTCCCAAAGCACCCCCCACAAAAAGCCATGAGGAATGCAGTCACATGCCTTCTCCAAGTCCACAAAACACATGTGGACTGGTTGGGCAAACTCCCACGAACCCTCGAGGATTCTCAAGAGGGTAAATAGCTGGTCCGATGTGCCACGGCCAGAACGAAAACCACATTGCTCCTCCTGAATCCGAGGTTCGACCAATGGCCGGACTCTCCTCTCCAGTACCTTGGCATAGACCTTCCCAGGGAGGCTGAGGAGTGTGATCCTTCTAAAGTTGGAGCACACCCTCAGTCCCCCTTCTTGAAGAGAGGAATCACCACCCCGGTTTTCCATGCCAAAGGCATTGTCCTCAACCTCCACGCAATGTTGCAAAGACGTGTCAACCATGACAGCCCTACAACATCCAGGGCCTTGAAGTACTCCAATCCAACTTTATTTATAAAGCACTTTAAAAACAATCACAGCTGATGGAAAGTGCTGTACATAAAAACATAAGACATACAAATCATAAAATACAACTAAAAAATAGAATGCAGCACAAATAAATAGTAATCATAGAATAAAAGCAACAAAACAAGTAAAATCAATGTCTCAAACTGGGTCAAAAGCCAAAGTATAAAAATGGGTTTTAAGATGAATTTTAAAACTGGACAGTGAAGGGGCCTGCCTGATGGACAAAGGCAGATTGTTCCACAGTTTAGGGGCAGCAACAGAAAAAGCTCTGTCCCCTCTGAGCTTCCTCCTCGATTATGGTATCTCTAGGAGCAGCTGATCAGCTGACCTGAGAGACTGAGCAGGGGTGTAAGGATGAAGGAGCTCAGAAAGGTAAGGTGGGGCAAGGCCATTTAGTGATTTAAAAACAAATAAAAGAATTTTAAAATGAACCCTAAAGTGTACAGGCAGCCAGTGGAGGGACGCTAAAATGGGTGTAATGTGGTCCCTCTTACGTGTTCCAGTTAAAAGACGTGCAGCAGCATTTTGAACCAACTGGAGACGTGAGAGGGAAGACTGGCTAACTCCAAAATAAAGTGCATTACAGTAATCCAGCCGAGATGTGATGAAGGCATGGATTACTGTTTTAGAGTGCTGCCTTAAAAGAATGGGTTTAACCTTTGCCAGCTGCCTTAAATGAAAAAAGCTGGACTTGACTACTGCACCAATTTGACAGTTTAATCAAAGGTCACTGTCCATCTTAAAACCCAGATTAGTAGCAGTTGTCTTAACAAACTGTGCTAAGGGGCCCAGGTCAACAGGGGGAGACTCACAGGAGCCACTGGGTCCAAAAACCATCACTTCAGTCTTCTTTTCATTAAAATTTAAAAAGTTTGAAGCCATCAAAGCTTTAATGTCATCAAGACATGCAAGAAGTGGTTTAATTGAGAAGGCCTCCTTCTGCTTTAATGGTACATAAATCTGTCTGTCATTAGTGTAACAGTGGAAGGGGATACCATGCTTTCTAAGGCTTGAACCCAGTGGAAGTAAGTACAGGGAGAAAAGCAAGGGCCCTAAAATTGAGCCCTGTGGGACTCCACATGACAGGGGAGCCAAGGAAGATTCAAAACCAGCCAGACTTACAGACATGGTTCTATCTGCCAAATAGGACCTGAACCATTCCAATACAGTACCAGAAATCCCCAGTAGATGCCATAGACGGGATATTAAATTGTCACGGTCCACTGTATCAAAGGCGGCAGTTAGGTCAAGCAGGACAAGAATCACCAGAATCCAATGCCAGGAGGATGTCATTAAAGACCCTCAACAAAGCCGACTCTGTGCTATGGAGGGTTTTAAATCCAAACTGAAATACCTCCAGGACACCATTCTCATCCAAAAAAGGGGGTGAATCTTGGCCACCCCCAGGGCCCAGCCACCAAAGATTTTTTTTTAACCACTTTGGTGACCTCAGTCCCTGTGATGGACGAGTCGTCCCCCTTGTCCACAAGCCCTGCTTCCTCTGTGGAAGGCGTGTCAGTGGGATTGAGGAGATCCTTGATGTATTCCTTCCACCGCCTGACAATATCCCCAGTCGAAGTCAACAGCACCCCATCCGCACAATACACAGTGTGGACAGGGAGCTGCTTTCCCCTCCTGAGTCGCCGGACAGTTTGCCAGAATCTCTTTGACAGCGACCGAAAGTCTTGTTCCATGGCCTCACCAAACTCCTCCCACACCCCAGTTTTTGCTTCAGCAACCACCCGAGCTGCACTCCACTTGGCCTGCCGGTACACCTCAGCTGCTTCAGGAGTCCCACAAGCCAACCAAGCTTGATAGGACTCCTTCTTCAGCTTAATGGCCCCCCTCACTGGACAGATGGACAAATACAATCACACACACACAGACACATTAACTGATTACTGTATGCCTCTCTGTTTCACCAAGGCATAAAAATGGGAATCATGTCTGAAATCTATTATTGAACTCAACACTCTTGTACACAGTATTTCATTTCCCATCTACTCTGTGGTAGGAATGGTGATACTGAGGTGAAGAACTCTTTTTCACCAAGCGAGATGGGAACACTCATCACATCCGGCCCTAAACAGGTGAGATTTAACACCAAAGTTTTACCAAGTTTACTCCTCTCTGTTGACTTTTACAGCCTGCTAGTAAGTCTTTTATCTGCACTGTGCTGTTAAACTTAAGCTAAAGGGGTCATTGACTGAAAAATTGTGTTTTTGTAGGTTTTAACCTTTTGAAATGTGTCGTTTGGTCACATGATTATCGAAAAAATATCAAAACACAGACACACAGCCTTCAAATTGTTTCTGTCACTGATTAGCCATTTTAACTCTTCCGGATTTGCTATGGATAGTCATAAACATGGTAAGCCCATCCTCAGTATTGCTCAATACCCACCCACTGCTCTTATTATTGGCCAGCCGAGCTGTCTGTCTGCAAACATGAGTGGGAGGCTATGGAGTTAGCTTACCATGCGCAGTTTACACAAAGGGGGGCTGAAATGTTCATAGTGGTCAAATTTGACCAAATGTGGTTTATTTTTCAACTGCAAGGATCCAAGTGCTGCAACACTGATGGAAGAAGTGTGTGAACCAAAGGAGAGACTATGTTGAAAGATAAACCACATTTGGTCAAATTTGACCACTATGAACTTTTCAGCCTATGAACTTTTCAGCCCCCCCCCCACCCTCATATTGTTATTTTCTTTAGATTTTAGTCACCCTAATAGACATCCCTGTTTCCATCTGCGTCATTCTGGCTTATGTTAGTGTATTTTCGCCATGATGCAACATCGAACGGTTAGCATTATTATTATTTTCTGTAACCGAGACCCAAAGCAGCTAACTGACAGTAGCAGTATAGCCATTCACTCATTCATCAGTGTTTCTGTGCTTATTGTACTCCAGAGATCAATCATCTCCTATTGACCACTGAAACCATTTCATTCATTCCTAAAGACAAATTTATGTAAGTTGGCTGAGGCTCACTATCCGAGCTAGGAGCTTGCCAGCTACGATTAGCAATAGCGACATAAGCGGGAGGGCAGAGTTAACTGCACTTCTTGGGCATTTAAAGAGACATGCACTGAAACGAGCCATTCTGAGGAATGCTGCAAAAGATGATTTACAGTTATGCTGCAATAATTAAATAAAATTTGACCAAATTTCATTAAGACCTGTGTGAGCTGTCAAAATGTGGAAAAAGTGCAGCTCATCTGTCTAACTGATCTTTTTTTTTTTTTCAACCTGGAAATGAACAACAGGGCTGCTTTGAGGTGGAGCTGGAACGCAGCCACAGGGGCTTTGGTTTCAGTCTGAGGGGAGGGAAGGAGTACAACATGGGTCTGTTCATCCTGCGGCTGGCTGAGGATGGGCCTGCTCTTAAAGACGGCAGGATACATGTGAGTTAAAGCTGATATACTTATGTCCTCATTAATTTACTCAGCAGTTCTCAGAGTTTACTTCTGAGAACCCTCCCTTGGGAAAAATTATAGTTGCTTCCTCCAGCACCCAGAGTCAAACAATATGGATGCTCGTATTATTTTTGCAAGTTTGGTTAGCTCAAGCTAACAAAGGCAGTTGAAATTGGTCTAAACAGTATTTTTTCTTTTAGAAGATGTACAGTGGTGTGAAAAAGTGTTTGCCCCCTTCCTGATTTCTCATTTTTTGTATGTTTGTCACACTTAAATGTTTCAGATCATCAAACAAATTTAAATATTAGACAAAGAAAACACAAGTAAACACAAAATGCAGTTTTTAAATGAAGATGTTTATTATTAAGGGGAAAAAATCCAAACCTACATGGCCCTGTGTGAAAAAGTGATTGCCCCCTAAACCTAATAACTGGTTGGGTCACCCTTACCAGCAACAACTGCAATCAAGTGTTTGCGATAACTGGCAATGAGTCCTTTACAGCACTGTAGAGGAATTTTGGCCCACTCATCTTTGCAGAATTGTTGTAATTCAGCCACATTGGAGGGTTTTCGAGCATGAACTGCCTTTTTAAGGTCATGCCACAGCATCTCATTCGGATTCAGGTCAGGACTTTGACTAGGCCACTCCAAACTCTTCATTTTGTTTTTCTTAAGCCATTCAGAGGTGGACTTGCTGGTGTGTTTTGGATCATTGTCCTGCTGCAGAACCCAAGTGTGCTTCAGCTTGAGGTCACAAACAGATGGCCAGACATTCTCCTTCAGGATTTTTTGGTAGACAGCAGAATTCATGGTTCCATTTACCACAGCAAGTCTTCCAGGTCCTGAAGCAGCAAAATAGCCCCAGACCATCACACTGCCACCACCATATTTTACTGTTGGTATTATGTTCCTTTTCTGAAATGTTGTTACTTTTATGCTGGCTGTAATGGGACACACACCTTCCAAAAAATTGTCTCATCAGTCCACAGAGTATTTTCCCAAAAGTCTTGGGGATCACATGTTTTCTGGCAAAACTGAGACGAGCCTTTGTGTTCTTTTTGCTCAGCAGTGGTTTTCATCTTGGAACTCTGCCATACAGGCCATTTTTGCCCAGTCTCTTATGGTGGAGTCACAAACACTGACCTTAGCTGAGGCAAGTGAGGCCTGCAGTTCTTTGGATGATGTTGTGGGGTCTTTTGTGACCTCTTTGATGAGTCGTCGCTGCGCTCTTAGGGTAATTTTGGTTGGCCGGCCACTCCTGAGAAGGTTCACCGCTGTTTCATGTTTTCACCATTTGTGAATAATGGTTCTCACTGTGGTTTATTGGAGTCCCAAAGCTTTAGAAATGGCTTTATAACCTTTTCCAGACTGATAGATCTGAATTGCTTTGTTTCTCATTTGTTCCTGAATTTCTTTCAATCGCAGCATGATGTAGTGATGTTACGCTCGACACCGGCCACTTGACACTGATTCAAGCAATATAAAGTGGAAGTGTCATGAGCAGTGCTTTGAGCACTGTTTCAGCATGCCCACAGTCACATGACCGTAGCAAGCGAGGCCTCGTTATGTCAGTCACACCACATGACTTGAGGGCTCACAGGAAGTTTGAGAGGGTTCTATTAGAATTGGGGGTTTTTTTGTTTGCTTTGTATTGTTTGTTCCTGCCATCCAATTTTGAATAGACTTCGGCTGGCCAAATGCTCAAAAAAAAATGTATTGAGATTTTTTTAGGTCTTCCACTCAGATGCAGTTCTGACACTCAGTCAGCAGATGGCACTCTTTATTAAATGTTTCATAACTGTCAATCATGAAGCTATTGTCTCAAAATTGTTCAGTTTCATAAGGCCTCAATTTCACCATCACTAGCATGATGTCTAGCTTTTGAGGATCTTTTGGTCTACTTCACTTTGTCAGGCAGGTCCGATTTAAGTGATTTCTTGATTGAGAACAGGTGTGGCAGTAATCAGGCATGGGTGTGGCTACAGAAATTGAACTCAGCTTTCCAAAGATGTGATAAACCACAGTTAATTTATGTTTTAATGGGAGGGGGCAATCAGTTTTTCACACAGGGCCATGTAGGGTTGGGGTTTTTTTAACCCTTAATAACAAACACCTTCATTTAAAAACTGTATTTTGTGTTTGCTTGTGTTATCTTTGTCTCATATTTAAATTTGTTTGATGATCTGAAACATTTAAGTGTGACAAACATACAAAAAATTGGGAAATCTGGAAGGGGCAAACACTTTTTCACATCACTGTAAGGTAAAATGATGAAGCAATGTTGGCAAGGCTGCAATAAGCAAATACGTACATCCATGCATGCATTTGTCTTTTCCTTTGCTAGAGTAAAAGACTACATTTAAAAAAAAAAAATGACTATTTGCTTCACAGGTTGGAGATCAGATAGTAGAGATAAATGGCGAGGTCACGCAGGGCATCACACACACTCGAGCAATTGAACTGATCCAAGCAGGAGGCAATAAAGTTCATCTGCTGCTCCGACCTGGCCAGGGCTTGGTCCCAGATCACAGTGAGTAACTGCGGAGAGCTGCATGCTCGCTGCTGCTACCGCATATAAATCTACTCAGTAGCTTATTAGTTGTGCATAAGTAGAAGCTTTTGTTTGAATATGCTAGATAGTAGGGTGCTGAATTTCCTTCTTTTTTTTTTTTTATTCATGCATGTGTTGCAAGGTCTTTTGATCTTTCCTTCCTCTCATTCTATCTTTATCTACTTGTGCTATTTATCTGCCTCGCTTTCTCTGTTTTCTGCACTGGCATGCCTGTCTGTTTCTACCTATTTATCTCTTCCTCCTATAGGTCTGAACTCTTCTTCCACCCTGTGCTTCTACATGAAACCAGAGCATCACTAAAGGCCTCACTGCTTTTCATGGTCTGTCCCTAAATTACCTTGGTAAACTCCTCATACTTTTGCCTTTGACTTCGTCTTTCAAAGTCATTAACTTCCCAGATTAAAGTGTAACTCTCTGTTCCGTCCTCTGTCTGCATTATCAATCTGAAATAGGCCAGGAATTTGTGCATGAGTGTATGCCCACCATAAAATGAGGAGACTCTGTTCCAGAGGGCTGAAATAAAGCAGTGAGTCCTAGAAGAACAGACCTGCAGGAGCGCTGCGACGCTTCAGAGCGCCACGAGTTATTTTTAAGGGTGTTACAAAATCAAGGATGCCACTGAACACACACCTCATCCTTAGTGTGAATGAAGATGGAGACCTGGAGAAAACCTCGTATTTATCAAAGATTGAAAATCAATTTTATAAAAAAAAAAAAAAAAGATCTGTGTTTATTCATTGGCATCCTCTGTTAAAGCAAAACGACAAGATTGGAGTGAATTTCTATGGGTTGTTGCTCCTAGAAATCCAAAAGCTCATTTCAGCACGTTTTAAAGTCCATCGCTCTTCTTTTATCTCTCTCCCACCCGCCGGTTTTTCCGCTGCATATGTCTGCTCTCAACCACGGCTGTGCAATTCTTTTCAGCTTCGGGGGGGAAATTGAAACCTCAGCACCGGGTGAACTTTAGCGCCTTCCCATTGATGGCTGTGCTGTCAGCTGATACATATCTCAAACAAGGCAAATATTTAGAGGGATATTACAGAGGGTTATTACTGAAAGCAAGCTTGGTTGTAAACATATTTTTTTCCACACAAAATAAGGATTATGTGCTGCTGTTCCATGTTGTGTTTAATCATCTTTAGATGTGCTTGTGAATAGGCCTATTTCACAGAAGCCATTTTAAAATAAAATGGTGAGGAAACGGGTGTTGCAAATGACATTCAGGCTCAGAGGCTTAATTAATGTGATTAACGTAATATAGCTTGCTATCTCATATCAAAATGGCAGCTGTGAAATAGAGCAATAGATTTTTTTTTTCTTATTCTCTCCTGCTTGTTTCACAGGTTCGAAGGAAAAAGTAACCATTCCAACCTCAAGCTTTCCCAGACTCTCTATATCTGACGGGCAGTCATCTCCAGCTTCCCCATCTTCGGTCTCCTTCTCTACCTCAGAACTTTCCCCATCTTCACCCAAAAAGTCCGGCAATGACGAGTTCTCTGGGGGGGACCGCAGGGTGTCTGGCTCCCCTGGCACCGGGCACGAGCAAGGCAGGCAGGCCAACAGGTCACGAGGACAGCAGCCCCCTCACCCCAACTATCATCGCACCACCAGCCCCAGCAGCCAGGCCAGAAAAGCAAGCAGGAGCGACTCTAAGGGTGGCAGTCCCAAAAGAGCCGCAGAACGCAGAGTGGATCATTCAGATCGCTCCACGAGCCCCTGGAAAACAGAGCGAGGCCACAGCAGCTCCATGGAGGATGTGAGCAAAGAGAGAAAGGTCCAGGAGCAGGGAGATCACCAATCCTCAAGTCCAAGGAAGGGCTCCAAGTGGGAGCATGATCCTGCTGTAGATCCCGAGAGCCCCAGGCGACCAGCTGGCCAACAGCCCTACAGCGCCTCTGGAGAAGAGAAGAGTTATAGGTACAAGGAGGAGAATGCCGTTTTCGGGCAAGCGAGGGGAGCCACAGAGAGTGGAGACAAAAGCTGGGGGACCGGTGAGCGCCGCAAAAAGGGGAAAAGGGCTGAGCAAGAGGCCACGGCGCAAATATTTTCCTCACACAGGGAGAGGGCAGGATCAGACGCCGATGCCATGAACCACAGGAGTGGAAGAGACAAAAACGACAACGACTATTGGGAGGGCAGACACCAGGGGGCGGAACTGAATAGGAAGGACCCCCGAGGTTCTAGCAGTAGCATCACAGACCCCAGCTACAATGGGGCCACGGCCACCAAGAAGGCTCCCATCACCCCTGGCCCGTGGAAGGTTCCCAGTTCTGCCAAGATTCAGTCCCAAGTGGACAGCACGTATGCCGATATCTGAAATCCTGCATCTGTGAAGACAAAACTGAGCCTCAGAGAGTGTTGGATTTAGAATGAAAGGATGCTTCTTTTTTCAACATTTCTCACATAGCAGATCACTGTGTCCCCAGCAACATAGCTTCCCATTGCTTAGGAGTTTAGGTTTTGTTTTCACCCAGTTTGCCTCGGTCAGTTTGCACCAAGCTGCTGATATCAGATCTGACAAGTGTGCTTGTACCTGCACGAGTATTTGTACTGTAGGATAAGACGTGTGTAACAGACAGGAGTAACAATGAAGTCTATTTTGTGCCAATCAGAGACTCCGGTTATAAAGAAGCTGCTCCTAATTGCACTCACTGTGAAAACTGCTTGTGGGTGATTGGATAAAGCGCACCCCATGTTCACCCACCTTGATGAAGGATCCTGTTTTATGTGCATCTTTTTTTTTGGACACTGAAGGTTTAAGGCACATTCATGCAATCGTGCAGCTTTGCTTCCAGACAGGACTGATTGATTGCAGCTGTCAGGAGTGGACTTTTTAAAATGTTAGTTGATAAAGTCATCTAAAGTTTTGGGTTTTTTTTTCTTTTCTAATTTTGCAAAACTGAGAAGATTTGTGTGTGCGTGTGAGTGCATTCATGTGATGGGCGGATCCCATCAGCATACGGGGGGCGGGGGGCACTTCCCTTAAGCGTTTTATGCATCAATCAGCAGACCAGACACTTGTGGCATAATAGTTCTAATGTTTGTTATGTGTGTTAATGATAAAGCATAATGTAATTTATTGAAATTAAATGTAAACACAACAGTTATTACACATATCCATGCTGAGTAATTCCACTTATCGTGTGGACCTAAAGACAGAAATAGATGAGGACCTCAATTATAAAACACCTGCACTCTATACAGTCTACATCATGGCCTGCTAACAGTCACTGGAGCCTGACGTTGACTGTTGGCAGGTCTGTAGTTTGGGTCCTCTGACCGTGTTTATGTATACATGCTGAATGATAGGCCTGTGTATTTTAGACATCCATGTAGCATCGACTCTACTTAAACTGAGACCTATTATTAACCAGGTGATTACACATATATCGACACATAATTTAGATGCATCGAATTAACAGAGCCTGATTGTAAACTAGTAATAAAAATTCTGCCTTCAACCTACTTTAAAACATGAAATAATTGTATTTTGCATCATCATAAATGTAAATGTAGGCACAAAACAAATCATTGTCTTCATGCAAAGACCCCCAAAGAAAATCTATTTTGGATTATTTTTTTAAAGTATTTATTTAGTACATGACCCATAATGTAATTTATTTGTCATAGATATTTTTGAGTAATTGCCAGGCCATGTCTTCACATGGAGAGGAGGTCATATTAGAAAATGGCTTCAGTTTTGTTTTTTTCTCTTCTTTTTTCTCCTGGAAGTCTGTTTGATTTCTCTGTGTTGTTTTTCTGATGTGAAATGCACTGATTGCATCAGTGGTGCTCTGCTCTGAAGAGAAAATGTAGCTCGTGTCAGTGTTTCTTCTGAGGAGTACAGAGACATCTAGCGGTTCATACAGGGCATCGCTTAAATCTGACCCTTAAAGGTGCAGTGTGTAAAATTTGGGAGTAATCTGAAATTGTGTGCAGCGTGAAATCTTAATTGTGTTTTCATTGTTATATCATCAGTCTTAAATAAAATTTGTAATATTTTTTGTACGTTTAGTTTAGTTTTTTTTTTTAGATTGTCCTTCTCCATGTAGGTGGCCGTCTTGAACCAGCAAAAATTTTTATGTCAAACTTTGATTACATAAATGGCTTCTCCAGGTTCTACTACATGCTTTGGAAGAGGTTGATGACTGATAAAATGTGAATTGTTTGCATTGTGAACTCTCACTGCTAGATAGCACTGACTATTACACACTGCACCTTTCGTGATGCTGGCCTGTGAGACCATTGATGAATCTATCGTCCACTTCTCTGTTAATCCAATGGGCTGCTGTGTTAATCCCTGTTTATACCATCTACCATGTATGATTCAGTGGCCTTGCATTGCTCCGACTTGTCGTTCAGTTCTGAGCTCATGGTAGTTTTAAATGTTTATAAATTGTACAGCACCTCTATAAATATTTGCCCTCATGCTGAAAAACAAAATAATCCTGTGTAAATCGTTTCATTATTTTTTTAAGGGAACAAAGAGGAAATGATATAAACTAGCTGGAAAGATTTAAAAACAATCTGTTCATGGCATTCTGTTCATGCACTGATAAATAAAGGTTTACTGATTAATTAAATGTTGCTGTCATTCATGTAGACATTCCTTTAAA
Organism: Pholidichthys leucotaenia; assembly: GCA_020510985.1. Taxonomy (NCBI): domain Eukaryota; kingdom Metazoa; phylum Chordata; class Actinopteri; order Cichliformes; family Pholidichthyidae; genus Pholidichthys; species Pholidichthys leucotaenia. Next base: position 266,976,960 of record CM035843.1, read on the forward strand.
ACAAGTGCTGACATTTTTTCAAATCTTTTTTTGGTTATTGAAATCATGCTGTGCATGTTTTTTTATTCTAACTTGAGATTGGAATTGTATCAAATTTCCAATCTAATAAGTACAAGAAAACAAATGTAAGGTGCAATTAAAAAAAGGATTTAACTGCATATTTCTTATACAAACATTTCAGAATATATATTAGTGATATTTCTTACTATATATGCTATTCAGTTTTGTGAATGTACTATTTCCTTGTAAATTAAGTTTTTTTTCCTCATGTGACTTTGGAAAAAAGTGAATTTATATCAATTTGATTTTACCCCTCATTAATGTGACTTTTTGTAATGATTAAATAACTCATGAATTTTGTAGATTTCATTTTAATGTTACTCTTACATTTGTGACTTTTGTTCCCCATTTCTTTACAGCTTTTATGTGTGTGTAATATTTCTTGTTTCAAATTAAAATGTCATTTCATTAAATCATGATTTAATGAAATGACATTGTAAATTAACAGATTATGAAAGATGCAGTCATTTCTGGTACAAACCAGTTGGCTACAGTTTTTTTTTAACCCTCTAACTCCCGTTAAAGTATACAAATTATTTTGAAATAAAGATTAACATTTTGGGATTTATGTCAAAAATGGTGGCAAAACAACACAATCTAAATAAGCAACTGCATTATTTCCAATATTTTTTTTTAAATCACAGGAAGCGTTTTTTTTTTTTTTGCTTTAACAAGGGGGATAGTAGTGTTGGGGAAATTCACAAATTTACATAAGGTACAAATGTATAAAATTAAGTAAAAGTTTGTGAGAATAAAGATACAAATATTATTTAAGATAATTTACAGTTAGCACAAAATTACCATAGGCAGATACCAAATTTATAATAATAAAATGTTACAAATTAATGGGAGGAAAAACAACTCACATTTCCAAGAAAAAAGTGCTGTCACCGACATATTCAGCTGTACTGTATATAAACTAGCTTTGCATTCTTCTTCCTCAAATCGCCTGATTGTCCATGATTTTAAAAAAAAGAATGCAACGTCTTCCACCTTCATAAACCTGGATGATGAGGCACTATTAACTATTCTATTACAGTAAATTCAGTTTGATTCAGAAGGTGAACTACTGCCCCTCGTGGCTAAATCTAACCATTACCTCAGCGCGAATGAGTGCGTGCGTGCGAAGTGGCACGCAGGCAACGCAGTCTGAACTTCAACTCCCAGTACTACATTACCTCAGAAAAACTACTCTACCCATGACGCCATCCGTTACGCTTGCGCAAAAGGGTCCAAGTCGTTCAGAAAACTACAAATAAACGGCAAAAAGACTACAAATCGCTGTGCACATGCGCAGGAGGGGCTCCGAGTCCTTTAAACCGTTGACTACTGTACGTGCAAAGATGGCAGCTCAAGTGGAATTGCTCCGTGTGAGAATGGAAGAGAAAATGGTAAGGAGCAGTCTGGATATTTTAATTAAAGAGAAGAAGAAAAAGAAGAAGAGAGACTTGTCGCCCTCGGCTGTCAAACGGGACAGGTGTGAGAAAGAGGCGAAGAAAATGAAGCTCCATCATCACCTTGAACACGCCGAGCACCACCGGAGCCACCACCAGCCGCATCAGCTGCAGCACAACCACAAACCCCACAAGTTCGGCGCCGAGAAGCACATCCTGCACAGCCACCATAACCCCAGCCTCGCCAACGGGATAAAGAAGAAGAGCCTGCTACCGATGTTCCCCCCGAGGAAGGGACCGGAGCAGCTGCTGAAGAAGGTGGTGCCGGAGCCGTCCCAGCAGCCACCTGCGCTCCTCACCTTAACGCCCCTCACGGTGGTCAAGGCCAGGCCGCAGGAATTCAAAGAAAAGCACAGGGACAAGGAGCTGAAGAAGGAGAACGCTGAGGCGAACGTGAAACACGCTGAACACAAGAGAAAGAAAGGTGAGTGCGCTGCTGTTTTGAGCCGCAGAACATGTCAACAATGAATGGCTTTTTACCTCCGCCAAGGAGGTTATGTTTTCATCGGCGTTGGTTTGTCTGTTTGTTTGTTAGCAAGATAACTCAAAAAGTTATGGACGGATTTTCATGAAATTTTCAGAGATTGTCAGAAATGGGGTATCCTACAGATGATTAGATTTTGGTGGTGATCCGGATCCCTTTTATAAAGTTAGACAAAATAAATGTAGGATTAATATTTATGATGTTAAACACTACATGGGGGGGAACTGTGGCGCTTGGCGGAGGTCTGCGCTCTCTGAGTGCTTTTCTAGTATTTATTAGCATTTTTTTACCTTTAAAATTAAACTGAAACAGTTTACACGTAAATGTGTATCCCTTTGAGATGTAAATCCACATTTTGTTAAATAGGTGACTTTTTTTGCGTTATAGTAATTTTTTTAAAAATTGCAAATAAGCAACTTTGTTGTCTTAAATTTGTGGGCTAATTTAGGGTTTTCCTACGACCAGTGGCTATGGACAAATGTTACAGACCCCTGACATTTTTTATTAGACTACATTTAAATCTATCCCTTTATGTACAGTTTCACCCAGTTATTCAATCCTCTTTGCACATTTTCAAAATTTACATGATTTGCAGACTTTCAGCTGTTTGAGAAAAAAAAACAACATATGTTTCTTGCTTAATTTGGTTTTTGCAAATGGCTGAAAATTTGTACATTTTGACAGCAATTGTACTTAGCAATGGAATGTTGAATAGTTTCAAGAGTAGCTGTAAATGGTGGCGATTAGATGTGCCATGACAATGCACACTTATGCACAATAATCCCAATGGCATGACTTTCATTAAATATTATTGCTATTTAAATGCATTACTCATTTATCCAGTCTGTATGTGACCACATTTATCTCTGATCCATTTGTGTATTTGCAGAAAAATCCCTGAATGAGAATGGCAAGTCTCTCACTCTGGAGGAATATCTCCTGAAGAAGAAAAAGAAGAAGAAAAAGCATCATGATGATGAGCATGGTTCCAAGAAGGCTCGACACTTGCATAACAGAGGAGTTCAGACAATATGTTCAGGTCCTGGAGCCGATCTTACAAAGTCCGTTTTCCCTGATCCCACCCTACAGAGCAGCATCAAGCAAGAAAGCAACCATCACCCCGTCAGAGACGTGGCAGACAACTGCCCACCTTACCTACATGCTCTAAAGCTGGGCCGTGCCCCCTTCCTCTCCCACCAAGATCACTACATCCGCAGCTCCTGCCTCCATACGGGTACCTGGTGTGGGCGCTTTATGCATGAGGAAAAGCAAGTCAATGGTGGGGGTTCAATTCTGCATGCTTATGCTGATGAGTTGGCCTGTCTTAGTCCGGCTGAGATGGAGTGTTTTGCCAAGGAATTCTTGGAGCTGACCTTTGCTGAAAAGCCCAAAGGTGCATCCACCTATGCCTTGACAGTAGTGCACAGAGCAGCCGCATACCTGCCCGACTTCCTGGACTACTTTGCCTTCAACTTCCCCAACACGCCGGTCAAAGTGGAGATACTGGGCAAGAAAGACATTGAGACCACCACAATATCCAACTTTCACTCTCAGGTATGTGCAACAAGGGATGTGCGCTCCTCAAATAAATTTTTGTAGCTTTATGTGCAAACAGTTTCAATAATTTGTATTGACTGCTGACAACTCTTGGGGGTTGCCTACAGAGTAAATGGGATGTTTGGGATAATGCTGTATTCACCATTACCCCATGTATAAGACTCAATTCTGTTGGCAACGAAGTGTTCACTTTGGTTTTCTTAATATAGGACAGAGATGTAATAGGAACACTACTCAAAAACTGGTTATACGTTTACAATCATTGTTGGCATGTACAGCATGCTACGGTGGAACAAATGATAGTTGCTGTTCGTATTGTACACAGAATACACAGGCTTTCACTGTGTTGCATGATCACACTGGGAAAGAAAGAAAAGTACACAGGCAGAAATCTAAACCATAACCCTGATGAACAATAACCTGATTATTTGTGTACGTTATCTACAGAAGCAGTATGTTCAGATAGTCTAGTGTTAAGTGTGTATAGGTATATGTAGTGTGGACCGTATTAAATTTTATTAAGTTTCGCTTATCCTAGGTGAACCGGACTTACTGTTCAGGAACTTACAGAGCCGGACCCATGAGGCAGATCAGCTTGGTGGGAGCGGTGGACGAGGAAGTTGGAGACTACTTCCCAGAATTCCTGGACATGTTGGAAGAGTCACCGTTTCTCAAGGTCAGAGGAAGATTGATTTAAAACTAGAAAAGCACTGAGAGCGCATACCTCTGCCAAGGGTCCTTCCGTCCGTCATGGATTACCTCTAAAATGTAATGGGTTTGTGTGCACGCCTAGAGCCACTTTTGGTGAAAATTGCATCAAAGTCTGTCCATTAGTTTAGGACTATTGTTGCTAACACTCTGTGAGAAGATAACAGCCTTGGCAGAGGTATGCATTCTCAAATCATCACCAAAATGTAATGGCTTCCTCTCTAGCCCAACGACCACCTCTAGTGAAAATTTCATCCAAATCCATCTAGTAGTTTTTGTGTAATCCTGCTGCACAAATACAAACAGCCCTTGGTGGAGGTATGCACTCTGAGATCATCACCAAAATCTAATCATCTGTTCCCCGTGCCATTACACACCTTTCCTGAAAATTTCATCAAAATCCCGTTTGTAGCTTTTTGAGTAATATTGCTAACAGACAGACAAACCAATGCCAAGCATTACCTCCTCCTCTTGACAGAGGTAATCATCTAATTGATATTTAAGCAATATTACTTGAGAGTGAATACGGTATCACTTACTTACTTAGTCCTCTTTGTTCCGTCCAGAACATGCGGCCTTCACTGCAAACTGCCGTCGTTCTCTGTCTTGGGCTGTGTGCTTTGCTTCTCCCCAGAATAGTCCAATGGTCTTCAGTTCTGTCTGCAGGATTCTTCTCTGGGTCAGGGTTGGTCTTCCTCTCCGCCGTATCCCTTGGGGATTCCAGTCTAAGGCGTGATGGAAGATGCTGGTCTGTTCTCTTTGCAGTGTGTGCCCAATCCATCTGCACTTTCTACTCTGAATGGTGTTGACAATAGGCTCTTGTCTGTTGCCAAAGTTCCTGGTTTGAGAGCCGCTCTGGCCACCTGATGCGCAATATCTGGCAGAGGCAGGTGTTAATGAAAACTTGTAGCTAATAGTCTAGGTTCTTGGTGCGTCTCCAGGTTTCCGATCCATACAGCAACACAGATTTTACTTTTGTGTTGAACAGTCTCAGCTTGGTGTATCGCTGTTCTCCTTGCTTCACAAAGGTTTCAGAATGACAAAAGCGTGGCAAGCTTTGCTGATCCTGGCTTTTACATCTTGATCTGGCTTTGGTGGCCAGCTCTGGCGGCGTTAAATACAGTATCATGAATATAGTAACTCTGGGCATCATGTTTTGTGCCCTCCGCTCACACACAGAGTTGGTATATTCATGATACCGGAACAAACTTGAGTGTAATATTGCTTTAATGCACCAGTTGTGCAAGCACAATTTATTAAATGACAGCAATACTGGACAAAATATTGTTTGTTTAACCAGTGTTTTTGCGCAGCTGAGGAAAAAAAAAAAAGTCCTTTCTCAATGTAGCCAGTAACTGTTGCTAAGCATCTCAATCAGTATGAAGACGTCTATTTTCGTTTCACACACATGTAAACAAATTAGATATTGTCAAATGCAAAAGTAATAAGTGTTTATAAAACATGTACCTGTTGAGTCAATACTTCAGAAGACCGGCGATCAAAACACCGGTTGCCAGAACACCAGTAGTTAGCTGGTAGCTAGTAGTTAGCATGCTAGTGATTTAGCACACTTTGCTCACTTTTCTTTGCATTTTCAGATGAAACAAAGAGTCCATCACCACAAAAGTATTGTGGTTTGTTAATCAAGACAGTAAATCAAATTATAGGACTTCCTATTTTTTTAAACAGACATGAAATAGATGAATGAGCTTAAGATAAGCCGAGCCTCGATTAGTCCCACAATGGGGAAATTACAGGATTGCAGCAGCAAAGGGATAGCAGCACTCAGAGTATTAGCAAATAAGATAAGAATAGGTTAGCCAAAGTAAATATACATATGTACACAGTTATATACATAATGCAGGAGCATTGTAGTTACAGTGCATCTGGAAAGTATTCACAGCACTTCACTTTTTCCACATTTTGTTATGTTACAGCCTTATTCCAAAATGGATTAAATTAATTTTTTCCTCAAAATTCTACACACAATACCCTATAGTGACAACCTGAAAAGTTTTGGTTTTTTTTGAGATTTTTGCAAATTTATTAAAAATAAAAAAACCCCAAAGAAATCACATGTACATAAGTATTCACAGCCTTTGCCATGAAGCTCAGAATTGAACTCAGGTGCATTCTGTTTCCACTGATCATTCTTGAGATGTTTCTACAGCTTAATTGGAGTCCACCTATGGTAAATTCAGTTGATTGGACATGATTTGGAAAGGCCTGTCTATATAAGGTCCCACAGTTGACAGTGCACGCCAGAACATGAACCAAGCATGACATCAAAGGAATTGTCTGTAGACCTGCGAGAGGATTGTCTCGAGGCACAAATCTGAGGAAGGGTACAGAAAAATTTCTGCTGCTTTGAAGGTCCCAATGAGCACAGTGGCCTCCATCATCCGTAAATGGAAGAAGTTCAAAACCACCAGGACTCTTCCTAGAGCTAGCCAGCCGTCTAAACTAAAGCCACTTTTGCACTAGCCCAGCATACTTCGGTACAGCATGATTTACTTCAACATGGTTCGGTATGCTTTTGTCCGCACTACAACCGCATTACAACCGTGTTGAGCTGGGGTGGGTGGGATTTCTATAACAGCAGGTGGCGCCACACTCCCGTGACGTAGAAAACGCAACCCAACCAAAACATAAACACATACAGCTGTACAAGGCGACTCCTCGGTCTGTGGCTTTTTTCACCATAAACGCCAAAAAGGACCGCTAGACAAGGGTACAGACAGCGAGATGAAACACTCTGGAAATAGTTCTGCAGCTTCTGGGAGAGCCAAAGGCGTGAGGATACAAACTAGGTCATATATGACGGTAAGCTAATTTTGCTAATGCTAGTTTGCTATAAGTACGTCGTACTACACTTTAATGTCTGCAATTTATCGCTGTTAGGTACTAAAATATGTACGCTGTGTGTGTTTCAGATGGCTCTGTTGTGGGGAAATTACTGCTTCATTCGCTCTGGGCGAACCTGACCTGTCACAGATGTCATCAGCCTGTCACTTCACAAACGATCAGTGATTATAGAGCTTAAGAATGTCTGTAGAAACGTTTATTTCCTGTGCAACAAATCTGCAACAAATTGCTCTGATCTGCTTGAAAATCATGGAGACTGTTGACAGTCATGCACATACCTGCTTCTGCAGCACTGAGTGAGGTGGTGTCATAGAAAAAAATGATCAGCTGACACAACTTGATCGCCATGTAAATAACTATATTAGCCACAAAATATATATTCAAAAAGTAAACTTTACTGAGTTAGGTATAATATATTTGACAGTTATCATGCATTTTATGCCAAAACAAACTTGATCTAGGATTAAAAGGAATTAAAATAATGCAGTCACAAGGTTACATGGAAAATACTTACTAGATACATGTACTGTAGAAATATATATTCTCTGCATCAACAATGTACTATACATGCATTCATGTCGTATTGCACTGGGAATTGCACTGACAATAAACCTCTGAAGTTTTTGCAGATGTCTCTTTTTTTATATGTGAAGGTTACCACCATGTGGCATAAATTAAATACTGAAAGATTGAAAAAGCTAAGAATAATCCAGCAGTTTGAGAAATCACTTTTGGTTTGGTGTAAGTCTGTCAACAGAATTATGAACCATAAAGCAGTTTGTGTTAAAATGTTAAATCCCATTAAACCTAATCCGGGGGCTTCCAATCATGTGTCATGGGGGCCCAAGACCCTGCAGGTTCTCTCTTCTACCCAGTCTCTTCAGCAGGTGATCTCACTGATCAGTCAGTGGAAGAAGTTCAGTGGAATCTGCTGTTGAAGACACTGGTTGGAGGTAAAGCCTGCAGGGTCTTGGCCCTCCATGGCACATGATTAGACACCCCCGCCCAAACCCATTATGATGAAGAACAGATGCTAATATGACCCAGAATTCCTCCATATACTGGTACTGTCACTAAAGTATGCAGGGTCTTCTGTACAGTCTTCTAACAATATAGTCTTCAGTTAATATAATTGTTTTGGTTACTTTTTCTTAAAAATGAGCCATTATTTTCAAGGTCACCGATTAATCCTTTGTACAGTTGACTCTTTTCCCACCGGTGTCTTAACAGACAAAATAGAAAATAAAGATAGAAAATCATGATGCAAACACATAAGTCACTACATTGTTTATTACAATCAGCAGCAAATTCCAGATTATTCGAATGTGCAAAATTCAAACGGTAAAAAAAAAAAAACTGGAATGGTCACACGCTGCCTCACTGAGAAGCAACTGGATCGGCCCATCGTACTGGTCCTGGTTCGACAGATCTACAGCCTGCATCTCTGTAAATAGTGAGGCAAGGTCCAGTTGGGGTGACAGTTTCCCTCTTGCCTAGACAAAAGACAAATGGGTGGTGGTTAATTAATGCAAGTTTAAAACTTATTTTGGAAATACACTTGTTGCTAAAAGCCAGCGGTGGAATGTGAATTAATGAATGAATCTTTATTTTGGATTGATTAAAAGTAAAGAATAAAAGAAAATAGAATAATATACCAAAGGGAAAAAAATCTTACAAGGTCAAATTAAACAATAACTCCTCTAACCACAATTTTCATGTAGCTGCACTTCAGTAGATTTTACAAGGGCTGAGTTGCATTTAAAATCATCTTTTTACTGTGGCCTCAGCAATCAGAATGAATTAATACATTCACTTGAATGGAATCTAGTACTTTAACTGAAGTTGTGCATCACCGAATATGGAGTCGGTCAGTCAAAATATGAAGTTTTTAATCAATAAAAGTTTGTCTTGTCTGTAAAAGTGTCTCTTGTTGCTCTGGCTTCATGTGTGGGCAGTGTTTTGTACTAGCATTGCTAAAATATAAAAGGAAGCACTACAATTGGTCTCACCAAATTGGTCTCACCAAATGAGAGATGTTCAGTTATATGATAACTGAACATCTCTCATTTGCCAAAACATACAGTTATGAACATAACTCACAAAGGATCACAAAACTGATCTGACAAAAAAATAAATACATTAGCAAGTGGTTTATTTTACAGTTGATGCGCCATATTCACACAATCAAATAAATCGCAGTTCAGTCCCTTATATATTAAGTGGTAATTGTGCTACTTTGGTTCTGACACTTACCTATAAAAGCAAAGGATTTCAGTACGTTCCACAGTGGCGAGGTAGGTTGTGGGGCGGCTGATTTCGTCTTGCCTAGACAAACGACAGAAATGGATGATGGTTAGTTTCAATCAAGTTCAACACATATACAGGCACATCTCAAAAATTAAAATACCATGAAAAAATTCAATATTTTTGTCACTCATTTCAGAAAGTGAAACCCATATATAGATTCATTACAGGAACAGTGATATATTGAAAGTGTTTATTTTAATATTGATGATTATGGCTACAGCCCATATTAACCAACACCTCAACGGCCAACATTTATATTTAAAAACTATTTTTTTAAAGTTAATTTTATGTAATATTCCAATTTTTTGCAAAATAGAATTTGGGGTTTTCAGGGGCAGTAAGCCGTAATCAGCAAAATTAAAATAAATAAATATATCACTGTCTGTATAATGAAGCTATACAATATACGGATTTCTCTTTCTGAAATGAGTGAAAAGCACCACAGGATCCACAGAATAGGTGTGTGGGTCTATTCTGATGCTTTAGAAAATTATATGAATGACTTTATAAATCACTGGTTTGAAAAAGCAATTTTAATATGACGAGATTTCGCTCCTGTGGTCCATTTCACCAGTATCCAGGGAGGCTAACCCTGGCATGTGGAAACACATTCTAGCATTAAATTGCACACAATTAAATGCCCAGGACCAAAGTGCAATACAAAACACAAACCAGGACTTTAACCAGGATTAACATATTTCATCGTTTTGCTCTCACAAGCGCATATTTAGGAGAAAACAAGCGCGATTCAGCAGTTGTTACTAGCGTTAGCGTTAGCACTAGCTACTAGCAAAAAAACGTTAGCCAGCACAGAACAGCGCTGTATAACGGCTCAAAAAAAGTGAGCTTACCACCAACAGGATAAATAAGCAAACAGATGCACATTATTACAGATCACTCACCATCGTTGGTTCTCTCACTATCGTCTTCAGCTTGTCTATATTCCGGTTGTATCCTGGCCAGCCATCGGGTCACTCCTCACTGTGTAATACTGCCACCAAGCAGAAAAAACTCCGCACCTCTTCGTTGGACCACGGTGTAGAGTTCCGCAAAACCTACAATGCTGTCTGTATGAATATCGTATTTACTCCGTGACCGAGTTAGTCCGTGATTGCAAATGGCGGTCGTACAGATTTCAACAAAGACAGGCGCTTTGGTGACGTTAAGACCTGACCAATCAGCGGCGACCAAAGTTTTTGACGTCAAAACACGGTACAGCTCAGCGCGGAGGGACCCTGCCCTTGAGCGGGGCTGAGATTCGCTGCTGTTAAACCGTGTTGAGGCTAGTGCAAAGACTTACCAAGCATGCTGAGCTGTACCATGACGTGCTAAGCCGGGCTAGTGCAAAAGGGACTTAAGCGATTGGGGGAGAAGGGCCTTAGTCAGGGAGGTGACCAAGAACCCAATGATCATTCTGTCAGAGCTCCAGCGTTCCTCTGTGGAGAGAGCAGAACCTTCCAGACAACGTCTTTGCAGCAATCCACCAATCAGGCCTTTATGGTAGAATGGCCAGACGGGAGCCACTCCTTAGTAAAAGGCGCATGGCAACCTGCTTGGGGTTTGCCAAAAGGCACCTGAAGGACTCTCGGACCATGAGAAACAAAATTCTCTGGTCTGAAGGCACAAAGATTGAACTGTTTGGCGTGAATGCCAGGTGTCATGTTTTGAGGAAACCAGGCACCGCTCATTACCATCCCTACAGTGAAGCATGGTGGTGGCAGTATCATGCTGTGGGGATGTTTTTCAGCAGCAGGAACTGGGAGATTAGTCAGGATAGAAGGAAAGATGGATGCAGCAATGTACAGAGACATCCTGGATGAACACCTGCTCCAGAGCTCTCTTGACCTCAGACTGGGGCGACAACGACCCTAAGCACACAGCAAAGATATGAAAGGAGTGGCTTCGGGACAACTCTGTGAATATCTTTGAGTGGCCCAGCCAGAGTCCAGACTTGAATCCAATTGAATATCTCTGGAGAGATCTGAAAATGGCTGTGCAGTGACGCTTCCCATCCAACCTGATGGAGCTTGAGAGGTGCTGCAAAGAGGAATGGGCAAAACTGCCAAAAGATAAGTGTGCCAAGCTCATGGCATCATATTCAAAAAAACTTGAGGCTGTAATTGCTGCCATAGGTGCATTAACAAAGTATTGAGTAAAGGCTGTGAATACTTACGTCTATGTGATTTCTTAGTTTATTTTTAATAAATTTGCAAAAATCTTTTTTTTTCATGTTGTCGTCATGGGGTATTGTGTGTAGAATTTTCTGGGAAAAAATGAATTTATTCCATTTTGGAATAAGACTGTATGTAAAATGTGGAAAAAATGAAGTGCTGTGAATACTTTCCGGATGCACTGTAGATGGTATCAACAGCATTACAGTTAGTTAAATTACCCGGCAAAGTATTAATATCAACCCAGACAGTATATTTCACATTGAATGAACAGTGTTGTTGCCACCCTCTAATAACTGTGTTAGTTGTGTACTGGAGGGGACAATCTCTATTGTGCAGAGTTGTGATGTTGAATACGGCCTCTATAAGCAGTATTTAGATTATAAAGTCTGACAGCCCTAGGTAGGAAGGACCTGTGGAACCTCTCCCTCGAGCACTTAGGATGGCACAGCTTACTGCTAAATGAGCTTCTCAGTGCGTGCAGCATGTCCCGCATGGGGTGGGACTCGGACTTCAGCAGAGATGACAGCTTAGCCACCATCCTCCTCTCTCCTATCTCCTCCACTGGGTTGAGGTGTCGCCCCAGAATAGAGCTAGCTTTTTTGATCAGCCTGTTCAGTTTCTTCCTGTCGGCTGCCATGATGCTACTGACCCAGCAGACCACTCCATATGTAATGGCTGATGCCACCACAGAATCAGAGAAAGTCTTCAGGAGTGCCCCCCGCACTCGAAAAGACCTGAGTCTCCTCAGGAGGAACAGCCTACACTGCCCCTTCTTGTAGCGCACATTGGTGTTGTGTGACCAGTCCAGTTTATAGTTCAGGTGAACACCCAGATACTTGTAAGATGTCACCATCTCAATGTGACATCTTACATTTGTGTGGGGGGTTGAGCATGCCTGCGGCAGACCACCACCAGTTCTTTGGTTTTCCTCGCATTGATCTGGAGGCAGTTCCGCAGGCACCAGTCCACAAAGTCCTGGATAAGCCCGCTATACTCTGCATCATCCCCTTCAGAGATGAGACAGATGATCGCAGAGTCATCAGAGAACTTCTGTAGATGGCAGTGTGGTGTGTTGTGTGTAGAGTCAGCAGTGTAGAGGGTTAACAGGAAGGGAGCCAGAACTGTTCCCCGGGGTACCCCACTACTGCAGATGATGGTGTCAGAAACACAATCCTGGGTCCTCACAAACTGTGGTCGGTCTGTAAGGTAGTCCAGGATCCATGATGACAGGTGCTTGTCCACCCCTGCACACAGCAGCTTGTCTCTCAGAATCACTGGTTGGATGGTGTTGAAAGCACTGGAGAAATCAAAGAACATGATCCTCACAGTGCTCCCAGGCTTCTCCAGGTGGGACAGGGAACGATGTAGGAGGAAGATCACTACATCCTCCACCCCGATGCCATGCTGGTAGGCAAACTGAAGTGGGTGACGTTAAAATGATGTTTATGCCAAGGTAAACGGAAAGGTTTTTTTAAAATGGGTGGAACTTCCGGGTCACGGATGTATAATTTCTTGTCAAACAGTGCCTCACTGTGGAAATTAAGGTATCCAAAACAGTGCTGCAATTATCAGAGAGTTGATAGCAAATTACTGTTAGTAATTAACAGTTACATGAACACCTTTGAAGCAGAGTGATACAGTGGGGCAAAAAAGTATTTAGTCAGCCACCAATTGTGCAAGTTCTCCCACTTAAAAGATGAGAGAGGTCTCCAATTTTCATCATAGGTATACCTCAACTATGAGAGACAAAATGAGAAAAAAAAAATCCAGAAAATCACATTGAAGGATTTTTAATGAATTAATTGGTAAATTCCTTGGTAAAATAAGTATTTGGGGGACTTCCGGTTTTGGCGGCCATGTGAGAGGGACACGTATCACTCTGCTCTGCTCCTGGAGAAAAAAAAAATCGGCAAATAACTCTCTCATTTGGGACAGAACGTATCCCAGCGTTTGGGCGAGGATATGTCGGTGAAGCCTGAGGCTGGAAAACCAGGTAGAGGAAAAAGCGAGCCGCCGAAACAGTCCAAATTAACGGACTTTCACGTCTGTGACGCAGCAGATAAAGCTCCATATATGGCGGAGGAAGCTAGCAGCGGTGCGGTATCTGCGGGCAACAGCACAGGTGCAGTGCTAGCTGCCATTAGTTCAATGAGAGCAGACTTTTCCTCTAAATTTGATGGGATTATGGCAGCGTTGGAAGGAATGAGAAAGGAATTGGGTGACTGTGTAGAACGAATGGCGCAGGTGGAGCTTCGTGTCTCTAGTGCTGAGGATGACGTCACCGGTTTTCAATTAAAGGTGTGCACTTTGGAAAAAAAAAAAAATGTCTGGAAGATAATGTCCTGGATTTGGAGTCCCGGTCGAGACAGAACTACTTGAGGCTGGTGGGTCTACCGGAGGAATCCGAAGGTCGGGACCCATGTTCCTTTTTGGAAAAGTGGATTCCGGAGGCGCTGGGCAGCGCGGAGCTGCAATCAGCAGTGGTTCTGGAAAGCGCACACCGTATTGGCCCACGGAGAGATAAGGGACCACCGAGGACGCTTATTATGAAGTTCCTCAGCAACAGAGACAGGATGAAGATCTCCAACGCTGCGTGAGCCAAAGGAGAGATTAAACACCAGGACCAGCAGGTGCGGTTCTACCCAGATTTGGCCACAGGAATCCAACAATTGAGGAAGCAGTTTGATCCCGTACGTAAAGAGCTGCGCAACCTTGGGATTCGTCATGGTGTAATTTATCCTGCGAGACTGTTGACCACGTATGGGGGCAGAACACACATCTTCAAGACCCCAGAGGAGGCGCAGGAGTTCATCAAGAAGATCCAAGAAAAGACTGGTGGGAGCTAAGCATGAACAAAATATAAGGTAGAATATTTAAGCATTTCCACAGGCATCTGACTGATTTGAAGCAAATAGCAAGTTTACAAAATATAGATTGTATTATATATTAAAAAAACAAAAAACAAAACTATGATGTACAAAGTTGCTAAAAATTTTGGAGTTAAGTTGGAAAACTACAGAAGAGAGTTAATGTTACGTCATTAAAAGCAGTAGAGTTAGGGTGATTGGGAAGATGAAGAAGGAGTGGCTTTGGCTGATCCTCGTGGGTGTGGAGCGGTCGATGGCTATATCGGGAGACGGAATTTTTCTTTTGATTTTGGGGGGATCACCACAAATGTGGGAAGGGGGAATTTGTTTGTGTGTAGTTTGTAGGATGAATGTTCAACCACTCATGTTTTTGCTTCTCTGTATGAGCATGTTTACACTGCAAGGTAATCCCAAACTCCCTATTGATCATAAACCAAAGCGTTAATCTTAATATAACTTCATGGAATTGCAGAGGTCTACAAAATTTAAAAAAACTTAAACAAGTTAGGAATAAAATAAAAGACATGGGTTCAAAAATTGTGTTTTTACAAGAAACTCATCTAATAGAGGAGGATGTAAAAAGAATTAGGAGTAGATGGCAAGGAAGTGTTTTCACCTCATCATTTTCATCCCGAGCCAGGGGAGTTATGACTCTCATACATAAATCAGTCCCATTTCAAGTGAAAAATGTAATTGGAGACAAATTTGGAAGATATTTAATCATTCAAGGATCTTTGCTATTAGAAAATATAAATTTGGTGAACTTATATGGTCCCAATATAGATGATCAAAAGTTCTTTGCTAATTTATTTCTTATCTTATCATCACTTACAGGGCAACATATAATAGCAGGGGATTTTAATTGTACATTGAATCCCGGTATAGATAGATCAACAGGACTGGACTGTATGCACAATGGATGCAGGATGACCATTAATCATTTTATGAAAGAATTGAGATTGCTAGATATATGGAGAGAAATGAAACCACAAGTTAAAGCTTACTCTTGTTATTCCAGTACCTACAAGACATTCTCACGTATTGATTATTTTTTGATCTCCACAGAATTAAGGTCCAAGATTCAAAACTGCTTTTATGATAACATCGTGATCTCTGATCATGCACCCTGCTGTCTAATATATGTAGATAAGAAATTGACAAAGGAATCAAGGTAGATGGCAATTTCAGCATAAATGGCTTCAGGATGAGGAATTTGTTAAGTATATAGAAAAACAGATAGATGAGTTCTTTGACATCAATACTACACAAACATCAGCATGTGTAAAGTGGGAGGCTTTCAAAGCTTTTATTAGGGGACATATTATTAGTTATACAGGTTCAAAATCTAAGAAGACTGGAGAAGAGAGAGTCCAATTGGAACATAAAATAAAAATTCTTCAAGAAAAAGTGTATGCAGGAAGTGATCCAAGGTTGGAGAACGAATTACTGATTTTGAGAGCTGAATATGACAAAAAATCAGCGAATAGAGCTGCCTCGAGTCTTCTAAGATTGAAACAATCTTTTTATGAACAAGGTGAAAAATCAGGGAAATTATTGGCATGGCAGATTAAACAATTAGAATTTAAAACACCAATTACCAGTATTACAAGTAACGGACAGGTAGTTAAAGATCCTTTAGAAATTAATAGAGCCTTTAGAGATTACTATGAAAAATTATATGATACCAAAAATGAATCTGACTTAACAAAACTAAATGGGTTTTTGAACGAACTATCTATACCGTGTATTCCAAATGAAAACAGGGAGATACTGGAGTCTAAAATTAGTCAAGAAGAAGTTGGGCTAGCCATTGATAATATGAAATCAGGAAAAAGTGCAGGACCAGATGGTCTTCCAGTTGACCTTTATAAAAAATTTAAGAATAAATTAATAAAACCTTTTTTGGAAATGGTTTTAGAAGCATTTCAAAATAGTAATTTACCATCATACATGAATAATGCCTTAATTATACTGTTGCCAAAACCAGGTAAACCCTCTAATAAATGTGAAAATATATGAGACCAATAAGCCTATTAAATGACGACCTTAAGATAATCTGTAAAATTTTAGCAAGACGAATACAAGAAATTTTACCAAATATTATTAATCGAGATCAGAATGGCTTTATAAAGGGAAGACAAGGCTTCCATAATGTAAGAAGACTATTTAATATTATTTATTCTAATAAAGAAGCACCGGATACAGCTCTCCTATCACTGGACGCCGAAAAGGCCTTTGATAGAGTCGAATGGCCCTTTCTTTTTGAAGTCTTACAAAGGTTTGGACTTGGAAATAATTTCATAAAATGGGTTCAGATAATATACAATAATGCTACAGCAGAAATCCTAACAAATAGCAATATTTCAAAATCAATAAAAATCAATAGAGGATGTCGACAAGGCTGTCCACTTTCACCTTTACTGTTTACTATGGCAATTGAACCTTTAGCGATGGCGATACATTTACATTCACAAATATATGGAATTAAAGTTGGACCAACAGAACATAAAATCTCCCTGTATGCCGATGACATAATTTTGTTTATGTCGAATCTTAAAAAATCAATTCCGACCTTGTTGAATTTAATAAAGAATTTTGGGGAAATATCAGGATATAAAATAAATAAAACTAAATCTTCAATATTAATGCTAAATGAGACCCAGAGAAATTACCCAGCCCCTGAGGTAAATCAATTCAATGTTGTAAATCAGTTTAAATATTTAGGAATCCAAATTGTGCCTAAGCTAGAATCAGTGGCCAGTGTCAACTATGAAGCCTTAATGACAGATATTAATGAGTTACTTCAGAGATGGATGTCACTACCCATGTCGATGATCGGGAGAATCAATATACTTAAAAGTAATATCTTACCTAAAATACTTTATTTCAGTACATTCCCTTACCACCACCTTTAGATTTATTCTCAAGAATTAAAAAAAAGTTAGTGGAATTTATATGGAACAACAGGAGGGCTAGATTACGTCTGTCTTTATTATATTTACCATTTGATCGTGGAGGTCTGAAATGTCCAAATTTTATGTTGTATTATTGGTCGGCACAACTGAGGTCTATGACATATTATTTTTCATCAAATGATCTCCCTCACTGGACTGAAATGGAATCATACAATTTACCTTTACCTCTTCCCATATTCATATACTCTTTCGGCAAAAAAATTACAAAAACAAGTTAAAAATCCATTTGTAAAGCATATGATCAAAATATGGTGTTGTGGTATATATTACTCATATATTCCATACCTGCATACGTTAGAGCATGTGGAAATGTGTGGGGCAACATATGCAAAGGAATTTCACACCTCTGAAAGGACAAAGGAATCTCACCACCGTGTGAAGACCAATGACATCACAGGACGCCATGGCAACAGACTTGACACCTTCACCCCTTTAGGGGAGGAGAGGTTTTCCCATCACCTCCCAAGACGGAGGGAGGAGTTAACAGGACTAATGGGGATTTAGATAACGGGGGATTTCAGCTTGTGTTTTGCATGTCTTGGATGGATTGTGTTGATGGATGTGTGCCTGTATTTAACCAGTGAGCTGGGCAGAATTCTTCCTCTTTAGTAGTAGTAGTAGATTAGTTTATTTGACAGGGACAGTGCAATAAACATAGACAATTAATCAAAGACAATCAATCTGATGTGTTGCACATAGAGTGTATAGCTATTAGCTAATTTGCAACTCTTGTCCCTGGATGGGCTTTAGAAAAAAGAATCAAGATAAAAATATACACAATAACCACATACATCAATGCAGAAAAATTATAAATACACAACTATAAATATTATAAATATTATAAATACACAAATATAACAGCCTGACTCACCTTTAACATAAATATTATAAATACACAAATATAACAGCCTGACTCACATTTAACACATATAACATAACTCACATTTGCCTATTTCAGGCCTTCCTCCCTCCGTCACTCACTATAAACAAACACATTTATTCCTTCCCTTCATTCACTCTCACTTTGCAGACAAATAATTCATACATGAGTACATTCTTGTTTATTTTTCAGCCAGTTTTTAACATTTTTAGTGAATGTTTTAAAGTCCGTTATTATTTTAATTTCATTTGGCATTGTGTTCCAGATGTGACTGCCCTTTATAGAGAAAGCTGTTTGTCCAAATGTGGTTCTGCGGTGGAATATTTTACAGTTATTGTTAACAGAACTCCTGGTGGCTCTGCTGCTGTCCTGTCTTTGGACGAAACCAGCAAGTGGCTCGGGTGCTGATTTATGGAAACATTTGAACGTTAATTTCAGAAGACAGAGGTCAATGAAGCTCTCAAAACTCAATAGGTTGTATTTTTTTAAAACATTACAGTGATGCCACCTAATGGGCTTTTTGTCCAAGATTTTTAGGGTTTGATTATATAATGAACCTATATGTCTTATTGTGGAAGGGGCTGCTTGAGCCCAGACTGTCAAACAGTATGATATATGAGAAAAAACCATAGAATGCATATACAGTGCAGCTGCTTCGTAAGGTATGTAATATCTAATTAATTTAAAGCAGTTCAGATTTTTTTTTACTGTTTTTGAAATTTTCTTTATATGAAGATTAAATTTGAGTTGAGGATCTAGTACAATGCCAAGGTATTTGAATTCTGTAGCTAAACTGATGTCATGATCATGTATATTAACTTTAAAATGTTGCAGGTTACATTTTTTGATTGAAAAGCACATTGAGACTGTTTTCTGAAGGTTCAGCAATAGATGGTTCTTGAGGAGCCACTCTTGGACATCAACCATACTTGTAGACAGTACATCTGCAGCCTGTGCTGGAGTCTTGGCAGCTGTGTAAATAACTGCATCATCTGCATAAAGTTGGCATGTTGCAGCTGAGCAGTGTAACGGCAAGTCATTAATAAAAATGCTGAAAAGTAAAGGACCAAGAATGGACCCTTGTGGGATACCCATGCGGTTGTTTAAAAATGAGGATTTATCCTGGTGAACTTTTACACACTGTTCTCTATTCTGGAGATAAGATGCAAACCATTCTAATGTATTTGGGGAGAAGTTAAAAGATACCATTTTGGATAAAAGCAAACTGTGGTTTACAGTATTGAAAGCCTTTTTGAGATCTAGAAAAACAGCTCCTACCACATTACCCCTGTCCAAGGACTGTTTGACGTTTTCAATAAGGCAACAATTTGCTGTTTCTGTTGAGTATCCTGGTCTAAAACCAAATTGATGTGGATGAAGAAGTTGACTGTCTTGTAAGTAGTCTATCAGCTGTGTAGCTACAACTTTTTCAAGAACCTTAGATAGGACTGGTAAGATAGAGATTGGGCGGTAATTGCATATATCGTCTTTACTGCCTGATTTATGAACTGGTATGACGACAGCTTTTTTCCAGCCAGATGGAAATGTACTAGACCTAATGGAGAGATTAATGAGATGAGTCAGTGGTTTGATTAATATTTTGCTGTGCATTTTGAGAAAGGAGGTGCTCATATTGTAGATATCACTAGTTTTTGAGTTTGACAGTGTTTTAACAATACCAGCAATTAACTTCTCATTTACCTCATCGATGTGAAAAGTATCTGTTGGGAGTATGGAATTTGTGTTGTTGAGCACATTTGGCAGCACAAAAATTTTTGTTAAGTCTTCCACAGAGCCCACAAAGTGTGAATTAAATTCATTTGCCAAAGTAGCCTTGTCACTGACGGTCTTGCCATTGATTCTAAGTTCCTTTACCCCCTTCTGATCGTTTTTTTTATTAGTTAAGTTATTTAAATGCCTCCATAGGGAACTGTTGTTACCCTTTGCATGATCTATCAGTTTATTGTAATAAGATATTTTTGATTTTCGCAGCTCATGTACCACTTTATTTCTTAAACTTTTGTACACAAGGTGATCATTTTGTAGTTTGGAGGTTAGTGATGTTTTCAGTGCATAGTCTCGCCTCTTCATAAGTTTTCTTATTTCATTATTTAACCATGGTAGGCTAATCTTCTGTTGTCTACTTTTAATTTGCTTTGAAAATTTTTCTATAGACTTTGTGATTGTTGCAGTTATAAAATTACAACAATCATCTACTTCACATGTTGCCATGAGCTGCTCCCAATTTTGATTCTCTAAGTAATGTTCAAACTCCTCATTTTTTGATTTGGGGATAATAAAATTTGATTTGTCAATATCGACTCCCCCAAAATACTGTAGTCGCTTTTTAGTAAGTTTCCTGACAGCAAGAACCATGTTATGATCTGAGAGACCAGTTACAAGATTATAGGTTCTGGTTATTCGTTCTGGTTTATTAGTAAATACCATGTCAATAAGTGTTCTGGATTGTTTGGTTATCCTGGTGGGTCCTTTGATGATTTGCTGGTAATTAAATTTAGTCATGAGGCTTTTCAGTTTTTGTTTGTCTTTTTTATCAGACCAGTTGATATTAAAGTCACCATGAATTATTGTTTCTCTGTTCTTCTCAAGTTGTTTAACCAGATCACTTAATTCATTATAAAAGGAAGAGTTGTGTGACGGTGGGTTGTACACTACTGCAATGTTGAAATTCATTACCGGAGAGAGACATACATTAACAGCTAAACATTCAAGTGAAGTATTCAAATCAACCAGTTGACATTTATATTTCTCTTTGATGTAAATTAAAACACCTCCTCCCCTCCCTACCTGCCTGTCTTTTCTAAAACACTGGTAGCCCACAATATCGATCATATTAGTGTCTATGTTACTGTGTAGCCAGCTTTCTGAGAGACAAAGGTAGTCCAGATTTGAGTCCAACAGCAACACCGAAATCTCATCTCTTTTGGGGATTATGCTCCGTATGTTTAAATGACCGCCGAGGATCCCCTTTGGTTTAGCCTTGGTGTCCCAAAGAACTCGTGCATGATTAACAGTTTGGAAAAATAAATGTTGTTTTTGCTTTTGTACAGCTCGGTTTTGTGCTAACCCAGTGGTCTGCTGTTTAATAGTGGCAGGTCCAGGGTTAAGGTGAATATCTCCTGCCAGAAGTAGCAGAACTAACAGAACTTTAACTGTATATCCTCTGCCATATTGTGATTTTTGCTTAACAGCCATGTTTGCCTTAATTTGGAAGTTTTTGCTCAGGGCTTTTAAAGACCACATAGAGTGTAGGGTGAGATGTCCAAGCCCAAATCCATACAGATAAAACTTTTTAACTTCACCTTTGGTTGAGTTTGTCGGAAAATCCTTCTTGTTGCAGGTCCAGACACACAAAGACAAAACGAAGAGGAAGTAGAGAAGTAGAGAAGGCTTATTAGTGGTGCCCATCAGCCCACTTTTTAATCCGGTGGCAGCCATCTTCAGTCCTTCTTGGAAAGAAGGAAAAGGCCTTCTGCCAAGCTCTGCACCATGATGAGGCAAGATAGAAGAGTTGTTCATTAAAGACTCTGCTTTTGTGATACAAAACCGCCTCGTTATTTCCAGCTCTTCTACACTGGTGACCTTGACGCGAGTATGGACCTGAGGCGTTCTTCAAGCGACTTATCCGCGGCGAATCTGACTTACGCCAGCGACAACGCAGACGAGGGAACAAGCAGACAGCTGTTCCCCCCAGCAGAGGGTACCGAGAGAGTTCAACCGAGCTCCAGCACCGCCGTGAGAGCCGAGGCAAGGCACTCTCACCCGGCGGGCACAACAGTGATGATGTGCACACACGCCGTCGCTGTTAAACTGCCAGATTTCTGGCGAGAAGACCCGGCCTCTTGGTTTCTCCAAGCCGAAGCCCAGTTCATACTGGCGGGCATCACGGCAGACGATACTAAGTTCTACCATATCGTCTCCAAACGCGACTCCGCCACTTCGAGGTGTGTGCGAAGCTTGATCCAGCGACCACCGGCCCGGGACAAGTATGAGACACTCAAGGCGACCATCGTGGCGAATTACGTCCTGTCGGCGGAAGAAAGAGCCGAAAAAATCCTGGCAGTCTACGGCCACAGAGGGGGCAATCCAAAGACCCTCATGGAGGATTTACTGCAGCTCAAGGAGGAGGACAATGATAATTTCCTCTTTCAATTTATTTTCCTCAGCACGCTACCACCACACATGAGAGGGACACTCGCCAGTATGAAGTGCAACAATCATCAGGACTTCCACACACTGGCCAACGAGGCTTATCGACTCGTCAACGCCTGCAGAGATTGGACACCCACAGCGGCATCCGCAGACCTCAAAACTGACGCCCCGAACCTTGGAGAGTCACAAACCACGGAGCAGGCTCAACCCACGGTGAC
Organism: Pholidichthys leucotaenia; assembly: GCA_020510985.1. NCBI lineage: Eukaryota > Metazoa > Chordata > Actinopteri > Cichliformes > Pholidichthyidae > Pholidichthys > Pholidichthys leucotaenia. The sequence goes on from CM035843.1 coordinate 266,999,682, forward strand.
AGCAGCGCGGCCCAAGCGCAACAAACAGAATGACGTCTGTTATTATCATCACCGCTTCGCCGAGAAAGCCCGGAAATGTGTTCCCCCCCCCCTGCAAGTTTACGTTGTCGGGAAACGCCAAAGCCGAGGGCCGTTAACGGCAGCGGTTCTCGGCGAGAAAAATAAGCTGTTATACGTGACGGATGGACACACAGGCAAGCAGTTCCTCGTCGACACAGGAGCCCAGCTGAGTTTCGTCATGCCCTCCCACGCAGATCGAGCCATGGGTACCCAGGGCAATGGAGCAGTGGCAGCCAACGGCTCGGACATCGACACGTTCGGGGAAAAGAGCCTGCATCTCCTCATTCACGGCCGCAGCTACAGATGGACATTTGTTGTAGCTGCGGTGAGTTTTAACTTGTTAGGCGCAGATTTTCTGTGTGCACACGGGTTATTAGTTGATCTAGCAAATAGGCGCCTGGTTAATGCACTGTCTTTTGCTTCTATTCCTTGCTCAGCTCGAGTCTCTCCACCACCTGTGCAGGCCAACGTCACTACGGCAGGAGGTAAGTTTGAGCAACTCCTCACCCAATTTCCAGCACTCACAACCCCCAAATTCTCAGCCACTGTAGCCAAACACGGGGTTAAACACTTCATTCCAACAACGGGACCTCCCGTTTTTGCCAAAGCTCGCCGCTTAGACGCGGCCAAGCTCAACATAGCAAGGGACGAATTTGCAGCTCTTGAAAAATTAGGCATTGTCCGACGTTCAAAGAGCCCTTGGGCTTCACCACTTCACATGGTTCCGAAATCCGACGGTTCTTGGAGACCGTGCGGAGATTACCGCAGATTAAACAACGCTACAGCGCATGACCGCTACCCCATTCCTCACATACAGGACTTTTCACTACATTTAGCGGGTGCGCGCATTTTTTCAAAAATAGACTTAGTCCGCGGTTATCACCAAGTTCCAGTCCGAGCTGAAGACATTCCTAAAACAGCGGTTATAACCCCTTTCGGCCTTTTTGAATTCCTGCGAATGCCTTTCGGCCTCAAAGGTGCTGCTCAGACTTTTCAGCGTATGATGGACGCAGTCTTACGCGACCTCCCCTTTGTTTTCATCTACCTCGACGACATGCTGGTAGCCAGCTCATCGGAGGAAGAGCACGAGCAGCATCTCACTGCCGTTTTTCAGAGGCTAAAAGAGCACGGATTAATAATTAATCCAGCCAAATGCAAATTCAGCGTATCGCAAATTGATTTTTTGGGACACAGAGTCTCCCCGAAAGGGGCAGTTCCGCTTCCAGACAAAATTCATGCGATAGAAGGTTTTCCACGGCCCCAAATGGTCAAATCGCTACAGGAATTTTTGGGGATGGTTAATTTTTACAACCGTTTCCTCCCTCATGCAGCTCAGCTCATGCAGCCCCTGTATGATGCGCTCAAAAAAAAGAGAGCTTCCAACGCGGTCGAATGGACCCCGGAACGCGAACGCGCTTTTGCGGAAGTTAAAAACGCCCTAGCTAACGCCACAATGTTAGTCCATCCAGATCCCTCGGCCCGCATCGCGCTAACCACAGATGCTTCAGACTTGGCCATAGGGGCAGTTGTAGAACAACTTGTCAAGGGGGTCTGGCAACCTTTAGCATTTTTTAGCAAATCGCTAAACCCGACGGAACGCAAGTACAGCACTTTTGACAGGGAGCTGCTGGCGCTCCATTTATCCATCCGCCACTTCCAGTTTTGGTTAGAAGGGCGGAGTTTCACGGCTTTTGTGGACCATAAACCGCTCACTTTTGCTATGGCTAAAATTTCAGAACCTTGGTCGGGCAGACAACAAAAACGGCTAGCTGCGATTTCAGAGTTCACCACAGACATTCGACATGTAGCGGGCAAACTTAACGTAGTAGCGGACTGTCTCTCTCGCGCTGTGGCACCGCCAGAGCACGAGGAGACAGATTACACTGCTTCAGCAGCTGAGCTTTTCTCTAACGCAAACACATATGCAGCACCTATCCATGAAGGGATAGATTATGCAGCCATGGCGGAAGAACAAGGTAGTGATGCGGACGTGCGCGCGCTCCTGTCTGGACCAACAGGGTTAAGGCTGGAGGAAAAAGGGTTGCGCGACGGCGTGCCCCCCCTAATATGCGATGTTTCAACCGGCCGACCTCGCCCGTTAGTACCGGCAGCTTGGCGCCGCCGTATTTTCGACGCAATTCACTCCCTCGCGCACCCAGGTGTGCGCGCCTCGGTCAAAATGGTTGCCGAAAAGTTTGTGTGGCCAGGCCTGCGCAAAAACGTAAAAGAATGGGCAAAAACTTGCATTCCTTGTCAGCGCGCCAAAGTACACAAACACACAAAAGCCCCTCTGGAGCCTTTTCCCATCCCTGCTAGAAGGTTCGACCACATTCATGTCGACCTCGTGGGGCCGCTGCCTTCCTCCCAGGGTTTCACACACCTGCTAACAATGATAGACCGCACCACGCGCTGGCCAGAGGCAGTCCCTCTAGCGGCAACTACAGCGGAGGAAGTCGCTCGCGTTTTTCTAACAAATTGCGTGGCACGTTTCGGCGTCCCATCAGACATCACGTCAGATAGGGGGCCTCAATTTGTCTCAGAGCTCTGGTCAGCCATGTCCAACAGTTTAGGGGCAACAATTCACCGTACCACCGCTTATCACCCTCAGGCTAATGGGTTATGCGAGCGTTTTCACAGGTCCTTAAAGGCCGCCCTCAGAGCCTCATTAACGGACACAAATTGGGTAAATAAACTTCCCTGAGTTTTATTGGGGTTGCGTGCGGCACCTAAAGAGGATTTAGACGCTTCCCCTGCAGAATTAGTCTTTGCTCAGCCTATCAGACTACCAGGTGAATTTTTACCAGAAAACCCGGAACCAGGGCACCTCCCAGTCCCAAGGTTTTTAGGCAGTAACGGACCGGACTTTCTACACGGTCCAGCTCATCACTCCTTTCCGCGAGTTTTTGTTCCTCAAACTTTAAAAACCGCCGAGTTTGTTTTTGTTAAGCATGAAGCCCTTAAACCAACGTTACGCCCAGTATACGATGGCCCGTTCAGAGTGCTGGAAAATGGTGACAAACACTTGGTGCTTGATTATGGGGATAGAAATGAAACGGTCAGCATTGACAGACTCAAACCTGCCTTCTTGTTGAGAGACGAACCTGCACAGTTGGCGCGAGCACCTCGGCAAGGTAGACCCCCCAAGGAAAAAGTCTCAGCCCCCAGGCAGGGAACCGATAATCTCTCTCCTTCCCACACTGCAGATTCCTCACAACAAGGTCCCAGCAGGACGCCTAAACCAGCCTACAGCAGCTTTGGGAGAAGACTGAAACCCAGACTGCACAAGGACTGATTACACCACTCTGCAATTTTTCGCTAATTGTGCCGCAACAGTTTAGGACTGACTTATGATTATACTATGCTGTTATATTTTCACTGAACTCTCTTAGGAGCATGGCTGCTTGGAAGTTTCTTCTGTGACAACAGCTGTAACACGTAGTATGTCTTAGTAATTACCCTAGACTGTGAATCTTTCTGTGTCCTTTCCTAGTTGTTTGGGGAGCCTGTGGTATATATTACTCATATATTCCATACCTGCATACGTTAGAGCATGTGGAAATGTGTGGGGCAACATATGCAAAGGAATTTCACACCTCTGAAAGGACAAAGGAATCTCACCACCGTGTGAAGACCAATGACATCACAGGACGCCATGGCAACAGACTTGACACCTTCACCCCCTTAGGCGAGGAGAGGTTTTCCCATCACCTCCCAAGACGGAGGGAGGAGTTAACAGGACTAATGAGGATTTAGATAACGGGGGATTTCAGCTTGTGTTTTGCATGTCTTGGATGTGTGCCTGTATTTAACCAGCGAGCTGGGCAGAATTCTTCCTCTTTGCCTTCTGCCAAGCTCTGCACCATGATGAGGCAAGATAGAAGAGTTGTTCATTAAAGACTCTGCTTTTGTGATACAAAACCGCCTCGTTATTTCCAGCTCTTCTACAGTGTGAAACTAAAAACTATTTAAAAGAACCACACTTATTGTCACAATTTAGCCCAATATGGGGTAATCAATATTTTAAACCAGGGAGAGCGGATGCTGTATTTAAAGTATGGAATTTAAAAGGGATTCAAAAGATTCAAGATTTATGTCTGCCATGTGCAGATAACATAATGTCTTTTGAAGAGCTGAGGATCAAATTTAATCTTAATAGAACACATTTTTTTAAATATCTTCAACTTAGGAACTTTATTCGATCAAATCAAAATGGAGCTCTCACTCGACCTATTTACTCATCCTTGGAAAAAATGTTGATGAAAGATAATAAAAGAAAGGGTATTATTTCAGAGTTTTATAACTCATTGACACTATCCTCAAGTGAAAACTCACAGAAAAGATTAAACTACTGGAAAGAAGATCTACAAACTGAAATTTCAGAGGAACAATGGGAATTGGCTTGTACAGAAGTTCAAACCAAATCAATAAATGTACGTCTTAAATTGATACATTTCAAATGGTTAATGCGGATGTATGTTACACCGGAGGAGTTAAATAGATATAACAAAAACATACCAGATACGTGCACAAAATGCATGGAAAGTAAAGGAACCCTATTTCATTGTGTATGGGAATGTAGAATAATTAGAATGTTTTGAGAGGAGGTGAGGGTAACAATTGAAAAAATAATTTCAAAACAAATCATATTGAATCCTAAACTGTTTTTGTTGGGTCTGTACCCAGAAAAGCATAACTTTAATAAAAGTGAAAGAACATTCATAGACCTCAGTTTGCTTAATGCCAAAAAATGTATTGCACTACTGTGGAAAAAGACTCATAGACCAGATGTGACTCAGTGGTTAAGACAGATGTTAACAAACCTTCCACTAGAAAGAATAACATACATACTGAAATCAAAGGAAATTGTGTTTGAGAATATATGGAGACCTTTTATTGATTATGTAAAAAATTTAAACATAACTCTTGAAGAAGAAGGTGAATGATGTGTGTGGACCTTGTAAATTCCAAACTGGTGAACATAATATGTATACTTGTGTAATGGATTGTCTAGACTAAACAGAGGAGCATTGTTGAAGACTTGATTTTGTTGGTGGTTGTTGGTGTTTTTAGTGCATTTTTTTTTGTAGTACTTTAGTGTTAGTGTTTGATTGTTTGTGTCATGTTTGTTAAAAAAAAAGGTTCAATAAAGATATTGTGGGAAAAAAAAATAAGTATTTGGTCACCTACAAACAAGCAAGATTTCTGGCTCTCACAGACCTGTAACTTCTTCTTTAAGAGGCTCCTCTGTCCTCCACTCATTACCTGTATTAATGGCACCTGTTTGAACTCGTTATCAGTATAAAAGACACCTGTCCACAACCTCAAACAGTCAGACTCCAAACTCCACTATGGCCAAGACCAAAGAGCTGTCAAAGGACACCAGAAACAAAATTGTAGACCTGCACCAGGCTGGGAAGACTGAATCTGCAATAGGTAAGCAGCTTGGTGTGAGGAAATCAGCTGTGGGAGCAATTATTAGAAAATGGAAGACATACAAGACCACTGATAATCTCCCTCGATCTGGGGCTCCACGCAAGATCTCACCCCGTGAGGTCAAAATTATCACGAGAACGGTGAGCAAAAATCCCAGAACCACATGGGGGGACTTAGTGAATGACCTGCAGAGAGCTGGGACCAAAGTAACAAAGGCTACATCAGAAACACACTACGCCGCCAGGGACTCAAATCCTGCAGTGCCAGACGTGTCCCCCTGCTTAAGCCAGTACATGTCCAGGCCCATCTGAAGTTTGCTAGAGAGCATTTGGATGATCCAGAAGAGGATTGAGAGAATGTCATATGGTCAGATGAAACCAAAATACAACTTTTTGGTAAAAACTCAACTTGTCGTGTTTGGAGGAGAAAGAACACCATACCTACTGTGAAGCATGGGGGTGGAAACCTCATACTTTGGGGCTGTTTTTCTGCAAAGGGACCAGGACGACTGATCCGCGTAAAGGAAAGAATGAATGGGGCCATGTATCGTGAAATTTTGAGTGAAAACCTCCTTCCATCAGCAAGGGCATTGAAGATGAAACGTGGCTGGGTCTTTCAGCATGACAATGATCCCAAACACACCGCCCGGGCAACGAAGGAGTGGCTTCGTAAGAAGCATTTCAAGGTCCTGGAGTGGCCTAGCCAGTCTCCAGATCTCAACCCCATAGAAAATCTTTGGAGGGAGTTGAAAGTCCGTGTTGCCCAGCGACAGCCCCAAAACATCACTGCTCTAGAGGAGATCTGCATGGAGGAATGGGCCAAAATACGAGCAACAGTGTATGAAAACCTTGTGAAGACTTACAGAAAACGTTTGACCTCTGTCATTGCCAACAAAGGGTATATAACAAAGTATTGAGATGAACTTTTGTTATTGACCAAATACTTATTTTACCGAGGAATTTACCAATTAATTCATTAAAAATCCTTCAATGTGATTTTCTCGATTTTTTTTTTTTTTTTTTTTTTTTTTTTCTTATTTTGTCTCTCATAGTTGAGGTATACCTATGATGAAAATTGGAGACCTCTCTCATCTTTTAAGTGGGAGAACTTGCACAACTGGTGGCTGACTAAATACTTTTTTTTTTTTTACCCCACTGTACATATCCAATGAAGTTGGAGCAGGGTTTCCTCTGGTAACATTTCTCGGTGGTGGCCCGCCTCACCAGAAAATTTACCGCCACGCCAAGAAGGAGATATGAATTTAAGAAAAATATATGAAGCAATGACTTTCCGCAACCGCACACACGAACAACACGCGAGACCATCATCTACGCAGAGTTTAGAAGCACCCCACCCACGCGAGCTTTCCAGACAGTCAGCAGGCAGTGTCTCGCTAGCGGCAGCAGTATCTTCGTGGAAAAGGAGTGAAAACCGGGAAGTCAAGCAGCAGAAATGGATTCTATTTGAAGAGAAACTTTGTAAAGAAGTCCGCCGTTTCTTCCTGGCTCGTCAGCACCTTGGCTCTACCTATCGGGCGGGAGTGAAACTACAAATGATGGTTGTGTGCATGCGTCAACCACTTGGCCTGGGTAGATGAAAAAAAGTGAGCATGTACAGCGCCGCGTGCGTGCTGGGCTTGTCCAAAGCGTACGCGGACCAAGGCGGACTAGAGGGGAATTGCAGCATGAATAAGTCTTGACTGTCTGACAGAAATATGAGTTTTTTAAAGTACTTTAAGCACGGGGGGAAAAAGTCAGAAGAGGTATGTAAGCACTGGAGGCATTTATCATGGTTTTAACCCGCTGGAAACGGGAGCAGTAACGGAAGAGTCGCTTAGCTAAGAGAAGTGGTTAGAATTCAAATGTAGCCGGCTTCATATGAAGGGAAAGGCAAGGGGGACTACCAAATTGCTGAGGATATATTTCACCAGCCACTACAATATTAAGTTATGTTCCCAATTATGCACCTGGCAAGTTAAGATGACCGAAATTCATGAAGTCAATGACTTTAATCCATCAGCAGCCTTCAGACAAACTAAACGTGCCAACATTTGGACTTCAAAATAAGAGAGGTTTTTCTTGGCGGTGAGATTTCTAAAAAATACAAATATATAGAAATATAACAGAAATAACTGTATCCTTGGTCATTTAATTTAAATCAAAATACAGTTTTATTCATTTTTTTCTTTGTAATGAGAGTTAAATTGCTGTTTCTGTTCTGACTGCAAAGTTATGGTCAAAAATATAAATTGTTATAAGGAAAAGGTAAAAAAAAAAAGTTTCAAATTTATTTAAAAAAACAGTAATTTATTTTAAAAAACAGAAAAATAAGCCATAAAATAATCCACAAATTTATAATAAAGTTTCAAATGTACACGAAAAGTCAATTTTACAAGAGAAAATTACAAATTTGAGGAAAATGGTTTCAAATTTAGATAAATTTACAGAGAAAAGTAGAAAACTATAAGAAAACTGTTATAAATTTTGGAGACAAACCTTCAAGACTGAAGTCATTATTCAAGTTTTTAGTGGGCGCTCTTTGTACCCTTTACTAAAAATTTTTGGTTGTCTCCTTTAATTTACCTGGCACTTGATATTTTCTAACCTGTTTGTATACCACCATAGACAGAGAGAGAACCTGAATTAGACAGAGCTCAGAGAGGGCAAGATGAAACAGAAGAGAGGAGCCAAGGAGAGGAAAGTGTTCAGACAGAGGGTCCAGGAGAGTAGAGAGCAGAGGAAGGAGAGAAGGATGACGCCAGTAAAAAGTCCAAATACAGGACATCTGGGTGGGACCCCAAATGGCCCAATATTCCAACATTCAAGCCTTGGTTGTACAATACTTCAAATTGTAAGTTTCATATGCATGGCAGTGGCTCAGGAGGTAGAGCGGGTCGTCCAATAACCGGATGGTTGGCGGTTCGAATTGTGCGCTCCCCAGATATCCTGCCGTTGTGTCCCTGGGCAAGACACTTTACCCACCTTGCCTCCAGTGTCCATAACACTGGATATGAATGTGTATAAATGTTCGGTGGTGGCCGGAGAGGCCCTTGGCCCGGATTGGCAGCCACATTTCTGTCAGCCTGCCCCAGGGCAGCTGTAGCTGCGGTAGTAGCTTGCCACTACCATTGTCTGTCTGGAGTGAATGAATTATGTATCTGTAAAAAGCATCTTTGAGTGTCTATTGATAAAGCGCTATATAAATCTGATGCATTATTATTATTATTATTATTATTATTATTATTATATGCAAATTTACTGTGCAAAATTTAAAAAAAGAAATAAATAGAATAAAATTAACATAGTCATACATTTGTGTTTTCGTCCCCCCTCCCCTTCCCCCGAAAAATATGTTGCCACCACGCCAAGGTCTTTAAGCCAGAGGAAACACTGTCTGGAGTGCAGTTATCGTGGAATATAGTAACTCCTGGAATCCGTATTGTCCAATCAAATTGCTCGGTTGCAACTAACTGTTGTATAATAGATTATTAAATCACTAGTTGTGTGAACAAATTAGACTGGAATCTGCAGTGTCTGTCTTAACTGGCTCCTGCAACACTAAGGTTTCATTCTTTTAAACAGGCTAGGCTCTGTATATTTTTGCAGTTGCACATTTTTAGTTTGAGCTTCAGTGCATTTACTTTGAAATAATACATTTTAAGTGCCTCCAAGGTTATTTTTTTATGGGTGGGTGTTTATAATTTCCTTTTTAGTTCAGGCACAAAGTGCTTATTGTCTTTTAAGATGTACTTGGAGCTCTTTGTAAATAGGACTGAAAATGTAACAATGTTGGTGAAGACAATAGGAATCAATTTCAAAGGAGACTAAGACTGTTCACATTGTTCTTTGCCCATGTATTTATTTTTGGTCAGATCAGGTTTGCCTTTCATAAAGCCCAACAGTTACAAGTGACTTTGTCCTCATTCGAATTTGAACACATCAATACAAAACAGTACACTGTTACATTGTCTTATGATGACTCATTTGCTTTAACAGAAAAAAATGTTTGTTGTAAAGGTATGCTTAGGATTTTGCTCTGGAGGACTGCAAGCAGTATGTGATGAGGTCAAAAAGAAAGACACCGGGTGCCTTTTAGTTTTAGTTGTTTTTTGTTTTGGTTTTTTTTAAACAGTAACTGCTAGCACTAATGCTAACAGCAGCAGTACATGATATCGGCAGCCTACACATGCCCCAAGGTAAATGGTAACAGAATTCTGATCTGTTGTCAATCAAGTTGCACAACCACAGTATCAGATATGTAGTTGACGTAGGACCACATACAAAAATAAGTCAAGTTTAGCACCTTTTTAGATAAAATCATAAAGTGCTTCACAACAACAATCAACAAATACAAAGTTAAAACACAACAATAAGATCCAATAGTTAAAAGCAAGTCCATACAAATAAGCCTTGAGCTGCTCTTTAAAAGTTGCAGCAGTCCACAGATCTTAGCTAAGGTGGAGCATTCTATAGTTTAGGACGGGGCTATTCAATTACAAAATCAGTTGGGCCACAATTTGAAATCAAGACTAGGGATGAGCCAATACCACTTTTTCAAGTCCGATACCAATACTGTGGCCTTGAGTATCGACCAATATGATCCAAAACCGATACCATCTCTCTTAAGTACAGAACATACTTTGGTAATGACTGGTTGCATTTTGTGCACACAAAAACATACAGTCGTGAAAAAATTTGGACACCCCTTTAAATTCAGTTCTTTATTAAGAAATGTTCACATATCTATGTCTGATCTTGTTTTTATTTGCATGTATTTATATTATTTTAGCCATTTTAAGTGGGAATGAAGGTGGGGTGTCATAATAAAGATGGGGGTGTCTTAATTTATTCCTCACTATTTGTTTAGAATTACATTTTACAGAAAATTTGAAAAAAGTCTTTAATTCATTTTTAATTGTTTAGTTATTACATGAATCTCCCAGTATTTTTAACATTGATTTTAAATATCCATATATCCAAATCCGTTAAACACGCACACACAGGCTTAAACAGGGTGTCCTAATTTTTTCACGACTGTAAATCTAAAAGTCAAACAAGAAATACAGTTAGGCCCAGAAATATTTGGACAGTGACACAATCTTCATGATTTGGGCTCTGCATGCCACCACATTGGATTTGAAATGAAACGACTACAACGGAATTGAAGTGCAGACTTTAAGGTTTAATTCAAGGGGTTGAACAAAAATATATGATTAAATATGTAGGAATTGTAGCTATTTTTATACAAACGCTCCGCATTTCAGGGGCTCAAAAGTAATTGGACAAATAAACATAACCCTAAGTAAAATGTTACTTTTCAATATTTTGTTGAGAATCCTTTGCAGGCAATGACTGCCTGAAGTCTGAAACCCATGGACATCACCAAACGCTGGGTTTCCTCCTTTGTGATGCTTTGCCAGGCCTTTACTGCAGCTGTCTTCAGTTGTTGCTTGTTTGTGGGTCTTTCTGCCTTAAGTTTTGTCTTGAGCAAGTGAAATGCATGCTCGATTGGGTTGAGATCTGGTGATTGACTCGGCCATTGCAGAATATTCCACTTCGTTGCTTTAAAAAACTCCTGGGTTGCTTTTGCAGTATGTTTTGGATCATTGGTGAAGCGCCGTCCAATCAACTTTGCCGCATTTGGCTGAATCTGAGCAGAAAGTATATCCCTATACACTTCAGAATTCATCCGGCTGCTTCTGTCTTTTGTCACATCATCAATAAACACAAGTGACCCAGTGCCATTGGAAACCATGCATGCCCATGCCATCACACTGCCTCCACCACGTTTTACAGAAGATGTAGTGCTTTGGATCATGAGCTGTTCCAATTCTTCTCCAGACTTTCTTCTTCCCATCATTCTGGTACAGGTTGATCTTAGTCTCATCTGTCCAAAGAATGCTGTTCCAGAACTGGGCTGGCTTCTTCAGGTGTTTTTGGCAAAGTCAATTCTGGCCTTTCTATTTTTGAGGCTGATTCATGGTTTGCACCTTGTGGTGAATCCTTTGTATTTACTCTCATGAAGTCTTCTCTTTATGGTAGACTTAGATACTGATACACCTACTTTCTGGAGAGTGTTCTTCACTTGGGTGGATGTTGTGAAGGGGTTGTTCTTCACCATGGAAAGGATTCTGTGATCATCCACCACTGTTGTCTTCCGTGGACGTCCAGGCCTTTTTGAGTTCCCAAGCTCACCAGTGCACTCTTTTTTTTTCTCAGAATGTACCAAACTGTTGATTTGGCCACTCCTAACATTTCTGCTATCTCTCTGATGGATTTCTTCTTTTTTTTTTTCAGCTTCAGGATGGTCTGTTTCACCTCCATTGAGAGCTCCTTTGACCGCATGTTGTGTGTTCACAGCAACAGCTTCCAAATGCAAAGGCCACACCTGGAATCAACTCCAGACCTTTTAACTGCTTAATTGATGACAGGTTAATGAGGGAAGAGCCCATGCAGCCTTGTTATTTTTTTTTTTTTTTGCAGCCTTCTGAGTTAATTGTCCAATTACTTTTGGTCCCTTGAAAAAGAGGCGGCTACGTATTAAAGAGCTGTAATTCCTAAACCCTTGCTCCAATTTGGATGTGAATACTCTGTTATATCTCAACACTCTACAGCTGAGAGTCTGCACTTTAAGCCCATATTGATTATATAATTGTATCCTGAATATGTTTTCGTAAACGGCTAAAACAACAAAACTTGTGTCACTGTCCAAATATTTTTGGGCCTAACTGTATATTACAAATTTGACTAAATTCAGCATTGCTGCTGCTTTTTTTTTATTTTAAACTTTGGTTCATTGAGGCGTAAAGCTGGGATTTCTGATAAATGCCTTGAGATAAATGTGCATACTTCCTTACTTACAGCAACTGGGACCACTGTCAGAAAACCAGCTCCGGTGTGGTAGCATGTACTGAGGCTCCAAATACTCCATTAAACACCGGAAACCCTCGTTTTCCACAAGAGCAAAGTGTTGGTCATCGAGCAGATAAATTCGACAATTTTATCTGTTATCATCTTTGCTTTTTTGCTCTCAGGAGGTAGTTTGTCACGTTTCGGAAAAGAGTCCAGCAGTATCTGTTGCAGCGCAGGATTTCTTATCCTTGTGCTCGGCGCTTGTCAGAATTCAGTATATTCCTTATTGTGATACTTCCCTAAGTGTTTTATCAAGTTTGTAGTGTTAAAATTGGAAACACTGGTACCACCCTGCAAAGTAGTTGCAGTCTGCAATCCTGCTTTTTAGTTCCACACTGCAGACATGTTGACATATTCAGGCAAGTCCCACCCACTGCGGCGCAGCTCTAGTGACACTGTTTGTTTACGTCTATGGCAAGCCACGCGCAGCATGGATGAGAACGGTTACCGCACTTTCATTTTAATATCACTATTAATGTATCGGATCGATAAATGACTTTTATTCCTTACCGATACCAATCCAGGCAAAATAGCTGGATCGGACCCGATATCGATACCTCAGATCGGATCATCTCTAATCAAGACATGTAACTGGGCCGCATATGTTCAGCGATCCGTTGAATATGACAAATTTCAAACCAACATAGATCAGTATGATGAAAAACATGCACTTTTTATTCATTGTCTTGGTTTTACATGTGTGCTTGGCACATGACAAAGGCACATCAAAAGTGCATAAAAACTAGTGATGTTGCGCTCAACACTGCCCACTCGGCACTGATTCAAGCAATATAAAGCCAAAGTGTCATGAGCAGTGCATTGAGTGCTGTTTCAGCACGCCCACAGTTACATGACCGTAGCAAGCGAGGCCTCGTTATGTCGGTCACGTCAAGTGACTTGAGGGCTCGCAGGAAGTTTGAGAGGGAATTAGGTTTTTTTGTTTGCTTTGTGTTGTTTGTTCCTGCAATCCAATTTTGATTAGACCTCGGATGGCCAAATGGTCAAAAAAAATGTATTGAGATTATTTTCAGGTCTTCCACTCAAATGCAGTTCTGGCACTCAGTCAGCAGATGGCACTCTTTATTAAATGTTTCATAACACTGTCAGTCATGAAACAATTGTCTCAAAGTTGCTCATTGTTTCATAAGGCCTCAGTTTCACCATCACTAATAAAAACACAATAACAGTGCTGGGGTTGAGCAGAACTTAAGTAGTAAAATATTTTTTTTGCTTGAACATCAAGTAAATAGAATTGGGGGGGGGGGGGGTAAAATTCTCCAAATAAACATTTTGGTCACATCTTACTCAGGCATATCTCAAAATGCATAAAAACTAAATGTGTACTGTTAGCATTAACATTTGTTTTTTTTTAAATAAAATGTACTACATCCTGGTCATAACTGATCTTAGCACATCACAAAGTCCATTTAGCTGAATAAAAAGTGCACTGTCAAACACTTCAATGCACAAACCCCCCAAGAAAAGATTGATAACAACAAACATTGTACATCCACTATTGTGGTTTGTTTTGTTTTAAATCATCACGTGTGAGTAGGAACCTCTTTTTATAATTACACATTCCATTACACACATCAGTCAACCAAAAATTTCTAGTAGAGTTAAGGATGCAAAAAGCACCCACTTAATAACTTGAGTAATGACTTCAGTCTTGAAGGTTTGGGTTTTTTCTTCAAAATCTATAACAATTTTCTTATAGTTCTCTACTTTTCTCTGTAAATTTATCTAAATTTGAAACCCATTTTCCTCAAATTTGTAATTTTCTCTTGTAAAATTGACTTGTACATTTGAGACTTTATTATACATTTGTGGATTATTTTATGGCTAATTTTTGTCTATTTTTTTAATAAAATTACTGATTATTTTTTTTAATACATTTAAAACAGTGTGGTAAAAAGTTTGACTTTTTTTCCTTATACAGTTTACACTGATGACCATAATTTTGCAGAGCCAGAACACAACAATAATTTAGCTCTGATTTCAAAGAAAAAAATATATAAAATTACATAAATTAACTTGAATTCCCAAAGATGCAGTTATTTCTGTTAAAATATTTCTATATATTTATAGTTTTTTAGAGCTCTCCTCACCAACTAGACAGCAGGAAAAACCTCCCTTATTTTGAAATCCAAATGTTGGCACGTTTAGTTTGTCTGAAGGCTGTGGACGGATTAAATTCATTGACTTCGTGACTTTTGGTTATCTTAACTTGCCAGGTACATAACCAATCAATCAATCAAAGACTTTATTCCAGACTCATGGTCCATCAAAAATAAAATAAAATAAAACAAGACAGTTGAAACAGTTAATAAGAAAAACAATCAAAAAGTTACAAAACAATAAGACACAACTACTAAAAGAAGTACAAAGACAGTACAGACTTTAAAAAGACTTAAAAAGACTACTGTACCAGTGCCTTCTAAACTGTGACTGACAGCGAATAGAATTGAGCTTAATGCTAGACATGACTTGAATGATTTCATTTCTAGATACATCAAGCCGACAGATGAATTTATACATAAGATTCCTTATTACTGCATGCAGTGTATTTACACGTGATGAGACAAATAACTCGGAAGCACTGCACCATCGAGGCTTTTTAAGTAAAATTCTTAAAGCATCATTGTAAGCAACCTGTAATTTCTGCATACTTTGTTTCCTATAATTTATCCATAAATGAGCAGTGTATAAAGGTGTACAATAGGTTTTAAAAAGAACCAGTTTCACCTCATCTGAACAAAAACCAAACCTGCATGCAAGAATATTTGCTGGCATGTAGATTTTGCAGCGTTGTCTGAAAATATCATCATCATCAGTCATTCTATCATTAATAAAATGTCCCAGATATTTAATTTTATCCCTGACAATTAATTCCCTGCCTGCCAATTCAAAGACAGGGAATTTCATTAACAAATCTTCTTTAGTGCGGCAAATCAGCACACAACTCTTATTTGTATTATATTTTATGTCATTTTCCTCTCCATAAGCAGTACACACTCTTAATAACTCCTGAAGACCAGCACTACTTGGACTGAGAATAACTAGATCAGGGGTGTCCAACCATGTGCCATGGAGAGCCAAGACCCTGCAGGTTTTACCTCCAACCAGTGTCTTCAACAGCAGATTTCTGTGAACTTCTTCCCACTGATTGCTGATAAGTGAAAACACCTGCTGAAGAGACTGGGTAGAAGAGAAAACCTGCAGGGTCTTGGCTCTCCATGGCACCTGGTTGGACACCCCTGAACTAGATCATCAGCATACATAAAATGATTCACTAACTTATTCCCTATTAAACACCCAGTTTTACAGGCATTCAGTTGTTTTGACAACTCATCCATATAAAGATTAAATAGAATAGGGGACAATATACTGCCCTGTCTGACACCACTGCTCACACCAAATGGGGATGAGTGACTCTTCCCCCATTTCACCAGCATCTTCTGATGTGCGTACCAGTAAATCAGGATACGTACTAAGTACTTGGGAACCCCCCTGTCAATCATTTTCCTCAACAATATCCTGTGATTAACGCAATCAAACGCCTTAGAGGCGTCAATAAAACACAAAAACTGAAGAATTTTGATTTCTATACTTATTTATAATTTCTTTTAAAGCATATATGCACAGATTTGTTCCATGATGGGGTTTAAATCCAAATTGATGATCAGTAGATTTGATGAATACATTTAATTTTTCAAACGTGATTCTTTCCAGTACTTTAGATATTATATTGGCTATAGCTATGGGCCTGTAATTGTCCAGGCTACACAGCTTGCCAGCTTTATCTTTAATGACTGGTACCAACACAACAGACAATAATGATTCTGGTAACATCCCATGAATCATGAAGCTGGTGAAACAGATTGCAAGAAGAGGAGCAATTCTTGAGCCAGCATATTTAAGATGCTCAACAGAAATACAGTCTAAACCACTAGCTTTGTTATCTGATAGCTCTCTAATGGCTTTGGTCACTGCATAAGTGTCAATCAGGAGCGAATCGTCCCTTTCTACTTTCTCTGCCTTATAAGTTTCATCCTTAGTTGAATTAAATAATGAATAAAAATGCTGCCGTCATAAATCCACAATATTTTCTGTACCTGAAATGCCTTCCAAGGTACAGGGCAAAGACGTTTTACTATTACTAATCCGTCTAAGCTCCTTCCAAAAATCTGTGACATTCTTATCTACAATTTCTTGGCCAAGGAATTACTTCTCATTAACTGCTCATTTTTAGAAATATGACGAATAGCATACTTAAACTTTGCATTTGTACATTTCTTCATCTCAAATTCTGGCCCTTGTCTGGGTCTCCCAGCCACCACCCATGCTTTATATGCTTCCCGAGCTTCAGAATAAGGCACAGCTACGGCCTCATTCCAGCCAGGTCTAACATTATGTGCTTTACGTATCTTCCTATAATAAGGCTTACTGTCCTTATACAGGGAGTTAACTATAGCATTGTACAAACTACAAAGGTCTTTCTTATGCTCGACAATGCTACAGTTCACATCGCTGCACATTACAGCATCTCTAGGAAGACATATTTTACTCAAGGATTTATCTGTACGGACACAGTATTCTACAATTTCTTCCTTAGAGTGTCCCAGTCTAATTTTCCCACCTCATCCTGACTGACATTTTGACAAAGTTTAGGTAGACAGTCAACATTAATTATCATCTCAAACGGTATATGATCAGACATTGCTAACCCATAATAAATACTCATGCCACCCAAAGAGGCATGTGCATCACCAGTGCTGATGCAGTGATCTAGCCAGGACGTAGTGTGCCAAGCCTCACTTATATAGGTATAACTATCAGGAGGCATTAACACCTTACTTGACAAAATTAAGTTATTCTCATAACAAAAATGATACATATGTTTTGCAAATAAGGAGTCAGTGTCAGATATGTCTGCATTCAAGTCCCCCATAATAAAAATACAAGTATTATTATAGTCTTGCATATAAGAATTAATAAAGCAAGCTTATTTAAATATTCATCCTCATTCTGTTGACACTCAAATGGCGTATATACATTAATAATAAGGAATTCCTTATCATTACAATTAAACTGCACACCAATACACCAATCTACACCAAGTCGGACTACTTTTATCAAGGAGTCCAGCTTCTTTCTCCAGAGGACAGTCACACCTCCAGGTATCCTACCCCTGATAATCCCCTCGCTGAGGTCAGTTGTAGACTCCCCAGCACCATGGAAATCAGGGTTAAGACAGTTCAAACGTTCCAAGTCTTGTTCAGAGAGAAACGTCTCCTGAAGGCACAAAATATCACAATTGTTCAATAAATTGTCACTAACTAACCGGCGAGCTTTCTCCCCAGCACTTTGCCCCAGTTTAAGGCCACGACAGTTGTAAGACATGACCTGAATACCCATCAAAAAAAGAGGAAGAAGAGTTAAGAAAGATCACCTTCATCCATGGGTGCCCGCATATTCTCCACAGCAGCCATTCCACTAACTCCAGCCCTCCCAGCCCCCCGGGGCTCATAATATCGCCGCACCTCTGGCCAGAGCTCTGGCCAGAATAATAATGAACATAATAATAACATAATAATGAACATAAATCATTGTAATGGCTGGTGAAGTAAATCCTCAGCGATTCAGTCACTCTTGCCTCTTCCCCTGCATATGAAGTCTAAACACACCTGTTTGCTCAGCGACTCTTATTGTTACGGTTACCAGCGGGTTAAAACCACCATAAATACCTCCACTGCTGACATACCTCTTCTGATTTTTTTTTTTCCCCCCACATTTAAAGTACTTTAATAACAATGACACTAGCGAGACACTCTGCCTGGAAGGTTTGCTCTGCCTCTGACTAGAACTGTCACGCGGGCAGGGCACTTCTGAGCTCCGCACGGATGACTGTCACGTGCGTTGTTCATGTGTACGCTTGCAGACCATCATTCCTTCATATTTTTTCTTAAATTTATATTTCCTTGGCATGGTCTGGGCCACTCAGAGGTTGCTTCTGGGTTGCATGTGGCCCGCAGGCAGCTAATTGAATAGGCCTGGTTTAGGAGGTGCAACCACAAAAGCACAATCGCCTCTAGTTTTCAACCTCAAACAAAGAACTACCTACAGGCTTTGGTCAGGCGCGCAATGGTGGCAACCCGTGGTGCCGCAAAGGACATCACTGGCACACGGGTAAAGCAGCAGCCGAGACTCCCGTTAACTGGGCAGGCCGGGCTTGGCTCCCAGTGAAGGACTGCGATCCACCGGTTCAGCTGCTGCTTCTCCAACACCGGTGGCCAACTGGACGCTCCACGATCATTCGCGGGGAGGCACGATCAGTCTGCCCAGTTAGTGGTAGACACCAGTCCGGACTGTTGCTTCATTCTGGAGTGGAATGGCCAGATCAACTGCATATCATATGTGGACACATATGCACGCTTTGACAAAACGATAACAAGATCCAAAAATGCCTAAATAATGAAATAAATCATCTTTATTTAAGTATTTACAGACAAATGGGCTACACTGATGCAAAAGTTGCAGTCAAACGGGTCATTCTGTGTGTGTGTGTGAGAATGGTGAAGGGATTGGCGCCGTACATGGATGCCCTGAATTTCCCTCTGGGGATCAATAAAATATACAAGATACAAATACAAAAAAAAATAATGTTTGTGTTTTGTACTTAAAATACTGCTAAAATATAAAAGGATACACAACAGTGGGTTTCAAATATTTGTAAACATGTCCTGTTATAGTACTGCATGAGTTTATTGATGATAGACTATAAACTACACACACAAACTAAATTATAATGGTGACTGAACAACTTCCATTCCCCAAAGTGCAAGATACAACATTTATGAATATAAGTCATAAAAGATCACACAAATAAGTGATCTTACAAAAAAAATAAACAAGCGGTTCTTAAACAGCGGCTAATATTGGATGTCCCATTCATTTTCAATTATTCTGTAATTAATATTCACACAATCAAATAAATCTCAGTTCAGTCCCTTTCAAATGTGTCAAAAGTCTAACATGTGTGATTTCCTACATACGTATAGGCTACACCTCCGTATTCCACTTTCAAACACAGCCTACATTTGGGCCCGTAAAGCCTGATTGGACTACCTGTTTAAGACAGGAATACTTGCTTTCTACGGGCATGCACTAGCTTATAATGATTTTGCAATAGTCTTGATATGATGAAACAAAAGTGTGAATAATTTTTTCAAGTTCTGATTTGGACACAGTTCGACTAAGGCAGGCAATATTTTTTAGATGGAAAAAGTGGGATTGCACCAAATTATTAATGATTATCAAAACTAAGACCTTGGTCAAATGTAACACCTTTCTAACTTTAGATTGAACCAATGATGACAAAGAACCAAGATTGTTCATTACAGTAGAAACAAATTTGTCAGGAGCATGGACAAGAACTTCTGTTTTCTCTGTTAAGTGAAGTCTTTATGGCATCAATACAGTCATGAAGGATTGATGTTTATGCAATGTTTTGTGGAGGGAAGAAGATGTACAGTTGGATATCATCAGTATAAAAGTGATATGAGATTCCTTTGAAAGCGCTCAAGATGTGTCCAAGAGGCAGTAGGTATAGTGAAAACAAAATGGGTCCCAGAACAGAACCTTGGGGTACACCACAAGATAAAGTAGCAGATGAGGACATACAGTATCTCACAACAGTGTCACACCCCTCACATTTTTGTAAATATTTTATTATATTTTTTTGATGGGACAACACTGAAGATATGACACTGTGATACAATGTAAAGTAGTCAGTGTACAGATTGTATAACATTGTAAATTTGCTGTCCCCTCAAAATAACTCGACATACAGCCATTAATGTCTAAATAGCTGGCAACAAAAGTGAGTACACCCCTAGTGAAGATGTTCAAATTGTGCCCAAAGTGTAAATATTTTGTGTGACCACCATTATTTTCCAACACTGTTTTTACTCTTTTGGGCATGGAGTTCACGAGAGCTTCACAGGTTGCCACTGGCATCCTCTTCCACTCCTCCACGACAACATCATGGTGTTAGAGACCTTGCGCACCTCCCCCTTCCGTTTGAGGATGCCCCACAGATGCTCAATAGGGTTTAGGTCTGGAGACATTCTTGGCCAGTCCGTCACCTTTACCCTCAGTTTCTTTAGCAAGGCAGTGGTCATCTTGGAGGTGTGTTTGGGGTGGTTATCATGATGAAATACTGCCCTGCGGCCTAGTTTCCAATCATGCTCTGTTTCAGTATGTCACAGTTCATGTTGGCATTCATGGTTCCCTCAATGAACTGTAGCTCCCCAGTTCCGGCAGCACTCATACAGCCCCAGACCATGACACTCCCACTACCATGCTTGACTGTAGGCAAGACACACTTGTCTTTGTACTCCTACCTGGTTGCCGCCATACACGCTTGACACCATGTGAATCAAATAAGTTTATCTTGGTCTCATCAGACCACAGTACATGGTTCCAGTAATCCATGTCCTTAGTCTGCTTGTCTTTAGCAAACTGTTTGTGGGCTTTCTTGTGCATCATCTTTAAAAGGGGCTTCCTTCTGGGACAACAGCCATGCAGACCAATTTGATGCAGTGTGAGGTGTATGGTCTGAGCACTGAGGCTGACCCCCACCCCTTCAACCTCTGCAGCATACGTCTATTTTCAAAAGCCAACCTCTGGATATGACGCTGAGCACGTGCACTCAACTTCTTTGGTCGACCATGGCGAGGCCTGTTCTGAGTGGAACCTGTCCTGTTAAACCGCTGTATGGTCTTGGCCACCATGCTGCAACTCAGTTTCAGGGTGTTGGCAATCTTCTTATAGTCTAGGCCATCTTTATGTACAGCAACAATTCTTTTTTTCAGATCCTCGGAGAGTTCTTTGCTATGAGGTGCCATGCTGAACTTCCAGTGACCAGTATGAGAGAGTGTGAGAGCGATAACACCAAATTTATCACACCTGCTCCTCATTCACAGCTGAGACTTAGTAACACTAACGAGTCACATGACACCAGGGAGGGAAAATGGCTAATTGGGCACAATTTGGACATTTTCACAAGGGGTGTACTCACTTTTGTTGCCATCGGTTTACACATTAATGGCTGTGTGTTGAGTTATTTTGAGGGGACAGCAAATTTACACTGTTATACAAGCTGTACACTGACTACTTTACATTGTGCCAAAGTGTCATATCTTCAGTGTTGTCCCATGAAAAGATATAACAAAATATTTACAAAAATGTGAGGAGTGTACTCACTTTGTGAGATACTGTAGATCTGTTCGCAGCAACTGAGGAAGTTTTGTCTGAGAGGTATGACAAAAACCATTGTAGGGCTGATGCAGGAATGCCCACCCATGTTCTTAATCTGTCAGTTAAAATACTGTGGTCAACTCTGTCAAATGCTGCCATTAAATCCAGGACTACCAGAACAGAGTATTCATCAACATCTTTATGCATTAAAATGTCACTGCAGAAGAGGACATTCAGTTGATCATCTGGATGATGAAACCCAGATTGGAACGTGTTGAGACTTGTGATTAGCTAAGGCAGGGGTGTCCAATCATGTGTCATGGAGGGCCAAGACCCTGCAGGCTTTACCCCCAACCAGTGTCTTCAGCAGCAGATTCCACTGAACTTCTTCCCACTGATTAGTGATCAGTGAAAACACCTGCTGAAAAGACTGGGTAGAAGAGAAAACCTGCAGGGTCTTGGCCTTCCATGGCACATGATTGGACATACCTGAGCTAAGGTATCATTTAGCTGTTTGGCCACCACTTTTTGTATTATTATTTTTTTTTTAATAAAATGGAACTTTGACATTGGCCTAAAATTATGGGGGGGGGGGGTCACCCTTAGGCTTTTTTTTTTTTTTTAAAGGGAGCAAATGATGGCTTTTTTTTTTTTTTTTTTGAAATACTGGGAGACACAAGCAGTAGTCAGTGAACTTTTAATTGTTGTTAATTATTGTCATTGTACATGGGCTCATGCAGTGGAAAAACTTTCTTGAAAACAGGTAGGTAAAATTTGTAAGTGACATAATCGCTTGACAGTTTCGGCTGCAACAAAGGTAAATGCGTAGAAATCATACAGAAATGATTATGCAAGGAATGAATGTAGAGTTGAGTACATGTGACCAACTTGCCACCATTGCTGTTTAATAATTGTAGAGAGGACCAGAGCTGTGTGAGCAGCAGCAGCAGAGCATTGTCCTCAGCTGGCCAACTGTGTGCATCCACTCTCCAGCTAAAAAAACAGCCCGAGTCGTGGGCCTTGCCTTGCCGCTGTGTTCATGTTACCCCAACGGATATGTGGCTGCCTATGATGTACAATTGATCTGGCCGTTGTGTTGAGTCGCTCTGAAATGCCAGATTTTTAGGTCAGATGACCCTAAAAAAAAGTTGCATCTCTCACACATTAGGGTAGTCAGACTTGAGTCACTATAGGCTGGGTATATGAATATAGCCTATTTATCTATAAATGCAAGGAATTTCTGTCTGTGTGTTCCTCACATACAGTGGTGTGAAAAAGTGTTTGCCCCCTTCCTGAGTTCTCATTTTTTTGTACGTTTGTCACACTTAATTGTTTCTGATCATCAAACAAATTTAAATATTAGACAAAGATAACACAAGTAAACACAAAATGGTGTTTTTAAATGAAGGTGTTTATTATTAAGGGGGAGAAAAATCTAAACCTACATGGCCCTGTGTGAAAAAGTGATTGCCCCCTCAACCTAATAACTGGTTGAGCCACCCTTACCAGCAACAACTGCAATCAAGTGTTTGCGATAACTGACAGTGAGTCTTTTACAGCACTGTGGAGGAATTTTGGCCACCTCATCTTTGCAGAATTGTTGTAGTTTAGTCACACTGGAGGGTTTTCGAGCATGAACCGCCTTTTTAAGGTCATGCCACAGCATCTCAAATCAGATTCATGTCAGGACTTTGACCAGGCCACTCCAAAGTCTTCATTTTGTTTTTCTTAAGTGATTCAGAGGTGGACTTGCTGGTGTGTTCTGGATCATTGTCCTGCTGCAGAACCCAAGTGCGCTTCAACTTCAGGTCACGAACAGATGGCCGGACATTCTCCTTCAGGATTTTTTGGTAGACATTAGAATTCATGGTTCCATTTACCACAGCAAGTCTTCCAGGTCCTGAAACAGCAAAACGGCCCCAGACCATCACACTACCACCACCGTGTTTTACTGTTGGTATGATGTTTCTTTTCTGAAATGCTGTGTTACTTTTACCTCGGATGTAATGGGACACACACCTTCCAAAAAGTTCAACTTTTATCTCGTCAGTCCACAGAGTATTTTCCCAAAAGTCTAGCGGATCATCAAGATGTTTTCTGGCAAAACTGAGACAAGCCTTTATGTTCTTTTTGCTCAGCAGTGGTTTTTGTCTTGGAACTCTGCCACGCAGGCCATTTTTGTCCAGTCTCTTTCTTATGGTGGAGTCATGAACACTGGCCTTAACTGAGGCAAGTGAGGCCTGCAATTTTTTGGATGTTGTTGTGAGGACTTTTGTGACCTCTTTGAGTCGTTGCTGCGCTCTTGGGATAATTTTGGTCTGCCGGCTACTCCTGGGAAGGTTCACCACTGTTTCATGTTTTCGCCATTTGTGTATAATGGCTCTCACCATGGTTCGCTGGAGTCCCAAAGCTTTAGAAATGGCTTTATAACCTTTTCCAGACTGATAGATCTCAATTGCTTTGTTTCTCATTTGTTCCTGAATTTCTTTGGATCGCAACATGATGTCTAGCTTTTGAGGATCTTTTGGGCTACTTCACTTTGTCAGGCAGGTCCTATTTAAGTGATTTCTTGATTGAGAACAGATGTGGCAATAATCAGGCCTAGGTGTGGCTAGAGAAATTGAACTCGGCTTTCCAAAGATGTGATAAACCACAGTTAATTTATGTTTTAACAGAGGGGGGAAATCACTTTTTCACACAGGGTCATGTAGGTTTGGATTTTTTTTTTACCCTTAATAATGAACAGCTTCATTTAAAAACTGCATTTTGTTTACTTGTGTTATCTTTGTCTAATATTTAAATTGGTTTGATGATCTGAAACATTTAAGTGTGACAAACATACAAAAAAATGAGAAATTAGGAAAGGGGAAAACACTTTTTCACACCACTGTATCTCTCAAACCATTCGTCAGACTGACCTCAGATTTTATAAGTGTTTTGATGAGGTTACAAGGGTATGCATCCTCGAGTATGATGGAGTTCAGTCAAAATATGTAATTTTTATTAATAAAAGTTTAGCCACCGCTCTGTCTTCTCATGCCCTGGCTCCAGGAAGTGTGGACGGGGTTTCAGATGGACTCCGTGCTGATTGGATAATACACGGCATCACGACCAGTCAGTCGCCATAGCGCTCACTGAACAAAACAAGGAAGTCAAAGGCGACAAATTTCAGAAGAAAAATACTGAAGATTTAATGCTTTAAAAAATTATACCGTAAAGTTGTTGTGATTGTGTAGGTCTAAAGGATAATTCGGCATATGTGGAGAGCACAAGGCGCGCCAGCGGGGACCCGGGGTCTCACAAAGAACACTGGTGTATCTAACATGGGACACGCTGGGAGAAGCAGTGACCCGACTAGTGTTCTGTTGATTGGTGCTGCCCTATCGAAAAATGCTACTGGTAGCACTGATCGACAGCCGAGTCCATCGATTTATGCTACTTTGTCAAAAACTGCTACCGTTGCTTATTGGTACGATTTGTGTATACTCTGCAGATCATATAAATGTTTCATGTGTTTAATTAGTGCATAATGTTCAGTTTAGTTATTTTATTTTCCTTAATTTCTTTGCTCTGTTTGCTGAATTTATCAGAAACTTTAAAAATTCTAATTTCTGTATGTGAAACATTATTTTCACTAACTACAAACTATATCATTTATTTATTAATTTCCGATACCCACTTATCATAAGATACTTTTCTGTTGATTTGTTGCAAAAATGCACAAACGTTTACAAGTCAGAAGAATTCAAAGACATTGTATTCTTCATATATATCTACCTGTGTGCAGGTCAGAAGACACACACACACAAATAGTACTTTCTCCAGCATTAGGCTACAGACCATTCATGAGTTTGAGGCTCCTTTGTTTCAAAAATGCACATAAATGTTTACGGTATCATGAAATGATGGAGCTTATGTACACGACTCTGATAGCTGTAGAGACAAAGGGCAACTTTACAACATAATTTTACCTACTATACAGGAACTCCATCACTGAACAGTGATTTCAACTGAAATAATTATAATGGTGACTGAACAACTCCCATTCCCCAAAGTGCAAGATACACTATTATGAATATAAGTCATAAAGGCCCACACAAATTGATCTGACAAACAAATAAACAAGGGATCTGAAACAGTCGCTAATATTGGATGTCCCATTCGTTTTCAGTAATTCTTGGTTGTCCATCGATCCGATGATGACCGTCCCTCATGTGTTAAGTCCTCTTCTTGCGTGAGCACGGAGATGGCTGTTTAGGCCGATCCTCGATCAGCAGACACAGCTGCAGTAGGGGCAAGGAAACTGCCCAGGTAATAACGCCTTTCTTCGTGCCCATGCTTCAGTTACATCACCCTGCCTTTTCTCTTCAAAGTAGTCTCATGCCTGGGTAGTGAGGGCGCGCTAGCCTGGCCTGTCCATAGCCCACAGCTCTAATTGTTTGGGAAGGATGCCAGTGTGTCTGATGTTGAGCTTCACGCAGTTTTTGAATCTTTTGCGTGGTCTGCCTTGGTTCCGCTTCCCAGAGCAGAGTTCGCCGTACATGAGCTGCTTGGGCAGCCTGTGGCCATCCATCCGGATCACATGACCAACCCATCAGAGCTGGGCTTTCAGAATCATGGCCTCAATGCTGGTCATCTCAGCTCTGTCCAGGACCTCAAGGTTTGTGACCCAGTCTTGCCAGTGAATGTTCATGACCATCCGTAGATTTCTCATGTGGAACTTCTCCATCTGCTTCAGGTGTTTTGTACATGGTCCACGTCTCACATCCATAGAGAAGGCTGGTGAGGACAATGGCCCTGTACACTTTGAGCTTCATGGACAGCTGGATGTTGTGCTGGTTCAGGACGTGAGCTCGGAGATGAGCGAGAGCTTGACTGGCCTTGCAGATTCTGGCATTGATCTCCTTATCCAGGCTGCCGTCGTTGCTGATGGTGCTGCCGAGGTATTTAAAGTCGTCTACCGTCTTCAGTTGTGTACCCTCGATGGAGATAGAGGGGGGGTAGGACGGTGGAGGCGGGTGCTGGTTGGAACAGTACCTCTGTCTTGCCGAGGCTGATGGTAAGACCAAAAAGGCGGGAGGCTTCTGCAAACTTATTCACGATGATCTGGAGATCAAACTACATATGGGCCATGAGGGCACGATTGTCAGCGAAAAGTGCTTCCAGGACAATCTTTTCTGTGACCTTGGTCTTAGCCTTCAGTCGGCGGAGGTCGAACTGTGAGCCATCAAGTCTGTATTGCAGGTATACCCCAAGGTCCAAGTCCCTGAAGGCATGGTTGAGGACGCAAGAGAAAAAGAGGTTGAAGAGGACCGGGGCCAGAACGCACCCCTGCTTGACGGCGTTGCTGATATTGAATGGCTCCGATACCTCTCCATCTGAGAGAACCTGCCCAGTCATGTTGTTGTGAAACTGGCGTATGAGGTTTACAAACTTGTCTGGGCACCCAAGCTTGGATAGGATGATCCAGAGGGCCTCCCTGTTCACCGTGTTGAAGGCCTTAGTCAGGTCGATAAAGACCGCGTATAAGTCCATATTTTGTTCTAGACATTTCTCCTGCACTTGGCGGATGGAGAAGATCATGTCCACGGTGCTGCAGTTTGAGCGGAATCCGCACTGTGTTTCTGGCAGGTTCCCTTCAGAGATGTTGTTAATCAGTCGGTTGAGGAGGACCCGGGCCAGTATTTTTCCGGCAATAGATAGAAGGGAGATACCTCGGTAATTGCTACAGTCCGACTTGCTACTCTTATTCTTGAACAGGGAGACAACAGTGGCATCCCTGAAGTCTTTGGGCAGTTGTTCTTCATCCCAGATGCTGGTGAGGAGGGAATGGAAGATTTCAAGGGCCACAGGACTGGCTGATTTGAATATTTCCGCTGGGATTCCATCCATCCCAGGTGCTTTGCCTGAATTGGTCTGCCTAATCGCCTTCGAGACTTCGTCCATTGTTGGGGGGGGTTGAGGCAGTGGACGGTGGGTTTTTGTGGGATCAGATCGAGGGCGTGGGGGTCTACAGTGGAGGGCCTGTTGAGCAGGTAGCTGAAGTGCTCTCTCCATCGTGCATTGATGCTGCTCTTCTTCAGCAGAGTTGAACCGTCTGCCGACAGGAGTGGGGTAATACATGGCTTGGCAGGTCCATATACTTCCTTGATGACGCTGAAGAACATCTTGGAATCCTGCATGTCGGCATGTCAGTTGGGTCAATTTCAATAATTAGGTATTCTATAATTAATATTCACACAATCAAATAAATTTTCGTGGCGTTCTGTCCCGTTTATATTTGTCAAAGTCTTAACATGTGTGATTGCCTGCATATAGGTTACAACTCTTTCTATTCCACTTTCAAACACAGCCTACATTTGGGCCTGTTAACGCCTAAACAATAATCCAAAAACTGAATAATCAGATAATGGTAATAATCAGATTTGATGTGTTTACATGCACTGAATAAACTGATTATTGGACAATAACATATGTGTTAATGTGATTTCTCATAACCCAATAGTGGCCTTTATCTTATTATTCTGTTTACATGACTACCTGAGTAATCTTAAAACTCCAGAAATCCAATTATAACTGGTTTATTTGTGCGCATGTAAACATGGTTATTATGCTGAATGCAGTATGTTGCCATTTTTCATTTTACTTGAATGGCTAGATGCCCATACTGTAGGTTTCAACCATGTACAGCATGTAAATGAAATTATGCAGGTTCCCATTCTCATCCTGTCTGCATGTGATTACAGATGACATTGCCATGGGGAAGCCTCTCCAGTCTGAAGTTGGACTGTCGTTCCCAGAGTGACGATGGGCCTATCATGTGGGTGCGACCAGGAGAACAGATGGTACCTACTGCTGACATGCCCAAGTCTCCTTTTAAACGACGCAGGTACAGTGATTTCCAAAAGATGTACGGTAAAATCTGAACTTACATTTGCTAAGTAAGCAAGTTCAAGACCCTTTTGTCTGTTTTCATGTTTGTTTTAGATCTATGTCTGAGATCAAAAATCTGCACTACTTGCCAAGGGCCAGTGAACCGAGAGAAGTGCTGTTTGAAGACAGGACTAAAGCCCATGCTGACCATGTCGGCCAGAGTTTTGACTGGCAGAGCACTGCTGCTGTGGGTGTACTGAAAGCAGTACACTTTGGAGAAGGGTGAGTACATTATATTGTATTGAAAGCTCTCTGACATATATTTACTGTTGAGAATCATACAGAGTTTGTTAAAGTAACTTCTCAGCATACAACACACTCTCTGTGGTGACCTCTTACAGAAATAGCCGACCTCGCATCACCAAAGATGTGGTGTGTTTTGATGCTGGGGATTTCAGTGAGGTCGTTCAGAGGTTGCAGCTAGATCTGTATGAACCACCAGTATCACAGGTGTGATGCTTATTTTTTTGTGTGTTAAATTCTTCCTCTTTCATGGTCTTCAAATGTTTTTAAATTAAAAAAAAAAAAAAATCATCCTAACCTGTCGTTGTGCAGTGTGTCCAGTGGTTGGATGATGCTAAGCTCAACCAGCTGAGGAGGGAAGGTATCCGCTATGTCCGCTCCCAGCTCTGCGACAATGACATCTACTTCATCCCAAGGAACGTCATCCACCAATTCAAGACAGTGTCGGCTGTCTGCAGCCTTGCTTGGCACATCCGCCTCAAACGGTACCAACCCGAGGATGTGGACAATGAGAAGCAACCCAATGATCTCAGCCCCACCTCAGGCCGACTGTCTCTTTCCTCCCCCGCCAGGCCGGACACCACCATATCTCCCTGCGCAAAACCACAGGGAGACAACATCAAAGGGGGGGTGGCCAAAACCCAAGAACCAGAGTTCCAGAGGCCAGCAACGCCTTCCAAGCAGCCACAGCCAGCCCCTCCACAGCCCACCAAATCTGCTTACCTCCCCACTACATACAAGAGTCCCCACCTTCTGGTGGCACCAGCCCACCTGGGGTGTACACCTTCAAAAGATTCTACCCTACCAAAAGCTCATGGTCACACTGCAGAGTTTCGTAAATGACCTTCCCAGTGTGTACAGCTTCCCCTTTGTCCACTGTGGCAGAACATATACATGTATAAAGGACTAAAACTGACATCTGTCAGGTTTTTTTTTCCAGATTTTAACTGTTAAGCAAAATGTCCCCAGGAATTTTTCTTTCAAAGCATTTGATTGTTTAATGGGACTTTATAATGCAGTTTATTTTATATTATTTGCACCTAAATTGTAACTCTTTGCTGTTTTTTATTCAACGTGTGTGTCATATGTGAAGAAGCTTATTTTTTAGATTGAAGTATGTGTGGCAACATGCATATGACATATCTTTAATTCAGTTTTGACAAACCTATTAAGGGAAGTCAGGATGAGCGTGTAATGTAGACATTATACTACTTTATCAGTTTAATTCTCAGAGCTATGAGGATTTATCTTACCATGCTTATACTTTTGGATTTACTTTGACTGATTCAGAGCGTTCAGTTGCCTGTGAGGAGCTGACCTGGCAGGAATCAAAAAGTTATGAGTACTGAAATTCTTTTGTTTATGCTCAATAAAATGAGCTAGTTTAACAAGTTTGTCTTTCAAACTAAAGAGGATGCATTTCTTCAAAGACGAGGTGCGTATAAAAAACATTTCTGTTAAAAGCACTTATAAACATTTTGCCACCTTAAAAAGTTGTAGTTTAAACTGTTTACTTTTTTAAATACTCTGCCCTTTCTTACTGTTAACGGTTGTTTTTGTTTTATTTTTACATTTTTTAAGCCTATACCAGGCTGATCTAATTGTGATCGTGCCTCTTAAACCATGAAGGAATCACAGCAGTTAATAGTCTGGATCTTTTTTCTTTGTGTGTATGTATTCAGACTTCAGTGTGTAGATACGTTTTTATTGCTGTGGGGACATGAAGGCACCGAACTCAAACCCTTAGTTGATAAAGGCACCATGGTAGGGGGTTACTGTGTTTGTACTGTATCTGTGTGTTTTTAGGTAGATTAAAATGGGGTACTCTACACATTATCTCCCAAAATACACTAATTGCCCACAACCTTAAAACCGCCTGTCCGGTATTGTGTGTGCTGGTAGTGGACACTTGGGCAGCTTCTCTGGAGCAGACATCCACTGTATGCCAAAGTGCTCAATGTGTTGAAGGCTGCAGCCAGGCCTCCACCCCTTTGGCATGCTTCACTGGTCACGTGTTGAACTTCAGTTTTGAATTCTTTTACTCCCTCTGCCCCTATTTTTTTTTTTTTTAAATCTTATAAGAAAATAATTCAGTAGAAATTTGGATGCTCACAGTGGCTGAAATTTGGCATCTTTTGACCCTTTTGTTTTTAAATAATAGGCCACAGTGAGATGGATGTTAATCCTAATAGCACATCAAAAATTTATTTTGAATTTTCATTAATGAAAGACAATATTTGTGACATTTGAATAATTTTTGAAGTAGCTCTAGCCATAAATTTTACATTTCGTTACTAGAAATTTTTAAGATGGTGAAAAAAAACTATTGATTATATGACTATATTGATAATTACTACTCAAACGGATCAAAAATGACACAAATTTGGAGACAATTGAATTTCCAGTCAATATTGTATGAATGCGAGGTTTAGTGTGGCTTCTCCTTAAATAATTTTAGGGGTGCAGAGGTTTGAAAATAAAAACTTCACAAATAAGGACCACCCAATTGAATACAAAACACTGCAATATAACAGGGTGACTGATTACTATTACTTTACTTGTCACCGGTTTTAATGTTGTCTGGGAAATATTCAAGTCAAAGTACGTTAACTGAATCTCAGACCTTCATTATCTCAAACTCGTCCTCTATAAAGGGCGTGATGTGTCACAGCTTTTATGCTACCACTGGTGACAACTTAGTGCCTTGTACTGTACATGACTGGCCTCATTCAAAGCTACAAGGTTTACTGAAAAGTGCATTGTGAATTAGGGAGCTGCCAGGCAGCCATAGTGTGTCTTCTGTTTTGGTATTTATTCGGAAAGGTTAACTCACGTGAGACATTTTGTGTACATTTGCATGACACCCGGAAGCAAAGAACCTTTGCATCGTTGTTATTTATGACATGATTAATGCATATTACATTGCGCTTAGGAATTGAGTGGGAAAAGATTTAATATTTTTGTCAAAATATGGTTTTCACATGGTCTTAATTTATATAATGTAGAAATAAACACAGTACTGTCCTGTCTGCCTTTTGACATTTTGTTTTTTTGTTTCTGAGACTTTTATTATTAGAGATAGGTAGAGCAGCCAGTAATTGTAAAGTAAAAGTAACATTACCTCATGATATTAATTACTCAAGTGTAAATAAAAGTAGTCTCCAGAGAAATAACTTCAGTAAGTGTAAAAACTATTGACTAGAGGGCACTCAGAGCGCATACCTCCACCAATGCTCTGCCCCTCCCTCCCCTTGTCCTCCCCTCTGTCCCTTTGTCCATCCATATCACCATCCATCTGTACATTGCAAGATGGGGCCTTGGTGGAGGTATGCACTCATGGATCACCTCCAGCATCTAATGAGTTCATCTTTGAGCCAAGAGCCACCTCTGGTGGAAATGTCATCCAAATCCATCTGAGTGCTTGTGTGATCCTGCTAATAGGCAGAGAACCGCCAGCAAAAACAATATGACTACATTATAATAACAAGACTGTCATAATTGTATTGACCATACATTGGGGCAATTCGACTTTAAATCAGCATCATGGTTTATTGAATCTTTCAGGTTGGTTTTCAGGGTTTTTTCCTCCTCTCTTCTCGCTTGTTTACTGACAAGGTTCAAAATTATTAAGCAATATTACACAACAGTGCGGTATCCTATCACTCCGGTGCGCAGTAAATGAGCATAATAGAACAGGCCTATTGTGATTTCACAAACAAAACATTGTCCAGTGCTGAAGTTAGTGTGTTTACATACCATGTGAGTCATGTGATTCGCAAGGACAGCCTTAGCTTGTCTGCCAGCACATGCCACTGGAGTTACATCTGCACACACTCCAAACCCCATCTTAAACTGCACACTTTGCTTGCTTTTTCTTGGCATCTTCAGATGAAATACTGTCAATCATCGCATACTATGTGGATGGAGACCACATTCCTTTTCGCTCCAAGCCGTTTTACTTTTTCTGCAGTGTGTAAACAGCGCTAAGAGTGTACTCCTCCTGGGGTGCAGAGGTGTGTGGCTACGTATGTAACTCTGCGGACACGTCTTAAAGAGAAATACATGAAAAGCTCAATATATAAAATTTCAAAAAAATTCCTGAATCCAAATCGTGATCTGGATCACTACCAAAAGGAGGAGGTATGCACTCTCAGATCATCACTAAAATCTAATCATCTGTTCCCTGTGCGATTACACACCTTTCCCGAAAATTTCATCAAAATCCATGCATAATTTTTGGGAGTAATGTTACTAACAGACAGACAGACCAACAAACAAACCAACTAAAAAAGCACTCAGCGCATATCTCCGCCAAGGCTCCTCACCTCCAAAATGCAATGGGTTCATGTGTAGGCCACGAGCCAGTTCTAGTGAAAACTGCATCCAAGTCCATCCAGTAGTTTTGGAGGATTCTTGCTAGCACACTGAGAAGATAAGAGCCTTGGCAGAGGTATGCATTCTTGGATCATCACCAAAATGTTATGGGTTCCTGTCTAGGCCAAGGACCACTTGGGAAAATTTCACCAAAATCTGTCCAATAGTTTTTGCGTAATCCTGCTAACAGACAAACCACCCCGATTACATTACCTCCTTGGTGGAGGTAACAAACCAAGGCCGGCAAAAACATTACCTCCTCCCTTGGCAGAGGTAAAAAAAAAATAAAATTGTCAAGTAATAAATAAATACTCTCACCAGTTTGTGAGATTTTCTCATAAATTTGTGACTTGCCATAACTTTACTAGTTTCCTTATCAGTTTGGAATAGTTTCCTCTGGGGGTGGGAATTATCAGAGGCCTCTCAATATAATATTATCATGATACTTAGGCCGCAATACAGTATGCATGTATCGATCTATCCATCTATCATGATTTATTAAGCCCTCAGGGTCTCCCTGTGATGCTGCCCCTCCTAGACTTTTTAAAGAGGTGCTTCCCAGTATAGGCCAGTCAGTTCTCACCATTTTGAACAGCAGCCTGTCATCTGATGTGGTTTGTGCAAATTTTAAACATGCAGTAGTGCAGCCCTTGATTAAGAAACCTGGTCTCAGTCAGACTGTGTTGGCAAATTTTAGGCCTATGCGCAAGCTGCCATTTCTCTCAAAAATTTTGGAGAAAATTGTCTATATGCAGCTGAAATGTTTCCTGGACAAACACGGTATTTTGGAGGTCTTTCAATCCGGTTTCAAAGCTCTTCATAGCACAGAGACAATCTTGTTAAGGGTTTTTAATGACATCCTCTTAGCATGTGATTCAGGTGAACATACTACTCTTATGTTGCTTGATTTAACTGCTGCCTTTGACACACTGGACCGTCACATTTTAATGTCCCGTTTGCAGCACCTAGTGGGCATTTGTGGCATTGCTCTTGACTGGTTTAAGTACTATCTGGCAGACAGAAGTTTAAAAGTTAGCATCTCTGGGTTTGAATCCTCTTCTGCAACTCTACCATACAGGGTCCCACAGGGGTCACTTCTAGGGCCCGTGCTTTTTTCTCTGTACATACTTCTGCTGGGTTCCATTTTTAAAAAGCATGGTATTTCCTTCCACCTGTATGCTGATGACTGCCAGATACATGTTCCTTTAAAACAAAAACATGCCTCATCAGTAAATTCACTTCTGTCATGCATTGAAAATATCAAGTCTTGGATGGCCCTAAACTTTCTAAAGTTTAATGATAAGAAGACAGAAGTGATGGTGCTTGGACCTAGTGGCCCCTGTGAGTCCCTTCCTGTCAACTTGGGCCCCATCACACCTAATGTGAAGCCCACAGTCAAGAATGTTGGATTTATCATGGACATGGATTTTAAATTAGACACCCAAATTTGTTCTGTTGTAAAATCCAGCTTTTTTCATCTTAGGCATTTAGCAAAAGTAAAACCCATTCTTGTTAGACCGCACCTCGAAACAGTAATCCATGCTTTTACTTCGTCTCGGCTGGATTACTGTAATGCACTTTATGCTGGTGTCAGCCAGTCATCTCTTTTGCATCTGCAGCTAGTTGTAAAAGAGATCACATCACACCCATTTTAGCTTCACTCCACTGGCTGCCCGTGCATTTTAAAATTCTTTTGTTTTTAAATCCTTGAACAATCTTGCTCCACCTTATCTCTCTGAGCTTCTGCATCCCTACGCTCCCACCTGGTCCCTCAGGTCAGCTGAACAGCTGCTCCTGAGGGTACCAAAGGCAAAGCAGAAGCTCAGGGGGATAAGAAAAAAGTCATAAATTTATGAGAAAGAAAAATGCAAATTTAAAAGAAACAATGTTACATTTACAAAAAGTCAAGTTTACTAGAAAAAAAGTTGCAAATTTAGTGAGAAAAATATGTAAATTTACAAGAAAAAAACTTCTATTATTAAAAGGTTACAAATTTACAAGAAAAAAAAATAGATTTAAGATGCAAAAACAGCAGATTTATGAGGGAAAAGTGGCAAATTTACAACAAAAAAAATGTACTGTAATGTCGGGGGCTGTGTGTTAAGGGGGGCAATGTAACATCGGAGCTTTTTCCCAACATGCCTTGCCAGTAGAGACTTTATTTTCATGTGTGTGTTTTATGTTATTACTGTGCTATTATACTGCTGGGTCATTATAGCGCAGTTATAATGACCCAGCAGTGTTATAGGTAGAATTAGAGCAGGAGTGATGATGTGTGTGTAACCCTGATATAAACGGAGGTCAGTGAGAATGACCTCCCCTCCTGTCTGTGATTGTGAGTGTGTTTAATAAAGCCTGTTGTGTCACAGCCATCTGCTCCCTTTCTTTGTGTGAACCCCGCATACGTCACACTGGTGTCAGGAGTGGAAACCATGGAACAGATGGAAGCCAGGATCAGAACGGAGATCCAGCAGCTGGAGCGACTCATCGCTCAGCTGGCGACGGACGACGGAGCTGAGACACCGACCCCCCGAGCCGCTCGCCGGGACGAACGAAGCAGCAGACCCGACGGGACCAGCATGCCCCGCCTTCTGCCCTTTTCAAGGCAGCGTGGGCTGAGCAGAGCAAACCAGCCCCGCTCCCTGCCAGCAATTCCACTGTGACCAGGGGCGGCGATTGGCTGGGAGAAGACCAGCCCACCCATCCGGCAGCAGGCCAACATTCCCCGCTTCAACGGCGAGACCCCGCTGGATGACTACCTGGTCCAGGTCGAGCTGGCCGCCTCGCTGAACGGCTGGCCACCAGAAGAAACCGCAGTACAGGTCGCGCTGGCCTTGGAAGGGAGAGCCCTCTGCACGCTATCTGACCTCCGGCCCGAGGAGCACCACAGCTGGCCAGCGCTACAGGGAGCGCTCCGGAGACAGTTTGGGAGAACGGGCGACGCTGACCACGCCCAGGAACAGCTGGCCAACCGCCGTCGAGGCAGCCAGGAGAGACTAGGAGCCTACCCGGCGGACATACGGCTGCTAACATGGCGCAGCTACCCGGACTTCGAACCGGAGGTAGTGGAGAAGCTCGCTCTCCGGAACTTCATCCAAGGTCTCCGCCCAGCCCGGCTCCAGGACCATGTACGGATTAACGCCGCGAGCAACTGGGAGACTGCGGTGGCAGAAGCAGAGTGGGTGGAGCCGCTAATGAATCGTACAGCCGAGCCAAGACAAAGAGCTTTCCAGGCCACGGCTGAGAGTGAGGGGGAGGAGGAGGAGTTACGGCAGCACGTCCACAGAGAAGACGGCCGCGGCGACATGAGGAAGGGTGCTTCCGCTGCGGAGAGCCAGGACACATCGCACGGTACTGCCCCGCACCCACCCCACGACAAACCGGCCCCTCGCAGACGTTAAACTAAAGCAAGGTGGCATGGACAGGGACAGGCTGCCTCCCGCTGCAGATGTTTCCCCCGATGAGCCGGCGCCGCACGTGGGCCGAATTGGACACTCGCCAGGGATGTATTTACAGTGCAGCCTGGACAAGACGTCGATCTGGGCCCTGATTGACACCGGCTCTACAATCTCCTTGGTCCGACCCAGTGTGCTGCCGGGCACGAATGAGACGGCCCCACAGGGGTGGGAACCCACCGAGTGCTACGTCACCACAGCTACCGGTGAGCGCACCAGATTTGGGGGGCGGAGAGTTCTCGTGGTGGGGGTGGCCGGTCAGAACATAAAACACCCGTTCTGGCTGGCTGACATCCAAGACCCCTGTATTATTGGACTCGACCTGCTCGCAGTGTGGAATGCCAAGATTGACACTGCCAGACCATCCCTCCAGCTGGGAAACTGGACCATCACGCTCCGCAGCGGAACCCAGAGAAGGAACACTGAGGTCTGCACGATCGAGGGACCGCCAGGACGGACCGGACCAGGTGTGCCACCGCGAGGACTGGACACAACTGCGCCACCAGCACAAGCACACACAGGGACAGCAAGGGGAGGGGTCAACGTGTCGGCAGAGACGCAGCAGGCGGTCGAGGAATTATTCCAGCAGAGCTGCAGGGGGCTGGAGCCGGGACAGAGACATCAGCTGTGGGAGCTGTTGGACTGTTATATAGGTGTCTTCGCTGCGAAGGATGAGGAATGCAGCCGGACCGGCTTGGTGCAGCATGAGATCAACACCAGTGAGACCAGGCCGATTCAGCTCTACCCATGCCGGCTGCCCTTTTCAAGGCGGGCAGCAGCAGAACAAAAAGTGCGAGAAATGCTGGAGGCAGACGTCATTGAGCCCTCCAGCAGCCCCTGGGCGGCGCCGGTGGTCCTGGTCAAGAAGAAGGATGGGTTGTGGCGGTTCTGCGTGGATTACCGATGCCTGGACGACGTCACCCGTAAGGACTCCTACCCCCTGCCCCACATCAATGACGCGCTGGACCACATCGCTGGCTCCAGCTGGTTCAGCTCGCTGGATCTACGCAGCGGCTATTGGCAGGTAGAGCTGTCACCTGAGGCCCGCCAAAAAACAGCCTTCTCCATTGGGCAGGGACTGTATCAGTTTAAAGTGATGCCGTTTGGACTTTGCAACGCTCCGGCCACCTTTGAGCGCCTGATGGAGCGAGTGCTGGCTCATGTGCCCCGGAGTTGCTGCATTGTTTACCTGGACGACCTACTGGTGCATGCAGCTGATTTTGACAGCGCCCTGTCCAATCTCCGAGAAGTACTGGACGCCATCTGACGGGCGGGGCTACGGTTACACCCGAGGAAAGGTCACCTATTCCGGCGGGAGACCACCTTCCTGTGCCATGTTGTCAGCGCAGCAGGAGTCGCCACTGACCCAGAAAAAGTGGCAGCGGTGAGAGACTGGCCAGTGCCGCGGAATGTGGGAGAGCTGAGGAGCTTTCTCGGACTGACCTCCTATTATAGGAGGTTTGTGAAGGACTTCGCCACCATCGCCAGCCCGCTACATCAGCTGATGCATAAAGGACACGCATTTCAGTGGAGTGAGAATTGTGCTGCTGCTTTTTTCCCAACTCCGCGCAGCGCTCATCAGAGCCCCATCCTGCAGTATCCCGACCCGAACCGCCCTTTCATCGTGGACACGGACACCAGCAACCAGGGCATCGGGGCGGTGCTATCCCAGGAGGGAGAAAATGGAGAGCAGGCAGTTGCTTTCTTCAGCTGCACTCTCAGCAGAGCTGAGAGGAATTACTGTGTTACTCACAGAGAGCTGTTGGCTGTCATCCAGGGGCTGCGTCATTCCGCCCGTATGTGTATGGGGGGAAATTCCAGCTCAGGACGGATCATGCTTCCCTGACCTGGCTGCTGAACTTTAAGGAACCGGATGAACAGTTGGCGAGACGGCTGGAGGCACTGCAGGATTATGATTTTCAGTGCATCGAGCAGGCCACCTCCATGCCAACGCTGACGCGCTGTCTTGGCGTCCCTGTGTGGCAGAGGAGTGTCGTCACTGCCAGCGGGCAGAGGATCAAGACCAAGCCACCCCACGGGCTGCTGCTCTCCAGACCACTGCAAGCAGGAATAACGCAGCGACACACAGCTCCTCCTCAGATGATCAGGCAGCCCCCCCCCCCCCAGCGATGACGTCACAGAGGTCCTTGGCACGCAGCAGCTGCAGAGCAAGCAGGATAGAGACCCAGTCATTTCTCGGGTTCAGCAGTGGCTGGACGCAGGACAGCGGCCCGCCTGGGAGGCTGTGTCTGTGCTGGACCCAGAGACTAAGGCCCTACACTCCCAGTGGGCCAACCTCCACTGTCACGAGGGCGTGGTGTATCACAGTGGCAGACTCCAGCTGGGCAGCGGCACGTCTGGCAGCTGCTGGTTCCTCGTCGACTCCGGGCCAACGTACTCCAGCTGGTTCATGGGGTGGTAGGAGTGGGCCACTTTGAGGTGACAAAACTCTGCAGCGTCTTCGAGCCCGGTTCTACTGGCTCCGCTGTCATCAGGACGTGGAGCTCCACGTTCACCACTGCGACACCTGCACAGCTCAGAAAGGGCCAACTCAGCGATCCCACGCTCCCCTGCAGCAGTACCAGGCGGGAGCACCGATGGAGCGGGTGGGAGTGGACATTCTGGGCCCTTTCCCGACCACGGACCGGGGGAACCGCTACGTGCTGTTCGCAATGAATTACTTCACTAAGTGGCCAGAGGCGTACGCGGTCCCAGACCAAAGCGCTGCTACGACGGCATCAAAGCTGGTGGACGAAATGTTCCGTCGGTTTGGCGCACCAGAGGAGCTGCACAGCGATTAGGGTCGGAACTTCGAGGCGGAGGTCTTCGGAGAGGTCTGCAAGCTGCTGGGCATCCGGAAGACCCGGACCACCCCGCTGCATCCACAGAGCGACGGCCTGGTCGAACGATTCAACCGGACCCTCACCACCCAGCTCGCTATCCTAGTGGACCAGCGACAGCGAGACTGGGACCTGCATCTGCCTTTTGTTTTGTGGGCATACCGGACGGCAGCTCAGGAATCCACCTGGTGTGCCCCTGCAGCGCTCATGTTTGGACACGAGCTGCGCACACCGGTGGATTTGGTATTCACCCCCCCCCCCCCCAAGCCGGAGGTGGAGGGCAAACCCGGGTTGGATTATTTTTTTTGTTTGAAGGAACGTCTCCACACGGTGCACGAACTGGCTCGGGAGGCCCTGGCAGCGGCAGGGGGTCAACAGAAGCGAGCGTATGGCTCCCGCTGCCAGGGGAGGGACTTTGCACTGGGAGAGCGAGTCTGGGTTTTCTGTCCTGAGCGAAAAAGAGGACGATCACTGAAGTTGGCGAGCCATTGGTCGTGACCGTGTGTGGTTCTGCAGAGACTGTCGGATGTGGTGTACAGGGTGAGGCTTAAGAAAAGGGACCGGGTTGTGGTCCTTCACCGTGACCGTCTCGCCCCGTACCAGCCATCTGCCCCGCTGGTGGTCAAACCGGAGCCTTCATCCCGACCAGATACTCCGACCGAGACTCAGATGGACACTGGCGGGCCTGTACGTGCTGGTCGTCGGCATCGAAGGCTGCCCCAACACCTGGACGGGTTCATGTTGGACTTTTGAGTTGGACTCTCATTTTTCTGGGGACAGAAACCAGTCCGGGGGGCACAGTGTAACGTCAGGGGCTGTGTGTTAAGGGGGAGCAGTGTAACATCGGGACTTTTTCCCAACATGCCTTGCCAGTAGAGACTTTAATTTCGTGTGTGTGTTTTATATTATTACTGTGCTATTATACTGCTGTGTCATTATAACTGTGTTATAATGACCCAGCAGTGTTATAGGTAGAATTAGAGCAGGAGTGATGATGTGTGTGTAACCCTGATATAAACGGAGGTCGGTGAGAATAACCTCCCCTCCTGTCTGTGATTGTGAGTGTGTTTAATAAAGCCTGTTGTGTCACAGCCATCTGCTCCCTTTCATTGTGTGAACCTCACCTACGTCACAGTACATTTACAAATAAATGTAAATTAATGCGAAAAAGTTACACATTTATGAGAAAAGCAGCAAATTTTAAAGAACCCGCCCCCCCCGGACCCCCTTGATTTCCGCCCATGTTGCCAGGCTGTTGTGCTGTGGGAGGAGCTGCTGAAGGCAGGCAGCCACTTTCACAACTGACTTTCACAGCTCTGCTGCTTTTTGTGTCATAGATGTAACAAGAATCGAGCTTGCAGCTTGATATGACCATTTCAGTGCATTTATTTTGTTATTTTGTTGTTCTTACCTCTGACTTATGAGGAAATGTCTCTCATAATGCTGTTTGAAATTGTAAATCTTTATCAAGCTGTGGTCTCCTGGCATGTTAAGCACACTGGTCTTCTGCTGGTAGGAGGGAGAACAAATGCAAATTGCTCAGTCCATTCGTCTTTGAATTGTCGATTTTCACCATCCACTTTTCTTTGAGTAGCAAACTTGGAACATGCCATTTTCGTTCAATCTAGGCTCCCACTGCCGCTCCGAAAGTGAAAGTAAAAGTGCCGCTCAGCTGCAGCCACTCGCGTGCTGACAGGCTGTCAGTGCGCTGTTGGCATGGAGATAACAGTCCACGTCTTCTCAAAATACACCGGGGATGGAAGAAGACCACAATTTCAAGACCCTCTTCATCCAAAACCTCCATCCCACTGTGAGCCATTACCTGGGAGTTACAGCTAACCCAAGGTCAAACTCAATAAGTCAGCTGAGAGAGTTTGCACACTATGCGTTCCAAAAACAGCAACAAAGTCGCAACAAGCACGCTGAACCTGCCACAGTGCTAGCTATTAGCGATGCATCTAACACCTTGGAGTTGGAAGGAGCTCCTCGCTCTTCTCCACCTCCTACACTGCGAGTACATAAACAGCCGAAACATTTTTCCAAGCAACCTCATCAAGGTCAAAACCACACTAGGTCCTCTGGATATCACTTTGGACCAACTTTGCGAAAACCCGACTACCGTCGTAGACCATATCCACGGGATAGGTCACGAGAACGCGATACAGACTACCATGATGACAGATACCGATACAAAGACACGCATAGCCGCGACAAATGGTCTCCATCCCATCACAGAAGCTCAGAAGCAGAGACCTATCACAAACCTTGGAAGGAAGAAGAAACTCCTACGTTCAATAGAGAAGATATTGAAATTGTCAAACACCTCCTAGCAGAGATTTAAAGCTACAAAGAGAATAAAACTGCCAACATTCTAGCTATATCAGCTGTACCAACTCAAAACAAGCGTTCCAAACGAAGGAAACGCAAGAAGAAAATCCCTCATGCAAATGAGGAAGGACCAAAGGACTCAACGCAGTCCAGTGCTGTTATGGCAGCCCAACCACAGGTCACAGACCACTCCTCTAATGACATTTCGCAACTCTGTGTCGAACCACCGGTTCCACAATTCCTATGCGATTTAAACGAGAGGGGGGTGGCACGGAAATTCTACCTTCCACTGACCCTTGAAGACATGGTGTGTCAGGACGCTGTTTTAGACACTGCTGCTGACATCACTCTCATGTCACACACCCTTTTTGACAAACTACGTGTAGCTGCTAGCCGCGCTAACAAACATTTGAAACTGGAACCCTGTTCATTAGCCGTGCGACCATATGCGCTCACTAAACAACCCTGTTGGGCGTATCACTACTAAACATGTCCATTGGACCCATGACCTTGACACACCCGGTCTACGTGTCCAAACTTGACGCCATTCCATTGTTTGTTGGCAAAGACCTACTGAACCGTTTTGAGCCACTGATTGATTTCAAGAACCTCAAACTATGGGCTCAAACGCAACACCCTCACCTATTTGACCCAACAAGGACAACTGAATCACAGTGCTTTGTTCTGAACACTTTGGACACCCCAAGTCTCACACAACTAGCACTGTTGGAACAACTGCAACCGAGTGAAAGCGACCGCCAAGACCAAGGTGAGTACTGTCCACAAGAAGTCAAAAGTCACCTTCACATACAAGGTCAAGCCAAACACTCAAATGACCTTGAAAACTCAATGGCCGAGCATAAAACCCCAAACGGCCCCCTTGAAACCCTTGATACCCATGATTCAATGGTGGTGTCACATTTTGAAACCCACCCACCTGCCCATGAGGCCTGCATGGTCACAAGAGCCCCACCAACTGGCTCTCTAGACCCTCTGAAACCTCAAGTTTTTGCGACAATGAACCCAACTTTTGCAAACGCAAGGCGCACAGTCACTCCACCTTGCAACCAAATGATCCATAAAACCGTCAAACACCGGTCGGATAAAATGGTACATGCGCCGCCCGCTTCTAAACCCTTTGACATACCAAAACTGAAACCACTTCATGCGACACAATCTTCTCTGCAGCTATACAATGGCACTCCTGTTCATGCTTCTGACAAACCATCATCGCCACCGCTCAGCGTTCCTCGAAACCAGAGGGGGGTGATGACTGCCAATGTCTATAACATTCCAGCTGCAGAACACAAAAGCGTCAAAACGACATACAAAGCTCCCAAGGCTGTATTTCAAAAACATTTGGACCGATTCGCCAAACGACAGAAAGCGTACAACGATCAAAAACTCTCGCATGACAAACTGCGAAGGGAGGACAAGATCTTCCACCCCACATTTGTACCGCAGACACCTGAAATAAATTTACAGGAAAGGAAAATCATTCCTAAATTCCTGCCCGAGTGGATGAATCCACACATTGTCAACAACAAACTTTGACCACCCAAGAGCCAAATCCAAGACCCCATTTTCAAATGGGCTCACCAAAATCAGAGTAACCTTTACCAAAACCCCATGGGACTTGTCGGGTACAACACTGTCAAAGTAAGTCCATAAATAAGATTAAAATCAAACTTACGTCTGAGAAATAACTGTAGCTAATTACTAGCCTCAGGTGCACTCAGTCAGATTTCTCCAAGCAATTAGTTAACTGCATCCAAACCTCCAGAAAGGAAAGGGTATATTAAAACCAAATTAGCCCTTAAACTAATTTCAAAGACCTCTGTAAAATCTAATAAACTTCAATCAACTT
The DNA here is from genome assembly GCA_020510985.1 of Pholidichthys leucotaenia. Classification (NCBI taxonomy): domain Eukaryota; kingdom Metazoa; phylum Chordata; class Actinopteri; order Cichliformes; family Pholidichthyidae; genus Pholidichthys; species Pholidichthys leucotaenia. Next base: position 267,043,387 of record CM035843.1, read on the forward strand.
ACTATTACCAAATAGTATACACAAGACATTCAACACCATTAGCTTGAGCTAATAATCTTAAAACTCCCATCAAAGGTGAAAAACAAGCACAAGGTTTAGAGTTCAATCTCTTAAGCTCTATTCTGTAATTTCCCAGTTTGGGATCAATAAAGTACATCCATCTAAAAGAAATCATTCCACCTCTGAGAGGAATTTTCGTTTGCCAACCAGGTATCTAAAGAAAGATCAACAAAAAGATTAAGATCCAAAACCACTCACTTTTATGTTTGCCAAGATGATGGCCCTCCTGTTAATCAGTTTAGCCATCTGCCTAGCAATCATACCCACTGTTACCCAGTCAGAATTGGGCCAAGCCAAAACGAAAGGTCAAAGATCCTCGGGTGGATTCTTAATAACAGCCTCATCGTTAGAGCCTCTTGTTAGCCTTAGCATGCCCACTGTTAACTCGGTCAACATCGCTAAACCGAAACGCCTGGTCGTCGAACCACAAATCATTACCAGAATCTTACAAGACACTGTGTTGGTTTTGAATGCTTGCTCCGAAGCTTCAATCAAACTCAACAAGGTCTTGAACTCTTTGCTCTTTGTGTTAAGGGTTGACTATACTCACACACAGCCAATGTCTATGTTACTCTCAGAAGTAGCTAGAAACATTAGCTTTTCAGCTAACGCTTTAGCAATGAATATGCTCTCTCATCATATCCTTTTTGCAGTAAATCCAAATTTACTTCTCATTGCCATCCAAAGAATGATAACGACATCCTATGCCCACTCAGTTTTTCTGAACAAAAGCCTCAAACACCCTATGATTTGGACATCTGTGGAACCATGGTTTAGTCTAACTAAACAAATTCAATTTGAACCTCCTTGAGTCACCGCAATATTGATTAGTCTGAACCTCTACCTCAAGTATGAAAGAATTTTATTTTTGCTTTTGACTAAGATTTTTGGATACATGCATGTGTATATACAAATAATCCTTTATACTTTATTTAGATTTTATGCACATTTAAACTGTTTTTGAAATTTTGAATAGATATTTTTCAGCAAACCCAAAACATTTATATCAAGTATGTCAAAACCCACATACTTCTAGTTCACCTTTTTGTACCCACAGGCTCATACAGAACTTTAGTATATCCTAGACAATTATACAATGTTTATATTTGGTCATGCCCAAATTATTTTTGAAATTTCCAGAAGTTTTTCAGAAAACCAACTTTAAGGACCTACACTTTGGAATAGATACTGTTTACAAGCTTAAGACTTATTGACATCAGAACTTTAGTTCAGCATTTGGATCAAGCCTCGCCAAATTGGGATTTGATGCCTAGGATTGCTATCAACGCTGAATCAACGTCACCATTGATACCAGAGGGGGGACTGTAGCATCATAAGATAAGATAAGATAAGCCTTTATTAGTCCCACAACGGGGAAATTCCAGGATTGCAACAGCACAGGGATAGCAACACTCAGAGCAACAATCAGAAGGCAAGAAAAAAAGCAAGCAAGCAAGAGCAGCTAATATACATATGTACATATTACTATAAAATATATATATACACACACACAGACACACAGTGCAGAGCATTGTAGCTGGATGGAATAAATATGTAGATATATAAACACCCACAGTACGGAGCATTGCAGCTAGGTGAATAAATATGTAAATATATAAACACACACAGTGCGGAGCAATGTAGCTAGATGGAATAATATGTAGATGTATAAACACACAGTGCGGAGCATTGTAGCTAGATGGAATAAATATATAGATATATAAATATAAACACACCCAGTGCGGAGCATTGTAGCTAGATGGAATAAATATGTAAATATATAAACACACACAGTGCAGAGCATTGTTGCTAGATGGGATGAAACAGCATAACCGTCTACTTAGTTATCCTACATGGTATGATTATGTGCCCATACATATTCTCACCCTCCATAGCGACCAGTATTTTCCTAGTTGTATGCCGGAGGGGACCATTGTGTAAGTCTATTGCATCTTTTGCATTCAAAAACTATTAGTTTGTTACGTCTTTTTGCTATCTCTGCGAGCAGCCCTGCTTAGGTTGTACAGTCTGACAGCTGTTGGTAGGAAGGACCTGCGAAACCTCTTGATTGTGCACCTGGGATGATGTAGTCTGCTGCTAAATGAGCTCCTCAGTGCATTCAGTATGTCCTGCATAGGGTGGAACTCGGACTCCAGCAGAGATGACAGTTTAGCCACCGTCCTTCTCTCTCCCATCTCCTCCACCGGATCAAGGCGCTGCCCCAGGACAGAGCTAGCTTTCTTGATCAGTTTGTTCAGTCTCTTCCTATCGGCTGCAGTAATGCCACTGCCCCAGCAGACCACTCCAAAAGTGATGGCTGATGCCACCACCGTGTCATAGAATGTCTTCAGCAGCGCCCCTTGTACACCAAAAGACCTGAGTCTCCTCAGCAGGAACAACCTGCGCTGTCCCTTCTTGTAGAGTGCGTCAGTATTGTGTGACCAGTCTAGTTTATTGTTCAGATGAACACCCAGGTACTTATAGGATGTCACCATCTTGATGTCTGTTCCCTGTATATTTACTGGTGCTGTGAGGGGTTGTGCATGCCTGCGGCAGTCCACCACCAGCTCCTTAGTTTTCCTCACGTTGATCTGGAGGCAGTTCCGATGGCACCAGTCCACGAAGTCCTGGATAAGCCCTCTGTACTCAGCTTCATCTCCATTGGAGATGAGGCCAACGATCGCAGAGTCATCAGAGAACTTCTGTAGATGGCAGTGTGTTGTGTTGTGTGAGAAGTCTGCAGTATAAAGAGTGAACAGGAAGGGAGCCAGCACCATTCCCTGGGGGGGCCCTGTGCTACCGATGATCGTGTCGGACACACAGTCCCGGGTTCTCACAAACTGAGGCCGATTCGTGAGGTAGTCCAGGATCCATGATGACAGGTGCTGGTCCACCCCTGCGCGCAGCAGCTTGTCCTTCAGGATCATCGGTTGGATGGTGTTGAAAGCACTGGAGAAGTCAAAGAACATGATCCTCACCATATTCCCGGGCTTCTCCAGGTGGGACAGAGAACGGTGAAGGAGGAAGATCACCGCATCCTCCACCCCAATGCCATGCTGGTAGGCGAACTGGAGTGGATCCATCGCTGGTTCCACCAGGGGGCGGAGGTGAGCAAGGAGCAGTCTCTCCAGGGTCTTCATCAAGTGGGACGTCAAGGCCACCGGTCTGTAGCTGTTCAGGTCTTTGGGGTGGGAAGTTTTTGGTACAGGTACCACACAAGATGTTTTCCACAGCTGTGGTACCCTCCCCAGCTTCAGGCTCAGGTTGAAGATGTACGTCACAATCCCACACAGCTGGTCTGCACAGGACTTGAGGAGCTTTGCGCTGATGCTGTCCGGTCCCGACGCCTTCCTTGCCTTAATCTCCCTCAGCTCCGTCCTCACCTGGGACCCGGTCAGGGTCAGGATGGGGGAGCTGTGTGTTGGGAGTGGCGGGGTGTTGGTGGAGTGGGGAGTGGGCAGCAGGACTTGATTTCTTTAGAGGCAGCAGTGGTTGTTGTGCAGTCAGGGGGGAGGGCGGTTGGTCAAACCTATTGAAAAACAGATTCAAGTTGTTCGCCCACTCCCTGCCCCCCGTGGCCTGGGGGGAGATATTCTGGAGCCCAGAGATGGTTTTGAGGTTTCTCCAGACCCCGCTGATGTCGCTCTGTTGCAGCTTGTCCTCCATCTTCTTCCCGAAGCTGTCCTTGCCTTCTCTGATCTTTCTCCTCAGCTCCCTCTGTACAGACTTCAGCATCTCCCTGTTCCCCGACCTGAAGATCCTCTTCTTCTCTCTCAGAAGTGTTTTTATCTCAGGGTTGATCCAGGGTTTGTTGTTTGAGCAACACTGTATGGTCTTGGTGGGAACGGATTTGTCCACACAGAAGCTGAGGTAGTCCGTGAAGGTGTGAATGAGGCCATCGATGTCCTCACCATGTGGATCGCAGAGCTGCTTCCAGGCGGTGGCTTCAAAACAGCCCTTTAGAGTGTCCATTGTCTCCTCAGACCATAACTCCACTGTGCGCATGGCCGGAGGTTGTCTGTGCACTAGGGGTTTGTACACCGGCCGGAGATGAACCAAGTTGTGATCCGATCTCCCGAGTGGGGGGAGTTGTGATGAGGTGTATGCCTCCTTAGTGTTTGCGTAGAATAAGTCCAGTGTTTTATTGTCTCTAGTGTGGCATGTGACATACTGGGTGAACGTGGGTAGAATGGGAGACAGTGAAACATGGTTGAAATCGCCTGAGATGAGGAGAAGAGCATCTGGGTGTTCTGTCTGCAGCCTGCTGGTTACTGAATGGATGACGTCACGTGCTGTCCCAGCGTTCGCCGTCGGATTTGCATAAACAACAGTGCAGATCACGTGTGAGTGTTCTTTCGGGAGATATGTAGGCCGCATGCTAACAGCTAGCAACTCAATGTCTTTGCTGCAGTGTCGTTGTTTAACAGTGATATGTCCTGGTCTGCACCAGTTGTTGTTAACATACATTATCACTCCACCGCCCCTTGCTTTGCCACTGTCTGGTGTTCGGTCTGCCCGTATCATGTGAAAACCCTCCAGCTCAATGTTAGCATCTGCTGCTAGTTCAGTTAGCCACGTCTCAGAAAACAAAAAGAGAGAGCACTCCCGATATGTGCTATCGTAACGGCAGATAGCCGCTAGCTCATCTACCTTTCCCAGTAACGACCGTACATTTCCCATGACAATAGATGGAAGGGAGGGTCTGTACCTTATATTTTTTGTCCTCCGCCTTACTCCAGCCCGGCAGCCGCGGCGTTTTCGCCTCAGTTCTCTCGGTATGTCGAGTTTTTCCAATGGGACCAGGTGGCAGTTGAATGCTAGCAGCTCTTCCCTGCTGTATCGTATCCTGCTATAAACAGTGGCTCCGTCTACCGGCTCAGGAGACATTTGGGACGATCTGTGTGTCCGTGATATAAATGGAGTGAAAAAAAAGACGGATCAAAAAGAGAGAGGAAAGGAAAAAGACTCAGAATCGAGCAGCTGTTGCAAAGGGCGGCCGACTCGTGTGGCACCGGGAGAGCGCCACATCTCACTTTGGCTCAGCAATAATCTTCTGCTTAAAGACATTTTGTTTCACCCAGGAGTAAGACAGTAAAGAATGGATTTTCTTCCTCCAGGCCACAGCTGAAATCCCATTCCTTTGTTAAAACCAGCCTAAGGAATTCCCCCTATGTCCGGCTTTAGTTTTATTGCCCCCATAAATATGGAGACATGGAGACCTGGCCACACAGATCCACAACTCAGTTAATTTCCTTAAACTCTGGGACATGCTGGATGTAACCAGTGAATTTTAAAGTACATTATTACAAACTCAATTCTAAACCTTCTTCTTTTCAGGACTACGAAAAGCAAATGTGGAAAATCAATAATATGTGTGAAATGCATTAATCTGTGATTATATATATATATATATATATATATATATATATATATACACGCATGTTAAAAATGTTTAAATGAATGTTTATTCCTACATGTTGATTTAGAAGCACTGCTTATAAGATACACTAAGGTTAGTTTAGTTATACATAAGTGTGTAACAGTATATTCCAATGTATTTAAAATTGTGTGTATTCCTGTGGACTGATATCACATTTCACCAGTCTTCATGGAACCCCAGCTTCTTCATCCCATTGGTCCCTCGTAGACTTTTGTTATTGGACTAAAAGTTCATCGAGCCCGCCCACGAAGGACACTCATTGGCTGAGATTCCGGTCAACCCGGAAGCCCGTGGAAGCTCAACAGAACTTATAAAAGGCAACAGACTCTTCGCTCAGCCCATAGATATAGAACCCTAGATTGGCAGCGCTGGCCAGTCCGTGGTCGCGGTGGCGTGACGCGTGTCCGCCATCTTGGTACAGGATATCTGTAGCACATCCCTGTGGTCCAGTGCAGACACCTGCTTGGGTCATTCTCCTTTGTTAAACGTTTGACAGGCTTCAGTGAACATGTTTACAACACAGTACAACACAGCGCATAGTGGTTTACTTTCAGCATAATCTGCATAAATATTAGGTGTTTAAGAGCTTCATAATTATTAAATTATGGCATTTTGCAGTGTCTCAATCAAGAACTGTCAAATGACCTGAAAAAAAAGTTACCATACCCCCTGATTAATAATTAAGGCTAGCTCTTTCATTGTGGCCATTTATGCATAAATATATGGCCGAAATTGATTAATTCATACTTTGTCCTGGGCTGTATTTGTTATATTTGCCACCCCAGGCAACCAGCTTATTGCCCCCCCCAATTGTCAAAAATGTTTATCAAAGAAATATTTCAGCCTGTGCTATACAAATTGGCCTAGATATGTAAACTTTGAAATAAATAAAGAGAATAAAAAATTACAAATCAATTATTCAAGTTTCTTCATTTAACTAGACAGACATTATACACTCCCCCCCCCATCTACCTGGATCTGTATAGCAGCTGTTTAAAATCAATTTCAAATTCTTATTGATTTTAGGCCCACATAACAAATTTATACAATACACCAATGTTCATTACAAATTTATTAAATTTATTGCATAGAATAATGCACTCAACATGAAAGCAGCAAGCTCATATTAATCAATTGCAAAGTGAGGTGAAGTGTTAATTGAATCAAAACCCAGTTTAAAGCAGTAGATGTAGGCTTTATAAATTTAACCCAGAGCCAGGTCAAGAATTCGGGCAATATAGAACATGTATATAGGCTTATATATTAATGCGGTAGACATGTACATTTATTTGCATACATACATGAAGGGCTAGGCCTATAGGCCCTATTGATTTAAAAGTACTAGTGCTGAAAAAATTGAAGCTGAAAAATTGATATAATATATACCTTGTAGCTGAACACAGACCTGTTGCTCACTCTTCTGAGAATGCCACAGATCAACTTGAAAGAGCACTGTTGTATAATTCTTCCTCTTGTAGTGGAAACTAAGGTGATATGCATAATAACAATAGTAAGTTAACATACATAATAACAATATTACATGATCTGCAAATGGTAAAAGGTAGCAACTTACACATGGAAAGTGTGTCCATTTCCCTTCCTCTGCACATTCCTACAAGTTGCATGTGCACACTGTCTCAGCATCTCGGAAGCCTTGGCAAAAGGGAACTTCCCATGAACTGTAGACCTACACCTAACAGCAATAAGCACATATTTTAAAAAATATTATATTATGTAGCACAATAAGCACATGCCTACAAAGTAAAAAATATCACAAAGACTTAATGCTTTTATAAACCAACATTAATAAATTACAAAGTACAATTACTTTTAAATGCTTTGCAGGAATATCCACCCTGTCCCCTCCTATCCATCATAGCAAATATGTGCCCTTCAGAGGTAAAGTGGGCTATCCCACAAAACCATTATTTTGAGAAAATGAGCTCTAAAGTTGAAATATTCTCAAAAAATCAGTGTGCCTATATCATTAAAAAGTTACCCCCTATAAATACCTTCAAGGTTTATGCAGAGCTAGGCAGTTTAAGAAAATGATAGACCCTTAACAATTAGTGTAGTACAATTAACTCATTTTTGACCTACATGTGGGATAGCCCACTTTACCTCTGAAGGGCACATATTTATAGTAATGTCAGGCAAAATGTAATATAAGACAGAAATAGTAATGTCTATGAGATATGACTGCATTAATCATCACCAGATCTTCTTGTACCCCCTCCCTGTAATAGACAAATGCGAAATAGGTACTGTAAAATTCTATCTGTAAAGTTTCAATTTTCAAATAACATATCTGTAAATTACTATCTGCAAACCTTCATGATGTTGGTCTGATACAGGAGGTAGATGTTTGTACACATATATGTGTAATTATTGTGTAAAGATGGTTTGATAAACCTAAATCTTTCATTAGGCCAAGTGTATACAGGAAAAAGGAAAAACTATCCTCACGTTATTTGAGTAACTACCAAACTAGTTACAAGAACCCAAAGTTCATTGTTGATAATATTGGCTACCAATATTGACCCAGTAACAAAGAACACAATGTAACACTGTATACTAATATTACATGAGAAATATTGCCATAAGTATCGATACTGAATTACAATATATATTACACTCATGGCAGTCATGCATGTACAGAAATCAGTGACCTCCCAAATGAAAATCAGAGTTTTTACCTTTATTTTTGACAACACGCCATTAAAATATTTAAAAACAAATACTCGACACTTCCTGATCATTTAGACACCAGTTACACACTGTGTAAACAAACGAGAACCTTGGAAATGAAGACTTAATCAGAGTGTTGTGCGTTGAGCTGTGGATTTGTTGTGATTCCTGTACCAATATGGTGGCCCGAAATCACGCACTCCAGTGACCTACTGCCAATCTAGGGTTCTATATCTATGGCTCAGCCCTCTTCCCTTTTTCTCTTCGCTCTGATTCATCTCTTTCGACGTTCGTCTCTCTCTATGGTCCATTGTCTACACACAGCAAGAAAGAACGCAAGGAAGAACAAAGACATCTACCACGTGTCGCTTTTCTGAACACAGAGCAGATAACTCGTAATTTGTTTATGTAACTTTGTATTTTAATGTTTTTTTCTTTTTCTCTTAAATGCCTAGGAATTCCTATTTCTTTGAGCTCAATTCTTAATCGGAGTTAAACACCAATTTTTATTTATCTCTTTTTCTTTGTTAAACTTTCTGTAAAATCACCGTTTGTTTAATTTTAATGTAAACTTTAATCTTGACTTTATTTTTATAATATTTTTCTTGACCAAGCACACACCAGAAGCTATTATTTTTATCTAAAGTCCGAAACTCTTTAATTTGAGATCGGATTAGATATCTTTAATTAATTATTATCGAAGGCCTCTGGGAAGACGCAGCTCTCCACATCACGTGCAGCTGAGGAATCAGCGCGCTTCTGCAGGATTTCAACCATTGAGATCAAACATCTGATCTCATTCATCGTCCAGAATATCTGCGGGACAAATATTCTGGGTTTTGCCCCTGAACAACACATCAAAACTTCACGAGGATGACGAAAAAACGTTGACCAGATCAACGGGAAACTCCAAGCGAGGAATCACATGAGCTGCAACTTTAATTCATCTGCTGAATTAAACGTCTGAGGTTCGGTAATAATTTGTAGATCTAATCAGATGCAAATTAAGAAGCCATTAACATAACTCTTCTTTTCATTAAAATTCCGTTTTTATTTTCTTAAGATTAATCCAGGACTTTTCATATAATTAGTAAACTTTCTCCATAAATTTGCGTTGTTTCCATAATCTGTTATCTCCAACTGATAGAAATTGGTTTCTCAGTTTAACCTTGGTTCCGAAAATATTGACATTGTTAATCTATCATTTACAAGATTGATTTTATGATTAATGAAATTACTGCAATGTCTGTTAATCATTTCGTTTAATAAATATGTGAAAATGAGAGAAGTTGTTGAGAATTTATTTCATTCTGAGTCTGTTCAAGCACAGGTATTGAATTCACGGAAAATTTTTTGAGACTGATTATTAATTAATTTATTGAGTGATTAAACAGGTATAAAGTGAAATTAAAATTAAAATTGCTTCTTAAAGATAGAAGCTGGTGCCCCTACAAGTGTTTTTAACTTTTCTGGTGTATATGAAACGAGATTTGATCTCAGATTCCAATACATCAATATAAATTAAATAATTCATACCTGATCATATTTATTAAAATTCCATATTTCCTTCTACAAATATTTCGAGGATCTCCTCAATCCCACTGACATGCCTTCCATAGAGGAAGCAGGGCTTGAGGACGAGGGGGATAACTCACCCATCACTGGGATTGAGGTTGCCAAAGTGGTTAAAAAACTCTTTGGTGGCTGGGCCCCGGGGGGGAGGACGAGATTCGCCCTGAGTAACTGAAGGCACTTTTCCACTAGCCCAGCACACCTCGGCACGTCTCGATTCACTTCGACACAGTTCGGCTCGCTTTTGTCTCCATTACAACAGTGTTAAGCTGGGGTGGGTGGGATTTCTGTAACAGCGAGGCGGCGCCACACTCCCGTGATGTAGAACACACGACCCAAGCAAAACATAACACATACAGCTGTACAAGGCGACTCCTCGGTCTGTGGCTTTTTTCACCATAAATGCCAAAAAGGACCGCCAGACAAGGGTACAGGCAGCGAGATGAAACACTCTGAAATAGTTCTGCAGCTTCTGGGAGAGCCAAAGACGTGAGGATACAAACTAGGTCATATATGACGGTAAGCTAATGTTGCTAATGCTAGTTTGCTATAAGTACGTCGTACTACACTTTAATGTCTGCAAGTTATCGCTGTTAGGTACTAAAATATGTATGCTGTGTGTGTTTCAGATGGCTCTGTTGTGGGGAAATTACAGCTTCATTCGGTCTGGGCGTTCAGCACAGCCTGTCACTGATGTCAGCACAGCTTCACAAACGATCAGTGGTTATAGAGCTTAAGAATGTCTGTAGAAACGTTTATTTCCTGTACAACAAATTGCTCTGATCTGCGTGAAAATCATGGAGATACTGTTGAGACATCATGGACGTACCTGCTCCAGCTGCAGAGTCTGAGGTGGTGTCATAGAAAAAAATGATCAGCTGACACAACTTGATCGCCATGTTAATAACTATATTAGCCACAAAATATATATTCAAAAAGTAAACAGTACTGAGTTAGGTATAATAAGATATACTTGACAGTTATCTTGCATTTTAGGCCAAAACAAACTTGATCTAGGATTAAAAGCAATTAAAATAATGCAGTCACAAGGTTACATGGAAAATACTTGATTTACTAGATACATGTACACTACCGTTCAAAAGTTTGGGGTCACTTAGAAATTTCCTTATTTTTGAAAGAAAAGCATTTTTTTCAATGAAGATAACTTTAAACTAATCAGAAATACACTCTATACCAGGGGTGTCCAACCATGTGCCATGGAGAGCCAAGACCCTGCAGGTTTTCTCTTCTACCCAGTCTCTTCAGCAGGTGTTTTCACTTATCAGCAATCAGTGGGAAGAAGTTCACAGAAATCTGTTGTTGAAGACACTGGTTGGAGGTAAAACATGCAGGGTCTTGGCTCTCCATGGCACATGGTTGGACACCCCTGCTCTATACATTGCTAATGTGGTAAATGACTATTATAGCTGCAAATGTCTGGTTTTTGGTGCAATATCTACATAGGTGTATAGAGGCTCATTTCCAGTAACTATCACTCCAGTGTTCTAATGGTACAATGTGTTTGCTCATTGCGTCAGAAGGCTAATGGATGATTAGAAAACCCTTGTGCAATCATGTTAGGTCTGCAATGCTGTAATTGCTGCAAATGGAGGATTCTTTGACGAAAGCAAAGTTTAAAGGAAAAAATTATTATTTCAAATACAAATCATTATTTCTAACCTTGTCAATGTCTTGACTATATTTTCTATTCATTTTACAACTCATGGTGGTAAATAAGTGTGACTTTTCATGGAAAACACAAAATAATTGTCTGGGTGACCCCAAACTTTTGAACGGTAGTGTACTGTAGAAATATATATTCTCTGCATCAACAATGTACTAGACATGCATTCATGTAGTATTGCACTGGGAATTGCACTGACAATAAACCTCTTAAGTTTATGCAGATGTCTCTTTTTTTATATGTGAAGGTTACCACCATGTGGCATAAATTAAATACTGAAAGATTGGAAAAGCTAAGAATAATCCAGCAGTTTGAGAAATCACTTTTGGTTTGGTGTAAGTCTGTCAACAGAATTATGAACCATAAAGCAGTTTGTGTTAAAATGTTAAATCCATTAAACCTAATCCGGGGGCTTCCAATCATGTGTCATGGGGGGCCAAGACCCTGCAGGTTCTCTCTTCTACCCAGTCTCTTCAGCAGGTGTTATCACTGATCAGTCAGTGGAAGAAGTTCAGTGGAATCTTCTGTTGAAGACACTGGTTGGAGGTAAAGCCTGCAGGGTCTTGGCCCTCCATGGCACATGATTAGACACCCCCGCCCAAACCCATTATGATGAAGAGCAGATGCTAATATGACCCAGAATTCCTCCATATACTGGTACTGTCACTAAAGTATGCAGGGTCTTCTGCGGTGGCACATCCAACAATACAGTCTTCAGTTAATAAAATAATTGTTTTGGTTACTTTTTTTCTTAAAAATGAGCCATTATTTTCAAGGTCACGATAAATCCTTTGTACAGTTGACTCTTTTCCCACCGGTGTCTTAACAGACAAAATAGAAAATCATGATGCAAACACATAAGTCACTAAATTGTTTATTACAATCAGCAGCAAATTCCAGATTATTCAGAATGTGCAAAATTCAAACTGTAAAAAAAAAAAACTGGAATGGTCACACACGGCAACCACGCTGCCTCACTGAGAAGCAACTGGATCGGCCCCTCGTACTGGTCCTGGTTCAGCAGATCTTCCGCCTGCATCTCTGTAAATAGTGAGGCAAGGTCCAGTTGGGGTGAACAGTTTCCCTCTTGCCTAGACAAAAGACAAATGGGTGGTGGTTAATTAAAGCAAGTTTAAAACATATTTGGGAAATACACTTGTTGCTAAAAGCCAGTGGTGGAATGTGAATTAATGAATGAATCTTTATTTCGGATTGATTAAAGTAAAGATTAAAAGAAAATAGAATAATATAACAAAGGGGAAAAAAATCTAACAAGATCAATTAAACAATAACTCCTCTGATTATACAGTTCAACATAGGTTATCTGAAATGGGTGATGGCTGAAGCTGCAGCTTATATTGCCCACCATATTTCATCCAAGAATTCAAAGAAAAACAAAACAGGAGGGATTACAATTTGAATGTGACAATAAAGTACTTCGTTGTTGTATTTAACCACAATTTTCATGTAGCTGCGCTTCGGTAGATTTTACAAGGGCTGCGTTACATTTAAAATCATCTGTTTTTACTGTGGCCTCAGCAATCAGAGTGAATTAATACATTCACTTGAATGGAATATAGTACTTTAACTGAAGGTGTGCATCACCGAGTATGGAGTCGCTCAGTGAAAATATGAAGTTTTTATCAATAAAGTTTGTCTTGTCTGTAAAAGTGTCTCTTCTTGCCCTGGCTTCATGTGTGGGCGGTGTTTTGTACTAGCATTGCTAAAATATAAAGGAACACATACAATGGGTCTCAAATATTTGTAATGTGTCCTGTTACTGCATGAGTTTATTGATGATAGACTATAAACTACACATATAAAGTAAATTATATTGACGAACTGAACATCTCACATTCGCCAAAACATACAGTTATGAACATAACTCACAAAGGATCACACAAGTGATCTGACAAAAAAAAAATACATTAACAAGTGGTTTATTTTACAGTTGATGTGCCATATTCACACAATCAAATAAATCTCAGTTCAGTCCCTTTTATAATAAGTGGAAATTGTGCTACTTTGGTTTTGACACTTTATCTATAAAAGCAAAGGATTTCAGTACTTTCCACAGTGGCGAGGTAGGTTGTGGGGAGGCTGATTTCCTCTTGCCTAGATGAACGACAGAAATGGATGATGGTTAGTTTCAAGCAAGTTCAACACTTATACAGGCACATCTCAAAAATTAGAATACCATGGAAAAATTCAATATTTTTTTCACTCATTTCAGAAAGTGAAACCCATACATAGATTCATTACAGGGACAGTGATATATTGAAAGTGTTTATTTTAATATTGATGATTACGGCTACAGCCCATATTAACCAACACCTCAGCGGCCAACATTTATATTTAAAAACTATTTTTTAAAGTTAATTTTATGTAATATTCTAATTTTTTGCCAAATTGAATTTGGGGTTTTCAGGGGCTGTAAGCCATAATCATCAAAATCAAAATAAATAAATGCTTGAAATATATCACTGTCTGTGTAATGAATCTATATAATATACGGATTTCTCTTTCTGAAATGAGTGACAAAAAATATTGAAGTTTTTCATGACATTCTAATTTTTGGAGATGTACCTGTATTAGGAAAATACACCTGTGAAAGTCAGTGGTGGGTGTAATGTTCTCCTGGAACATGTAATGACGAGGCGCACACACACCGGGTGTCAGTTAGGACTTTTTACTTGTCACTTCAACTGCAACTAACAACTAACCACACAGTGGCACATGTACATCTCCTTTTATAGTCAGGTCATGGCCGGGGTCATACTGCCCTCTAGTGGTGACTCCATATGAACTTCACATATCAATACATCTCCCTTTTTTTTTCAAGTAAGGTCATGTCCAACTATAAACTTTTTCTCAAATTTCTATATACAAAATAAACTCCATTTCTATTTACATTTCTTTCACCTTGTACACTGAATCACAAGTTCAATTTTTTTTTTCTTTTCTGTTTACAATTCAACATCAACACATTTTTTCCTCTGTTTACAATTCAACATCAACACATTTTTTTTTTTTTTCAGTACTCCTTACATTTCCTCAATCAATCTTTTCGGTTTCACAATTTGCCTTTGTGATCTTCTGATTTGTGTCACCTCAGTCTGTTCGTTATTGTCTGTCTCTAAGTTTTGGTTCTCAGCCATTTCTGGTTGTTCGGTTTGGCTGGAAATTAGCATGTCGCTTGTTTCACAGTCTGTGACTCTCATTTTTGTCTGAGGCACTTTCAGTAAGTGACGTCGGTTTCGCCTCATTGTTTTCCCATGCTCTGTGATGACTTCATATGATCTGGAAGTTGTTTCTTTAACCACTTTTGCCAGCGGTCCCCATTCTCCATCACATCTCACTCGCACTATGTCCTCATGTGCAAGTGGTCTCAGAGGTCGTGCTGTTCTGTTGTACAGTTCAGTTTGCCTATCATCACGCCTCACATCTCTCTTTTCCATCACTTGAGATGCTGATGGAAGTCGCGTTCTGAGTTTTCTGTTCATGAGCATTTCTGCTGGGGACAGTCCATTCTCCAGTGGTGATGCTCGGTAATTCAGGATCGCCAGATGTGGGTCTTCTGCATTGTCTGCGGCCTTTTTCAGTATGCGCTTCACAATTTGCACCCCTTTCTCTGCTAACCCATTTGACTGTGGGTACAGAGGGCTTGAGGTCACGTGCTTGAACCCATATGTGTCTGCAGAGTCTTTGAAGCACTGACTCGTGAATTGTGGTCCGTTATCACTTACAACAGTCATTGGAATTCCATGGCGTAGCGAACAATGTCTTTGTATGTGCAATCACCTTTTCTGCTGTTGTGTCACTAACCCTGCAAACTCTGGGTAGGTGGAATGATAGTCCATGACTAACAGATAGTCTTGCCCTTAAGTTGAAATAGATCCATGCCCACTTTTCTCCATGGCACTTGAGGCTTCTCATGGGGCCTCATAGGCTCCTTTGGCTGTTGATACCTGTGGCGCTGGCAAATCTCACAGCGCTGCACATATGCCTCAATGTCCTTGTGCATGCTGGGCCAATACAAAACATCACGTGCACGTCTTTTGCACTTTTCAATACCCAAATGCCCCTCATGCACTAATTTAACCATTTCTGATCTCATGGAGGTAGGTATGACTATCCTTGTACCTTTTAACAGAACCCATCTAACACAGACAGTTCACCTTTAAAGTGTTGGTAAGGCTTGTCAATCATAACCTGTCCTGGTTGATGTATCTGTTCCATTACTCTTTTTAGTTTCTCATCCCTTTGTGTTTCTTTCACTATCTTCGTCCATTTTGCATCTGACACTGGCATGTGTGCCTTAATAGAGTCTACATGTATTTGCACAGCTTCCTCTGTTGTGCTGCTGGTGTTGCTCAAGCTAGCCCTACTCAGCGCATCGGCTACAATTAGTTGCTTGCCTGGTGTAAACTCAAATTTCAAGTCATATTTCTGTAATCTTAACATTAGACGCTGGATGTGCGGTGGTGCGTCACCCAGTGGCTTCTGTGAGATTGCAATCAGTGGTTTGTGGTCTGTTTCTAGTATTACTGACCTTCCATACACATATTCATGAAACTTCTCACATCCAAACACTGCACCTAGAGTCTCTTTCTCTATTTGTGCGTAATTTTTCTCTGCGCTTGTCATGGTGCGCGATGCGTATGCGACTGGATACCACTCTGTGTCATGTTTTTGCAATAGACAGCTCCTAGGCCGGCTTTGGACGCATCTGTGGACACTTTTAGCAGTTTGTCTGATCATAGAATTTTAACACTGGCTCCTGTATTAGACTGCTTTTGAGCCACTCCCATTCTCTGGCATGCTCTGCCATCCACTTCCAAATTGTATTGGTCTCTTAACAAGCTTCTAAGAGCTATTGTGTTAGCTGATAAATTTGGGATAAATTTTCCCATGTAATTGACTAGTCCTAGGGCTCTTTGCAAGTCATTTTTGTTCTGCGGTACTGGCAGCTCTGCTATGGCCCGCACTTTTTCGGATCTGGTTGCACGCCTGCCCCCAGATAATTTCTCTCCCAGGTATGTAATCTCCCGTACCCCGAATTGGCACTTACTCTTATTCAGTTTCATACCTGACTTTTGCGCCTGTGTGAGAACTCTAGCCAACCTTTCGTCGTGCTCCTCTTTTGTTTTTCCCCAGACTACCACATCATCAAGAACAAACTCCACCCCTTCTATTCCGTCAAACAATTGCTGCACAGTTCTATGGAAAAATTTCAGGGGCTGAGCTAATCCCGAACGGCATTCGTAGAAAAGCAATGCCTTCCGAATGGGTATTAAATGTGCACAATTTAGCGCTTTCCTCATCTAGCACTATTTGGTAAAACCCAGATTTGGCATCTAATTTTGTGAAGTAATTTGCTCCACTCATTGTGCTGGTTATGTCAGATTTTGTTGGTAGCTGTAATGCTCCCGCTGTATACTTTATTTTAGATCTTTCGGATCTATGCACAATCTCAAATCTCCATTTGGCTTCTCCACTATAACTAGTGAGTTAACCCATTCAGTTGGTTCTTCTATTTTTCTGACCACTCCGTCTGCTATCAGTGAGTCTAGTGTTTCTCTCAGCCTCTTTTTAAGAGCTATTGGTACTTTTCTTGCTGATGTATGACTGGCTCTGCATTCTCTTTCAGCCTAATTTTTTGTTTGCCTGGTAGGCGGCCCTATTCCTTTGAACACCTCTTTGTATTCTTTCACCCAGTCAGTGTGTTTGTGCTTACTTGTTGTAGCCTCTGTATTTTCTCGTGTTGTCACTTTGTCTGTAATCAATGACATTCACCCTTTTGATCAGACCTAGCTGATCGACATGTTTTTTAACCCAAAATTGCTTGTCTATTTCCATCAACAAGTACAAACAATGCATTCACTGTTTTACCTTCTGTTTGACAGTGTAACCCTGCACATTCACTTAGTGGGTATTGGCTTATCGTCATATGTTCTCAGATTAATCTTTTTATTTCTTATTTTCGGCTTGTTTTTTTAGTCTTTTAAAATCTTTCATTGGCAGGATGTTTACCTGCGCACCTGTGTCGAGCTTCAGTGACATGTCGTGCCATTCATCTCCAGGCCACACTATCCATTCGTCAGCGCTCGTCTCTCCCTCGATGGCGTCCACGTTAAAACTGATCCTCTCGCTGTCGCTCCTTTTTCTCCACGAGTTGCACCCTCCTCTTTGAGAAGCAGGTCTTTGCGAAGTGCTTTTTTCCGCCACACTTGCGACATTCCTTCCCGAATGCTGGACACTGTTTCAGCGCGTGTTGCCTTCCACACCGCTCGCAGTTCCCGCGCGCGCGCTCTGGGTTTGCCTCCCTTTTTCTTGCCTGCAACGTTCCTTTCGGCTTCGCACGCTGCACTGCACCGACCTCAGCAGTCTCTTTTTCCTTGCTGCTAAAAGTCTTTAATTGTGCCTTTGTACTCTCAGACGCTTGGCAAATCTGTATCGCTTTCTCCAGCGTTAAGTAGTTTCTTTCAGTAATTGCATCGCCAATTTGTTGTCTTGGACCCCTATTACATTTGGTCCGTATCATTGACTCACTTAATGTTCCAAAGTTGCATGACTGACATTTCAACCGTAGGTCTGTGACATACAGCTCGATGGACTCTGACTCTTTCTGAAGTCTTTTTCTGAACACATACCTCTCGTACGTTTCATTCTTTCTCGGTGTGCAATAATCGTCAAATTTCTTCATCACGGCGTCGAAGTTGCCTTTTTCTTCTTCCGTGAAGACGAATGTGTTAAACACATTTAGCGCCGCTCGCCCTGCTACTGTCAGCAGTAATGCTATTTTCCTCTCCTCGTCACGGAGACGATAGCAAGGCGAATTAAAGTTCAAAAACTCTGTTTGAATACTTTCCAGTTCTTGTTGAGTTACCGGTCAACTTTAACTCGTCCGGCTGTCGAAGAGGTTCATCTTCGCCGTCGGTTCGTAGTTTTATCCTGGTAATCATGTAATTTACTCTGGTACCATGTAATGTTCTCCTGGAACATGTAATGACGAGGCGCACACACACCGGGTGTCAGTTAGGACTTTTTACTTGTCACTTCAACTGCAACTAACAACTAACCACACAGTGGCACATGTACATCTCCTTTTATAGTCAGGTCATGGCCGGGGTCATACTGCCCTCTAGTGGTGACTCCATATGAACTTCACATATCAATACAGTGGGATGTGACAAAAATGCTATTGTTTCCCTGACAAGCACTGCAGGATCCACAGAATAGGTGTGTGGGTCTATTCTGACGCTTTTAGAAAATTATATGAATGACTTTATAAATCACTGGTTTGAAAAAAGCAATTTTAATATGATGAGATTTCGGCTCCTGTGGTTCATTTCACCAGGATCCACAATATAAACACTGAGGGCAGCTAACCCCTGGCATGTGGAAACACATTCTAGCATTAAATTGCACACAATTTAATGCGCAACACCAAAGTGCAATACGTACCCAAACCAGGACTTTAACCAGGATTAACATATTTCATCGTTTTGCTCTCACAAGCGAATATTTAGGAGAAAACAAGCGCGAATCAGCAGTTGGTAACTAGCTAGCTACTAGCTAAAAATTGTTAAGCTAACACTCGTTAGCCAGCACAGAACAGCGCTGTATGGCTCAAAAAAAAGTGAGCTTACCACCAACAGGATAAATAAGCGAACAGATGCACATTATTACAAATCACTCACCATCGATGGTTCTCTCACATTCGTCTTCAGCTTGTCTGTAGTCCGGTTCTATGCTGGGCTGCCAACTGTATCAGTCCGGGTCACTCCTCACTGTGGATCTGCCACCAAGCAGAGAAAACTCTGCACCTCTTCGTTGTACCACGGTGTAGAGTTCCGCAAAACCTACAACGCTGTCTGTATTAATATCGTATTTACTCCGTGACCGAGTTAGTCCGTGAAATATTGCAAATGGCGGTCGTGTGTAGATTCATCAGAAGACGGTCGCTTCCGTGATGTTACGACCTGACCAATCAGCGGCGACCAGTCTTTTGACGTCACAAAACGGCCTGACTCAGCACGTTGTACCCTGCCCTTGAGCGGGGACGAAAATCGCGGCTGTTAAACCGTGTTGGGGCTAGTGGAAAGAGATTACCAAAGCGTGCTGAGATGTCCCGTGGTGGGCTAATCGGGGGCTCGTGGAAAAAAGGCCCTTAAGGCCTGAATGTTGTAGGGCCTGTCATGGTTGACACACCTTTGCAATGTTGCGTGGAGGGTGGGGACAGTGCCTTTGGCATGGCAAACCGGGGTGGTGGTTCCTTTTTATAAAAAAGGGGGACTAGCGGAGTGTGTTCCAGCTTTTCGGGGGATCACACTTCTCAGCTTCCCTGGGAAGGTCTATTGCCAGGGTACTGGAGAGGGAGAGTCTGACTCTGGTCAAACCTCGGATTCAGGAACAATGTGGTTTTTGGTCCTCGGCTGTAGCACATCAGACCAGCTCTTTACCACTCTCAAGAATCACTTGAGGGTTTGTGGGAGTTTGGCCCAACCAGTCCACCGGTGTTTTGTGGACTTGGAGAAAGCATTTGACCGTGTCCCTCTTGGTCTCTTGTGGGGGGGTTGCTGCGGTGCGAGCATGGGGTATCAGGCTCGTTGTTATGAGCTATCTGGTCCCTATACGACCGTTGCTTCAAGAGTTTGGTTTGTATCTGCCAGGCCGTAGCAGCACCCTTGGCGGCCCTGGACTGGGGGAATACAGCACCCGTGGCAGCCCCCGGGCTGAAGCTTAGCACCCACGGTGGCCCAGGCTGGGGCGCAGACCTACGATGGCCCAGGCTTGGGTGAGAACCCACGGACGGCCCCAGGCCTGGAACACAGACCCAGGACGGCACCGGACAGAGGAGAAGCAGCACCCACAGAGGTTCTGGACTGGGACGATGCACCCGTGGAGATCCCAGCCTGAGGGGGAGCAGCACCACGGAGGTCCCAGACTGGGATGGAGCACCCACGTAGATCTCAGCCAGAGGGGGAGCACGCACTCACGGAGACCTGGGTGATGAGGCTGAAACCCATGGGGACCTCGGGCGATGAGGCTGGACCCACGGGAAGCTTCGGCGATAAGGCAGGACCAAACGAGACCTCTGGCGAAGCTGGATAATCCACGGTGACCTAGGAAAAGACTCCAACAGGAGGGACATAGACACAGGGTTAGGGTTACCGGCCGCAGTGGAGCTCGGTGAGGTGAGCTCAGGTGCAGCTGATGGCTGCACCTGGCCCTCCCCACCAAGAGCCAGGCAAGATCTCTCTAAAATTGATAGAATGAAAACAAAAAAGAGCACTTGCCTGGCTCAAGCTCACCACCATCCAGGACTCTGTTGATCCAGGTAGAAATGCCTTGTTCCTGGTCCTCTGGAGGTCGAACTCTGGCTCTGCTGTGGCGGCCCCTACAGCAGGCATGGTGGAAGATGCAGTCCCAAGACCTCTAGGCAAAGCCCCCCACGCATGTGGCTCGTCCAGCATGGCAGCTGGAGGTTGGCTCACCGCTGACACTGGATTCCATATAGCTGAAGCCAGGGGACGCTCTGGCATCAGCGCAGGCTTCAGGTCACTGGCAGTGCTCTCCTTCCATCCGGACCGTGGCTGTGGGGCTAGGGCCAGGTCCTCCAGGACCGCAGGCTCCTTCATCATCCGATGGCTCAATCCATGGACTGGCGGACACTTAGGGAAGGATGGAGGAGACACGGAGGGAACAGATGAGGAAATGTTATCTGCAGCAGGGCGGTGAAGACTCAGTGGACAGCAATAACTGAGCCTCACCACTGGGAATCAGGCAAGATAATTCACTTTTATGTAATAAGAATGAAAAAAACACTTGCCTGTATTCCCGGGGCATGAAGGAATCTGCTGCAGCAGACCTTGAGTCACCCTTCTCCATGGCTCCAGTGGTTGTGGGCCCCTCCAAGGAACAAGGAGGAGCCACCCCTGCAGACATGAAGACGGGCAGAGCCGGGGAAGAGACGACCGGACTCTCAGCAGCAGGGGGAGACGCCGGGGAGATGAGGGTAGCAGCAGCAACGGAGGAGGAGGAAGCTGATGGGACAGCTGGTGAGGAAAAGCAAGAAGAGGGAACTGCTGCAGGAATTTTCTGACTTGGCGAAGGGGAGGCTGCTGGCTGAGAGGTGGAGGAGTTCTTCTGGTGGCCTGTAGCTGAATAATGGTGGGAGGTTTGCGGCGTCTGCACACGGTGACTCTCCTCTGTCCGATCTGGTATGGCTTTGTCTCGGGGAGGAGTGGAGGTCGGTGCAGGAAGGCGGCATCTAGGAGCTGACGAAGCAGAAGCTGGGGCTGGAACTGGAAACTGGCAAGGAGGTGGAAGTACCGAGACCCTGGGATGCTTCCCCTGCGGCGGATGATAAAAAATATAAGCAGCGATGCTGTGGTTTTAAGTAGAGTTTATTAAATCATACGGCCGTCACGAGCTCCGCTCCCGGCACCGTGCATGCGCGCCGGGAGTGAGCCCAAGCGGCTCTCGGAGAAGGAGGACACAAAGTCTGTCAAAGCTGAATATAGTGGGAGGTTTGTGGGTCTGCACACGGTGACTCCTCTGTCTGATCTGGTATGGCTTTGTCTCGGGGAGGAGTGGAGGTCGGTGCAGGAAGGCGGCATCTAGGAGCTGACGAAGCAGAAGCTGGGGCTGGAACTGGAAACTGGCAAGGAGGTGGAAGTACCGAGACCCTGGGATGCTTCCCCTGCGGCGGATGATAAAAAATATAAGCAGCGATGCTGTGGTTTTAAGTAGAGTTTATTAAATCATACCGCCGTCACGAGCAGAGGGACTTGGTTTGTTGGCTTTAGGTGCGGGCGCAGCCCTAAAGTCCTCTGGAAAAGCTGACGGCTGAATTCCCTTATGTGCCGTGGCAGAGACCATTAGAAAATCCAGTGGCGAGCTGCGTGCTGCTTCGGTCTAACGAGCAGCCTGAAGGTCTCCGAGAGGTGGCGATCGGCCGTTTTTCTCGGGCATGTGCAGCGGCGGAGGACGATGCAGTCTCTGTAGCTTTATTGCCCCGTGCGTGGTGCGCTGTCCTCGTAACTCACCTGGTGCGTGTGCCGGGGGTTCCGTGCTGGGGGGGGCCCGCTGGAGAGGAGAACCAGGGTGCAGAATCTTGGTGGAGATCGGCGCAGACAGCGCGAATAAAATCAGGTTTGAGCTGTGGCTGCAGCTTGGCCCATGGTGCGTTGGAGTGGTGGGAGGAAATAAGACGATCTTTTGTCCCTCAGGCTCGTGCAGACTGCGTCTGGAAGCGGGTGGGAAGGAATAGACAATCTTTGGCACCGCTCGGCCGTAGGTGCGTTCAGGTCCACGTGTTGCGTTCTCCGCCGGGCCATGAGGACGCCGTCGTGGAGAGGGGACGACGGTGCCTGCGCTCTCGTGTGGAGGAGCTGCGAGCGCGCGGCCGGTCCAGCGTGGATGAGCAGATCTCAGACGTGCAGATCTCATCATGAAGAACGGGTCACAGTGCAGCTGTCCAGATCAGAAGGTTGCTTTGCACAAAACGTGTGCATGTTCGGGGTCACCAGTGCAGCGGATGATAAAAAATAAAGGCAGCGATGCTGTGGTTTTAAGTAGAGTTTATTAAATCATACCGCCGTCACGAGCTCCGCTCCCGGCGCCGTGCATGCGCGCCGGGAGCGAGCCCAAGCGGCTCTCGGAGAAGGAGGACACAAAGTCTGTGTCCCTGTAGCAGCAGTTGCAGAAACAGAATGAGATTGACGAGGGCAAGTTACAGAAACCTGTGCAGTAATTTATACCCAACTCAGACAATAAATCAAAGAGCGGATTCACAGCAGTTGGTACGATCAAAGGGACTGCAGAACAGGATGAGAACATTTGCATTTAAGAGACCTAATAAACAATAGGCAGATTTGCCTAGCCTCTGCTCCAGGTGTAGGACAAAGAGGTTACAAGGCACATCTACATATTGATCTCAGCCTCTAGGTCACAGTAAGGACAGGACGCATGAACCACTATACATGAATGGCACATTACATAACGATACATGAATGGCACATTGCATCACGATACATGCATTGGCACAATACATCTCAGTAGTGCAGCGGAAAAAACCAAGAAGTAGAGCAGTGCCTGTACTGATGTTGTGGGGGGGTTGAATCAACCCGCCACAGGAGGTTGTGCAGCATCTGCACACGGTGACTCTCCTCTGTGTCTGATCTGGTATGGCTTTGTCTCGGGGAGGAGTGGAGGTCGGTGCAGGAAGGCGGCATCTAGGAGCTGACGAAGCAGAAGCTGGGGCTGGAGCTGGAAACTGGCAAGGAGGTGGAAGTACCGAGACCCTGGGATGCTTCCCCATTGGCGCCGACCTAGGCTTCTTCTTGGAACTTCTCACCATCCCACTGTTCTCCCGTTGTAAGTCTGCAACCAACGTAGTCCTCTTCATTCCCTTTGCAAGGTCCGTGAGCTGAGGACACCGGTGCACAGCCGCCTCTGCAAGACCCAGGTACCAGAGGGTGTCTTTTGGGGTAGGAGCCCTGCGAGCAGCAGAGATTAGCTCATCCATTTCAATGAATGTTTTGCAAATCTCCCACCCCAGGCTCATCAGGTACCAGCACCCGCCTGCAGAGTCCGTGTGAGCTGGGGACATGCTGATACTCTTGCACCAGTGAACACCAACACAGGTGAGTGAGAAAAAAAGAAAAAACAACTCACAGCAGCTGGGTCACTTACTGGATGCGGCCTTCTGTCATGAATTGCACCTCGGGGCAAGAAGGAGACCCAGGCGCTGGACTGTGAGTTGTGAGAATTACTGCAAAGCTAAAATATAAAGTGCACAATCCAAACTATAAGACAAGGTAGACTGACATGGTAACAAAGAGCATGAACAGAGAACAGGACGTCAAACTTACGTCTGGAAACTGAAGACTGCAGCGAAGAATGAATGGAGCAGCGGTCTTAAATAGGGCAAGATACCAATGATAACAAATGATTACAGGTGTGGATCACCAGAGCGAGGAGGAATGGAAATAGATGACAGGTATGCAAGACCACGAACCAAGCTAACAAGGATGACAACAAAGCAAACTGTCAAAATAAAAGCTCAGTCAGCCAATGTCATAACGGTAACTAAGGAATGGGTGGGGGCTCATGTCAACAGGCAGATTTTAACAAAGTTGAAAACAGAACTACAACAGACACACTCAAAAACACATATCCAACCGCCACAGTCAAATAATAAACCCAGAACTGAGAAAATTAGGAGATAACTCAGAAATAAACCGAGAGCATGAGCACGATGGACACACGTCTCAGCCCTCATGGACACATTGTCAAACGGTCAGGACATCTCAGCATTTATGACTTTCATGAAAAAATGGCTACCTCTAGGCTGTTGACCTTGACTTTAACAATCCTAGATGGGTCTGTATATCTAGGCCATGCTTAAAGTCAAGGTCAACAGTCAGGAGATCTGATTTTTTCAGGGCTGATTTTGTCAGGAACTTGAATGAGCTACTCCGCCATTGACGGTCTGGGTACTCTGGCTATCTCAATAGCAAACTTTGTATTTGAAACATTCTTTTTTTTTATCATAAATTATCACAATACTGGTTGTCTCTAAATAAGAACAGTATCACTACCACTAAGTATCATGACATGACACTGTACGACTTTCCCCCCTCCCCTATTTTTACTCTATACTTGCAATTTCATCAAATTTTTGAGCTTGTTGTACTTGTAACAATATTACTGTGATGGGTGGTTGGTCTGTCTATTAGTTAGCAGGATTAACAGAAGAACTACTGGGCAGACTTTTGATGAAAGTTTCACCAGAGATGGCTCTTGGGCTACAGATAAACGTATTAGATTTTGCAGGTGATCCTAGAATGCATGTGTCTGCCGGGAAATAATCACACACTGAACAACAAATGTATTTTATGGGTTCTTATCTGATATATAGAAATAAAGAGCAGCACGCTTCAGAATGAAAGGATTTACCACAAATTTTTTAAATGTAAATAAAATAAAATGAAATGTACAAAATGTTCTCTTTGTATATAACTCTCACGTTTGTGTAACAGTCAGTACTGCCTCCAAACACACAGGAGGCGGATCTCTAAACAAAATGGTGGATTACTAACAAAGAAAAATACAATCTGATAAACTGCTCAGTCACACTAATGACCCCCAACATAAGTCCGTACAAACGGTAGTGGTGATACTGAAAATGAGAAAGGTACTAATAGCTTTAGTACACCACAAACCTTAAGTTACACTCCATATATGCCTCAAAACCTTAACAAGAAAAGCTTTTCACTTACCAACATCACACGACGCCACACCAGCGCGTGATCACTGACTGATCTTCACAGGACCACCCCGAGTCTCCCTGGTTTGATTGCCAGTATAAAAATGTTTCAGTACTCGTCCACCGTGTAAAACAAAAAAACACACCATCATACATTGTGACCAGAGTAGCAAACAACACCCTTTTACATTTACACTCATGCTTACATGTTACATAGCCTGATATTTTAACTATATCCTCTTGGATAGGCACTATGTTCAGCCACGGTATACCATGCTAGTCAGGCAGCAAATCTGTAGGTCAATCTACGTCTTATCTGTTACTAGGCCGACTTTGTACATCCTCCTCGGCATAATTCACCGTGTTCGTAAGAGTAAACAATATATTTTAACTGCATTGGTGAACTTACAACGTTTCTTTATGAAGATTATTCCTCGTCTTGCTTGCTTTTCAAATCCGGTCTCCTGAACCGTTTTCCCAACCCGAAAAAAAAAACCCCAGATATTCAAAATACATCTACCTGGCCTATCCCGCTCACACCCTGAAGTCACTTCCTGTTGAGTCAAGTTCAAATCAAAATATTTAAACGCAAATCAAATCAACAAAGACCATAAATCTGACCCGGTTACACATGCCTCCACCAAGGCCCTGTCTAGCAATGTTAAAGAAAGTGAAAAGGTGATTCAGAATCATCATCCTAACCCGGGATGACCTCCAAAATCTAATGGGTTCATCCATAGCCCAAAGGTCACCTCGGCTTCATTAAAATCTATCCAGTAGTTTTTGTGCAAGCCTGCTCAAAAACAAACACACAGACAGACCCTTGGCAGAAGTATTTGCTCTCCGGAGTGCCGTCTAGTTAACTTAGTATTTTTTCTGATTAAATTTGTAATTTTTTTTTCTAGTAATCCTATTACTTCTTTTTTGAGATGAGAGATGAGATTCAACTTTAATGTCATTACACATGTATGAATACAAGGTAACGAAACGTGACTTCTGTGAGAAATCTGATTTTTGGGCAGCGCGGGTGGCGGAGTGGTTAGCACTGCAGCAGCACAGCAACTCCCCTTGGCCGGGGGATCCTGAGTTAGATCCCAGCCCCCGAACCAACAGTGATGAATGAATGAATGAATGAATTTATTTTCGGATAGTACAGTACAGGTTAAAAGAAACTGAATAATATAACAACAAGGTCAAATTAGACAAAGACTCCTCTTATTATACAATTCCACGTAAGTTATCCAAAATGGGTGATGGCTGAAGCCGCAGCTTATATTGCCCACCCATATTCCATCCAAGAATTCAACAGAGAAAAAAGAGAAAACAAGACAAGAGCGATTGTAATTCAAAACAAAGCTAAGACAAAATGTGACTGAGAGAAAAAAGAAAACTAAGCTAGGCTAAGTTAAGCGGTTACTATTCAAAAACGAATCTAAGACAAACTGTGACAGAGAAAAAAAAAGAAAAAAAAAGAAAAAAAACTAAGCTACAAACACAACACAGGCTGGATCTGTCCAATCCTTATGTGAGTTTACATGTCGTCTTGTAAATATGTTTGGAGCATTTCTCCTTTAGTTTATGTTTAAATTGTCCACAGCGTTGTACATGATTTTAATTCAGGTCCAAAATCGTTCCAATAATCTGACTCTTGCACTGAAATACCGTGTTGCTTGGTGGTTGTTCTTACTGTAGGCTTTTGAAATATACATGTTCTCTGAGGTGATATCGTTCTCCCTTGTTTGGAACAACTTTTGGATATTTGCGGGCAGTGCTAAATTCTTCACTTTGCACATTATTATTGCGGTTTTACAAGTCAACCAGATCTTTCACACTTGAGAGTTTTTGTTTAAGAAAAAGTGGGTTTGTTGGTTCCCTGTAAGTACCCTGCTTTTGTGGGCTATACTAATCATATATTCCATAACCCTCACATATGTTGAAGCATGTGGAAATGTTTGGTAATTACATATGTAAAGCAACTTCACACCTCTGAAAGGACAAAGGCTCCTCAACCGCCAAGTGAAGACCAAAGACGTTCCCAGACACTGCGGTGGAGACCGGAGGAGCTACCCCTCACCCCCCTGGGCGCGGAGAGGAAATACCAAGACAATGGGGGGATTAAGATAATGAGGGATGTCAGCCTTTGTTCTGCATGTCCTTTTGTTATGTGCAAGTATAAAGTCAGCGAGCTGGAGATATTCAGTCTCTTTTCCTTCTGCTACCTCTGCACTGAATGAGACTTGTTAGGAGAGCTGATCAATAAACCTTAGGTTTATATATCAAATCGCCCTCATCATTTCAAGCTCTTCTACACTGGTGACCCCTGACGCGAGTATGGTCCTGAGGCATACCCCCGCAATCGACTCATCCGTGGCAAACCCAGGCAGACGCCAGCGACCACGCAGACGGGGGAACAGCTGGACAACTGTCCCCCCCAGCAGAAGGGATTGAGAGGGCTCAACGAGCACCAGCACTGCTGTGAGAGGTCGAAGCCAGGCACTCTCACCTGCGCGACACATGCAGTGATGGTATACACGACTGCCGTCGCTGTCAAGCTGCCAGACTTCTGGCAAGAAGACCTCGCCTCGTGGTTTCAGCAAGCTGATAGCCCAGTTTACACTGGCGGGCATCACGGCTGACGATACCAAAATTCTACCATATCGTCTCCAAACTCAACCGCCGCCCACTTCGAAGTGTTTGCGAGCATGATCGGCGGCGCGGCCCAAGACAAATATGAAACTCTTAAAGCAACCATCGTGGCGGATTACGTCCCCTCAGCTGAGAGAGAGCCGAGAAGATCCTGGCGGTCTACGGCCACAGAGGGTGCAACCCTAAAACCCTCATGGAGGATTTGCTACAGCTTAAAGAAGAGGACAATGACAACTTCCTCTTCCAATTCATATTCTCAGCACACTGCCGCCACACATGAGAGGGACCGCTCGCCAACATGAGATGCAACAACACCAAGACTTCCGTGTGCTGGCCAATGAAGCTCATCGGCTCGTCAACGCCTGCCAAGGAGCTGACACCCCACAGCAGCATCCGCAGGCCTCAACGCCCGATGCCCGGAACCACGAAGAGCCCCAACCCACAGAGCAGATCCAGCCCGCGGTGACAGCGACACGGCCAAAACGTAACAGACAGAGCAACGTCTGTTATTATCACCACCGTTTCACCGAGAAGGCCCGCAAATGCGTTCCCCCCTGCAGATTTACGATTTCGGGAAACGCCCAAAGCGAGAGCCGTTAACGGCAGCGGTTCTCGGCGAGAAGAATAAGCTGTTATATGTGACGATGGATACACTGGCAAGCAGTTCCTCATCGACCACAGGAGCTCAGCTGAGTTTCGTCACGCCCTCCCACGCAGATCGAGCCATGGGCACCCGGGGCAACGGAGCGGTGGCAGCCAACGGCTCTAACATCGACACTTTCTGTGAAAAGAACCTGCACTCCACATCCACGGCCGCAACTACAGATGGACAATTGTTGTAGCGGCGGTGAGTTTTAACTTGTTAGGTGCAGATTTTTTTGTGTGCACATGGGTTATTAGTGGATCTAGCAAATAGGCGCTTGGTTAATGCACTGTCCTTTGCTTCTATTCCATGCTCAGCTCGAGTTTCTCCACCACCTGTGCAGGCTAACGTCACCACGGCAGGAGGTAAGTTTGAGCAACTCCCTCACCCAATTTCCAGCACTCACAATTCCCAAATTCTCAGCCACTGTGGCTAAACACGGGGTTTGAACACTTTATTCCCACAACGGGCCCACCCGTATTTGCCAAAGCTCGCCGCTTAGACGCCAGCCAAGCTCAACATAGCACGGGACGAGTTTACGACCTTGAAAATTGGGCATTGTTCGACGCTTGAAGAGCCCTTGGGCCTCACCACTTCACATGGTTCCGAAATCCGATGGTTCTTGGAGGACCGTGCGGAGATTACCGCAGATTAACAATGCTACAGCGCATGACCGCTACCCAATTCCTTACATTCAAGATTTTTCACTACATCTGGCGGGTGCGCGCATTTTTTCAAAAATAGACTTAGTCCGCGGTTATCATCAAGTCCCAGTCCGAGCGGAGGACATTCCTAAAACAGCTGTAATAACCCCTTTCGGCCTTTTTGAATTTCTGCAAATGCCTTTCGGCCTCAAAGGCGCTGCTCAAACTTTTCAACGAATGATGGACGCGGTCTTACGCGACCTTCCTTTTGTCTTTGTCTACCTCGACGACATGCTGGTAGCCAGCTCGTCTGAGGAAGAACACGAGCAGCACCTCACTACGGTTATTCAGAGGCTAGAAGAGCACGGGCTAATAATCAATCCAGCCAAATGCAAATTCGGCGTGTCACAAATTGATTTTTTAGGACACAAAGTCTCTCCGAAGGGGGCAGTTCCACTTCCAGACAAAGTTCACGCGATAAAAAGTTTCCCACGGCCACAGACGGTCAAATCGCTACAAGAATTTTTAGGAATGGTTAATTTTTACAACCGTTCCCTCCCCCACGCAGCTCAGCTCATGCAGCCCCTATATGATGCGCTCAGAAAAAAGAAAGCTTCCAACGCGGTCGAATGGACCCCGGAGCGCGAACATGCGTTCGCGGAAGTAAAGAGCGCTCTAGCTAACGCCACATTGTTAGTTCACCCAGATCCCTCGGCCCGCATCGCGCTAACCACAGACGCTTCGGACCTGGCTACAGGGGCAGTTGTAGAACAACATGTCTGCGGGATCTGGCAACCTTTAGCATTCTTTAGCAAATCGCTAAACCAAACTGAGCGTAAATACAGCACTTTTGACAGGGAGCTGCTAGCGCTTCATTTATCCATCCGCCACTTCCAGTTCTGGTTAGAAGGGCGGAGTTTCACGGCATTTGTAGACCATAAAACTGCTCACCTTTGCTATGGCTAAAAATTTCAGCAACCATGGTCAGGCAGGCAACAAAGATAGCTGGCTGCAATTTCAGGGTTCACCACAGACATTCGACACGTGGCAGGCAAACTTAACGTGGTAGCCGACTGCCTCTCTCGCGCTGTGACATCACCAGAGCGCGAGGAGACAGATTATACTGCCTCAGCCGCAGAACTCTTCACTAACGCAGACACATACGCAGCACCTATCCATGCAGGGATAGATTATGCAGCCATGGCAGAGGAACAAAGCAGTGACGCGGACGTGCGCGCACTCCTGTCTGCACCAACAGGGTTAAGGCTGGAGAAAAAGGGTTTACGCGACGGTGTGCCCCCCCTAATATGCGATGTTTCAACCGGCCGCACCTCGCCTGTTAGTACAGCTACATGGCGCCGCCGTATTTTCAACGCAATTCACTCCCCTCGCGCACCCTGGTGTGCGCACCCTCGGTTAAAATGGTCGCCGAAAAGTTGTGTGGCCAGGCCCTGCGCAAAAACGTAAAAGAATGGGCAAAAACTTACATTTCTTGTCAGCGCGCCAAAATACACAGGACACACAAAAGCCCCTCTGAGCCTTTTCCAATCCATGCTAGAAGGTTCGACCTACGTTCATGTCGCATCGTGGGCCACTACCTTCCTCCCAAGGTTTCACACACCTGTTAACAATGATAGACCGCACCACACGCTGGCCAGAGGCAGTCCCTCTAGCGGCAACCACAGCGGAGGAAGTCGCTCGCGTCTTTTTGACAAAACTGGGTGGCACGTTTCGGGCGTCCCATCGGACATCATGTCCGATAGGGGGCCTCAATTTGTCTCAGAGCTTTGGTCAGCCATGTCCAGCAGCTTAGGGGCAAACAATTCACTGCACCAACCGCTTATCACCCTCAGGCTAATGGGTTATGCGAGCGTTTTCACAGGTCTTTAAAAGCGCCCCCGAGGCCTCACTAACGGATACAAATTGGGTAAATAAGACTTCCCTGGGTTTTATTGGGTTGCGTGCTGCGCCTAAAGAGGATCTAGACGCCTCTCTGGCAGAATTAGATTTTGCGACCAAAACCTCTCAGGCTCCCAGGTGAATTTTTACTAGAGAACCGCAGGAGCCAGGGCATCTTCCAGTCCCAAGGTGTTTTAGGTAGCAACGGACCGGACTCTCTCCCCGGTCAGCTCATCACTCCTTTCACGGTTTTGTCCCTCAAGCTTTAAAAAAACGCTGAGTTCGTTTTTGTTAGGCATGAAGCTTTAAAACCAACTTTCCGCCCAGCATACGATGGGCCATTCAGAGTGCTGGAACATGGTGATAAACACTCTGTGCTTGATTTTTGGGGGATAGAAAAGAAACAGTCAGCATTGATAGACTTAAAACCTACCTTCTGGTGTTGAAAGACGAGCCTGCACAGTTGGCGAGAGCACCTCGGTGGGGTAGACCCCCCAAGAGAAAAGACTCAGCCCCCTTGCAGGGAACAATTAACCACTCTCCTTCCCACGCTGCAGATTCCTCACAAGAAGGTCCCAGCAGGACGCCTAAACGAACCCACAGCAGTTTTGGCAGAAGATTAAAACCCAGACAGCACAGGGACTGATGCAAACTACTCCACAATTGTTCACTAATTGTGCTGCAACAGTTTAGGACTGACTTATGATTTTACTATGCTGTTATGATTACCACTGAACTCTCTTAGGGGCATGGCTGCTGGAAAGTTTCTTCTGTGGCAAGAGATGTAACACTTAGTATGTCATAGTAATTATCTTAGACTGTAAACCTTTCTATTGTTTTTTCTTAGTCGTTTGGGGGGGGGGCTGTGGGCTATACTAATCATATATTCCATAACCTACATATGTTGAAGCATGTGGAAATGTTTGGTAATTACATATGTAAAGCAACTTCACACCTCTGAAAGGACAAAGGCTCTCAACCGCCAAGTGAAGAACAAAGACGTTCCCAGACACTGCGGTGGAGACCGGAGGAGCTACCCTCACCCCCTGGGCGAGGAGAGGAAATACCAAGACAATGGGGGGATTAAGATAATGAGGGATGTCAGCCTTTGTTATGCATGTCTTTTGTTATGTGCAAGTATAAAGTCAGCGAGCCGGAGATATTCGGTCTCTTTTCCTTCTGCTACCTCTGCACTGAATGAGACTTGTTGGGAGAACTGATAAATAAACTTTGGTTTATATATCAAATCGCCTCATCATTTCAAGCTCTTCTACACTTTATTATTCTAATAGCTCTCTTTTGAAGCATAAAGAGTGGATATATGTTTGTTTTATATGTATTTCCCCATACTTCATTACAATATGTCATGTATGGGAGTATTAATGAATGATACAAGGTGTATAGTGTGGGTTGATTCAGCAAATATTTCACTCTGTGTAATATTGCAATTGATTTGGATACTTTACCTTTAATATAATTAATATGTGACTTCCAACACAGTTTGTTATCAATTATTACTCCAAGAAATTTAGTTTCAGATACTCTTTCAATCTCTACACCATTTACACTGAGTTTGGGTACTGGGTTGTTGTGATGGTTGTTAAAGACTATAAATTTTGTCTTACTTAAATTGAGTGTTAATTTGTTTGAATCAAACCACAGTTTAAGCTTTCCTAATTCCTTTCCGAGTGTATCCAGAAGTTGTTCCAAATTGTTTCCACTGCATAGCAGATTAGTGTCATCGGCAAACAATATTAAGTCCATTTTTTCTGAAACTTTACATATATCGTTTATATACATATTGAATAATAATGGTCCCAAAACTGAACCCTGTGGGACTCCACAGGTGACCTTCAGTAACTCTGAGTTTTTGTTGCTAACACATACATACTGATATCTATTCTTTAAGTAACTACTTAACCAGGACAGTGCTACCCCTCTAATACCACAATTTTGTAGTTTCTTTAATAATAAATTGTGATCTACTGTATCAAATGCTTTTTTAAGATCTAGGAATACTCCAGCTGAATACTCTTTATTTTCAATGGCTGTTGATATTTTTTCTGTAAATTCCATTAGGGCATATGCAGTTGTCCTCTTGTGTCTGAACCCATATTGCTGCTCACACAATAAATCATTCTTCAGTATGAAGTTGTCAATTCTCTCATAGAATATTTTTTCAAGTATCTTGGAAAATTGCGGTAATAGTGAAATTGGTCTATAGTTTGAGAGTTCCTCTCTGTCGCCCGTCTTGTATATCGGAATTACTTTAGCTATTTTCATTGCATTGGGAAATATACCTGATTGGAGAGACAGGTTACAGATATACGTCAGTGGTTTTACTATGCATTCGATAACAGTTTTGACTAATAGCATGTCAATACCATCACAGTCCATAGATGTTTCACTTTTGAACGATTTAACAATTTCAATGACCTCTCTTTCGTCTGTGTTCTTTATGAAGATGGAGTCTTTTACAGCAGTGTTATTGCATATTGTATCACCTGTAGGCACCGTAGTGGGTATTTCTCGGGCCAGATTAGGTCCAATGTTAACAAAAAAATTATTAAATTCATCTGCAGGTGAAGCTATATTCACACTCTGAGTCGTTTTATTATTTTTTGGAATATTAGTTGGGTTGCTTGTATTTCTGCTTTTATTTCCAAGGATACTGTTGAGTATTGTCCATGTATTTTTAATATTGTCTTTGTTTTTCTCCAGTTCTTTACTGTAATAGTCTCTTTTACTACATCTTATTATATATGTTAACTTATTTTTGTATATTTTATACCGCTGCTCTGCTTCTTTTGTCCTTTTCTTTAGGAAAGCTTTATATAATAAATTTTTCTTTTTACACGCCTTTTGTAGTCCTTTGGTTAACCATGGCTTATCAGCAAATTTGTGTTTAAGCTTTTTTTTTTACTAATGGGCAGTTTTTTTCATAAAGAGTGGTTACAATGTTTATAAATGTGTCATAGGCTTCATTTACATCTGATACATAGACTTCTGTCCAGTCTTGCTTCAGCAAGTCCTCTTTAAAAGAATTGATTGCATTTGGTGATTTGTATCTGAACGATTTAGAAATTTTTTCTGCGTTGGGCCCCGTGTGGCCATGGATAAGTGCAAAGGTTGGCAAGTGGTCACTTATATCATTTAACAATAATCCACTTTCTATTTTCTTATCGATAACATTGACAAACAGGTTGTCAATAAGTGTAGCAGAGTGAACTGTGATTCTACTGGGATGTGTTATTGTGGGATATAGACTCATGCTGTACATAGAGTTCATGAACTCTGTAACTACATTTTGTTGATGTGGATTCAGTAAATCAATATTGAAATCTCCACAAATTGCTACCATTTTTTTACTAGTAATATTATTGTACAGCTCGACTAATTTATCTCTGAATGTCTCAATGCAAGTTCCCGGCGTTCTATATATGCAGCTTATGATTAGATTTTTTGTTTTATCTTGGTCAATCTTAACAGTAACACATTCCAAGATCCCTGGTAGTGCAGAGGACATTTCATTTACAAGCTTACACCTATACAGGTCATCAATATACAGTGCAACACCACCACCCTTTTTTTGAGTTCTGTTAATATAAAACATCTGATATCCCTCTATTGCCATCAGGGGAGCCTGTTCTTCATTAAGCCAGGTTTCAGAGACTGCAATAGCTGTGAATTTTCTGTCTAGCTGTTTTAAATAGTCCTGAATCTGTGGAAAGTTTTTGTTAAGACTTCTGCTATTGAAGTGTATTATTGACAGTTTACCATCTAGTTGCACTTGACTTTTGAATTGCTTTTCAGTGTAATATTCACAGTGGTTATGAATATTATTGAAAAAGTGGTTATCAGGATCAATATCATTCTCCATCTCTTGTGGTTTATGTTCAGCATAGTGGCATATTTTCAGAGTTTGAGTTTCCTCACTCTGTGTCAGATGACTTCCTCCAGCTGGGGATAATTGATGTCTACTCGAGTCGGTCATAAGTTTTTGTTTATTTTGCTTATTTTTTTAAAAGTACTTTGGCATGGTGTATCAAAAGAACTATTCTTATCGTGTGTATGAATATGGATTATCATTGACTCATAATTTTTTTAATCGGTGTTCATCTGTATTTATTTAAGTCAGTAGCATCTCTGATCATTATACTCCTTGCTTGCTCTGGTGTTCCATTTAGTTTAATCCAAATTCTACAATTTCTTGTCCAGGTTGCCTGTATCTTATTTTGTTTTTTCAGCATCCGTGCCTGCCGTGCTAATTCAGCATTGTTTTTTTGTCAGGTGTTCATTTAGGTAAACTTGAGTTTCCTTTAGCTTTTTGGCCTGCCTCAGTATGTCATTCTTTACCCTTCTGTTCACAAAGCGCATCACAATTGATTTCTTTGTTTTGGGATCTTTCTTCGGTAGAGCATAACAGGCTGAGATTGCATTAGCTTCTACCTTAATGTCTCTATTATTAAGGAACTGAAGCACTTGATTTTCTAAGGAGACTGATTCACTCATGGGAGCATCTTCACCATTCAGTCCTGTTGCGGCATGGGCGTATGACTGATATCTGATGTCTAGTCCACTTATAACTAGGTCATCAATATGAGAACCTTGTTCGAGATCCTCGACGCGTTGCTCCAAAAGACGCCCGCGTTGCTCCAGGTCCATAATTTTTTTGTCTTTTTCTTGAATTATTGAATGTAGGGCTTGTACATCTTCTATTAGGCCTATTATTTTGGCCTGCTGGATAGTCAATTTGGCCAATTCTTCTGACATAAAGTTCAGAGATTTTTTGATTTCTTCCATTTCCTCTTTTTTTGGTGGCATTTTACTGACCTGTGGATAGAAATAAACAGAGAATCCGGCTAGGCCTCAACTAGCCCGGCCGCTGCTGGACCCTCCGCTCGCCGCCGCCGCAACCGAGCTCCTGCACAGCTCCTCTGCCAATCTGATCTGTGTGGAGTTTGCATGTTCGCCCCGTGTCTGCGTGGGTTTACTCCGGGATTTCTCCAGTTTCCTCCCATTTGCCAAAAACATGCAAGTTAGGTTAATTGGCATCAAACTGGGAATTCTAAATTGCCCTTAGGTATGAATGTGAGAGTGAATGGTTGTCTGTCTCTCTGTGTTGGCCCTGTGAAGGACTGGCGATCTGTCCAGGGTGTACCCTGCTTCTCGCCCAAAGATGCTGGGATAGGCTCCAGCCCCCCCCCCCCCCCCCCCCGGTGACCCAAAAAGGATTAAGCGGAAGAAGATGAATGAATGAAGATGAATGAAATCTGATTTTTTTTTTCCACAGAAATTTATAACTTTTTAGTTAGAAATTTGCACCTTTTTCTTGTGAATTTGTGACTTTTTCTCATAAAATTTAAACTTTTTTCTTGTACATTTGAAACTACTTTCTGATAAATCTGTACCTTTACTCGCACCAATTTGTGACACTTTCTTTTTAAATGTGTCATTCTTAGGAGAATAAAACACACTGGACAGATGCACCCTATAATAATTCAAATCATGTAGAAACATTTAAATCAAATATTTTCTGAACCAAATTAACAAAACAATGACTTCAAAAAGACTGGCAGAAAAACATGACTCGTATTCTCTTCAAAAATATACTAAAAGTGTCCAACTGCTATGAAACTCCTCATAAAAGTACAATTTTGTGGAAAAAGTAAATGTATCTCATTGCTACCCACCTCTGTTTATTAGACACCTTGGTAATAAACGTAAAACTGTAAAAGAAAACACAGCCGCAATGTAGGTTAACAGGTATTGTTTAATAAATAGCTGCATGTAACCAGTACATGTATCATACAGCATTATTATACTGGATGCATACTCGATTCTCTCTTCCTTTCATTGTACCATAATGTGTTGGTGCTTTCATAACAAGCCTGTAAAATAGTTTAAATGCTGGGGATGGAGGTTTAAAACACAAAAAAGTAGCAGACAGACTATGCAATGCCACAAAATGCAACGCTATATCCATTTTTGTATTTCGTGGCAAAGGCACACACAGCAAAGCTGCCGATTTACCAGTCAATCTATATTCCTACTCTCACCTATGGTCACGAGCTTTGGGTAATG
This sequence comes from Pholidichthys leucotaenia, assembly GCA_020510985.1. Lineage (NCBI taxonomy): Eukaryota > Metazoa > Chordata > Actinopteri > Cichliformes > Pholidichthyidae > Pholidichthys > Pholidichthys leucotaenia. The sequence goes on from CM035843.1 coordinate 267,081,025, forward strand.
ACCGAAAGAACAAGATCGCGGATACAAGCGGCTGAAATGAGCTTTCTCCGTAGGATTGCTGGACTCACCCTCAGAGATAGGGTGAGGAGCTCAGTCATCCGAGAGAGGCTCAGAGTAGAACCGCTGCTCCTCCACATTGAAAGGAGTCAGTTGAGGTGGTATGGGCATCTGATTAGGATGCCTCTTGGACGCCTCCCACTTGAGGTGTTTCAGGCACGTCCCACTGGGAGGAGACCCCAGGGCAGACCCAGGACTCGGTGGAGAGACTATGCCTCCCAGCTGGTCTGGGAATGCCTTGGTATCCTCTCTGAAGAGCTGGAGCAGGTGGCTGGGGAGAGGGAAGTCTGGGCTTCTCTGCTTGAACTGCTGCCTCCGAGACCCAGACCTCCGGAAAAGCGGTAGAAGATGGATGGATGGATGGATGGCACACACGGCACAGTACAGTACATAATTAGATTTCTTGTAAACTGAATAACAGCATCACTGCTTACTTCTGCATGCAAATAATTCGAAAAGCTAGGAATCCTGAGTTTCTAAACTTTCAAGCGATTGGCCTGACTGGCTGGTCTTGTTTTTTTGACAAAGTATTCAGCATTTCTATAATAAAGCAGGAAACAAGTCACTTCCTGTTTGGTTTTTGTTGGAGGTCATGTGATTCTAAGGCAAAGAAACTTGACCTTTGGTGTTTTCAGGTCTACTTCATTTGATCAGTGTATACTGATGAAAAATACATCACTAATATGGTCAATTAAATAACAGCTCAACTGCTAATGTTGACAGAGAAACTGCCGGCCTCAGATCCAGGTCTCTGGATATTTCCTGGGGCCTTTTGGCTTTCTGAAACGGTTCCCAAATCCTGTAGAAAGTGGAAACTGTGTCATAAATTGTGCATATGAAATATTACATTAATGAAATATTAGTGATGAGGACTTACCAAATTTGAACACTGAAAATGTGGTGTTACATGACTGAGGTGTAGCGTCGTGTTGAGTAGGAGGTGGTGGAGGAGCAGTTGTAGCTGAGAAAACAATTTTTAGATTAATCTTTTTTCCACCTGAAGACATGATGACGTTTGTAGTGATTTTTTTTTTTTTAAATTAAAATTACTTACGCTTTATTTTCTGTCTAAATTTGAATTTTAGACTCTGGAAAAAGGAAGCAAAAGACACCTTTAGCCTGCTACATTCACTGTGTGTACTGAGATACCATGATTATACATAACCTGTTTTACCTTTGTTCTAGACATGGCCTTGTCGTTGCTTTTGTCTGATTCGTTTTCTGGTCTCTCAACGATCAGAGAGGACCTGTGGTTCACGTCATGCTGCTCCACTGCTCATCAACAAAGAAACAGAAAGGAAATGAACCGATTTTCCGCCATCTGAGCGTGCCCAGATGAGGCCTCTTTCAAACCTAATGTACAGTAGGTATGGATAATCACTTGCAAGCAGGACTCATTTTTTCCCATGCTATTGGGTTTCTCTGCAATGTATTTAATTTAACATGTATCTTGCATGGGTTTTATAACAAGTGTAAACCTGCCTATTAATAAGAGCATCTGTACATGTGTGAGCCGGGCTACTGTGTAGAGTGCAGTGCCTTTAATGGCTGAACAAACTCACCACTTCCTCCTTCAGCTGCGACCACAGGAGGTGGTGTAAACGGCTGAACTACAGTTAGGGGCTCTGCAGCAGAAACACAACGATAGAATACCCACAGCAAAAACAGTTCATCTGTTCACAAATAAATTACATCTCGGTCCAGCTTTAATTTCATGCTTGGACTGTGGTAAAAAAGGAACACATATTGCTGCACACTGTTCAAAGTATTTCACCACTGAAGGCAAAGAGTAATAAAATGGTTTATTACAGGCAATAAACATATTTGGCAACTGACCAAAAAACAAGGCGGTAAAGAATGTGTGTCATAATGGTGCCAGCATAGATGAGTGGTAACTAGGAGTGGGACTCCCTAGTCACCTCGAGATTTGATTTAATTATGATTCAGACAGCTCTGATGCCATGATAAACAGGATCATCAATGCATGCTGATGCGTCCTTTTTTTGTATTCAGGATTTCTTTTTTCTCACTGTGTGACTGCTTGGTTCTTTCAAAGCAAACTATCTGCGATGACCCACACTGAATTTACGTCCAACATCTGTTACTAAAAAAAACAAATGGAAGCGAGACGTCACAACATTTAACCAGCATACATCCCACTACAGCTGCTACAGCGCCTGGTTACTTCCTCTTGAGCAGACAAGGTCACAATACTTTTTACTCTTACTTTAGTACATTTTCCCAAGTACATTTGTTTGTATTATCAGAGTTTCTTTTGATTTTACTTATTTGAAAATTGGTTAGAAATTTATTTGTTTACGGCAGGTGCACATGAATAGTTTATCCCCCCCCACACACACACAGACACACACACACAATAAATGCATTTAAGATGAAATAATGGTTAGAGTAACTCCTGTATCTCACAGAGCAGTGAGTGCTGAGGAACGTTCCACTTTTTGGGTTTCGTCAGGGTTCGTAAAAGGTTGACAAACAGTTCACCAACAATTTTTAAGGTTGCCAGCAGTTCTTCTTGTTGCCAATTTTTTTTTTTTTAACCTGTTCAAAAAATTCTTGCAAATGTATTTTTTCACAAACAGCTGTAAGCATTTGCAAATGGTTGTACCATGTGTCGCTAAAGTTCTTTTTGGTTCGCCTAGTAGTGAACGCTAGCAACTGTTTAAAACCCCTTATAACAAAGCTATTTCCAACCTTAAAAAACTGTGTGCAAGCTGTTTTGCAACCTTTAAAGAGCCCTGACTAAACCCAGACAGCGCAGCATTCGTGATTGTTCCTCAACATTCGCCGCTGCATGAGATACTAGCTGATTTTTGTCAACATTCATCAGAAAAGTTGGCAAATTCCAAAATCTCTGTCAGCTATCACTTCTCCATTGTGACTCGCTACCCTAAAGTTGCAAATTTAGAAGAAAAAAAGTGCAAGAAAAGTGCAAAAAAGTCACAACTTAATACAAAAAAACTGACATTTATGAGGAAAAAAGGTGATAAAATTATGTGAAAATTTTCTCAAATTTTTAAGTAAAAGTTTCAAATGTACAAGAAAAAAGGGATAATTTAAAGAGGGAAAAAAGTGCTAATTTTGGAGAATAAAGTTGCAATTTTATATGAACAAATTTACGTAAAAGTTTTACATTTATAAGGGAAAAAGCAGTAAATTTTTTAAGAGAAAAAAAGTGAAAAATGAAAAAGAAAAACTTCACAAACTGGTGAGAATGAAGTCATTGCTCGCTAATCATGTAACTTTTTCACTATAAACTTTTTTGCTTAAGTAATTTTTGGTAATTACTTATACTTGAGCACAAAGTAACATTATTTTTAAGGCTGAGGCTGATTCAGACGCTGCAGCCAGAAAATAATACCAAAGCAAATCCTCTGAATGTCCCTACCAGAATTACAACAACAGAAGCACATATCCTCATACCAAAGATCAGAACGCTTACCTTGGTTTGAACTTTTAACTCGGACACTCTGGGGGCGGAGCATTTAAAAATAAGAATATTAACATCCAAGATTTAAAAAATACGAATTATCAAGTTAAAGGGGTCACTGATTGAAAAATGGTGGGTTTGTAGGTTTTAACTGTCTGAAATGAATTAGCTGGCCACATAATTAGCCAAAAATGTTCCAAACAGTCAACGATCTGACAAAAGCACACTGCCTTTATCTTGTTTTTCTCTCAGAGAAACTCCCCAAAACTGTTTTTTGAATCTTCTGGGTAAGTTTCCTATGTCAAGTCTTGAAAAAGCCCACCCACTGCTCTGTTACTGGCCCTCCTAGCTGTCCGTCGTGTAGATCGAAGTGGTGGCTAAAGGTAGCCTATTAGCCCCTGAACTATTAGCCCATGAGCTAACACTGGTACCAGGACACTGGCTGTAAGCGCCACTTATATTGTTATTTTCTTCAGTCACCCTAATAGCCATCCCTGTTAACACCTGGTTCACTCCAGCCCATCTCTGAGTGGCTTCATTGTTGATTCTGCGGCGGATTGCCCACCTCGGCTCATCGATCGCTTTTATGGACCAGGACCAGAGCTACTGGCCGCTGTTATGCCGAGAACCCCCCCCCCCCTCCCCAGATTGGCAGGGGAGCTCTCGGCACAACACCGGTACGTGCAATCCGCTGCGGAACCAGGACGAAGCCTTCGGCTCCCTACAATCAAAATGTCCCGGGACCAGATGCTGCCGACTCTCATGCCCAGCAACCCCACTGTTCTCCGTGGATCCGCTCTGCTCTCACGGGCAGCATAGTTGCTCCAGCAGAGCAGAGTTCCACAGAGCCACACTGCTCTTTGAGATCCCCTGGCTCAGTAGCTCGCCTTGGGTTGCGGCAATCGTCCAGTGCACGGTGCTAGCGATTTGTTATGGAATCACGGCAAAATTATTGGGAGATAGACCGGACTGATGAGAGGTACACCATCGAGTGTGGATCAGTGAACTAGAACGCTGCTCAACTGAGCTGGGAGGCTAGAAGCTAGTCAGCCATAATGGCTAACTGACGTAAGAGGGAGGGTAAAGTTGAAACGGTGAAGGATGGTTCTTAAAGTGATCAAAGCATTTAGAGAAAGCCAGGAAAAATAAAAAAAACAAATTTGCTTCAATAATTAAAAAAATTACAGAAAATGTGAACAAAATATGTCACAAACATTTCATTAAGACATGTGTGAGCTATTAAAATGTGGAAAAAGTACAGTCAATGACCCCTTTAATGTCAGTGAATGTTACTGAACGTTGTGTCATTACCTTGCTCCTGGTCTTGCAAACAACACGTAATTGCTTGGGCTGAGTGGTGCCATCCCACTCAGATGACATGCCTACCCTTGGTGACAGCTGAGTAGTTTCAAAGGCCTCTGTGGGAGTGACTGTTTCCTCATGACCTTTAAAGATGAGAATTTTTAAAAATGCCTTTTACCTTGTAGCACCGCTGCTGTGAGGAGGTGGTGGACTCACCTTGATTAGTGATGAGGATGAAGGATTCTCGGGTTCTTTCTGGAAAAGGAGGCATCAGGCTGTCCTCGGCTGCACAATGGAACACACCCAACATTTGTTCTTATCAGGAAACACTACTGGTACCATGGCTTAACATTTGCAATGACCTGCCAGCCCAGTACTGATAGAATTTAGTGGTGTCCAGTAACTTAGTCACTATTACGGCCAAAGTGGACAGTATCAGTGGATCTTAACATATTCCGTCAGTCCAAAACACAACTGAATTACTAAACCCACTGCATTTATGAGGAAAAAGTAGCAATTTTATTATACACTCACCAGTTATTAGAAAGATATCATAAATCCACCATAGGCAAGAAGCAAACTTAAGAGGAAAAAACCCCACAAATTTGCAAGAAGAATAGCAAAAGTGTAGCATAAAAACAATGCAAATTTATCAGAAACAAATCACTAATTTACAAGAACAAAAGTTGCACATTTAGAAGAAAGAAAGTGTCTCCAACATGTGAGTAATTTGGCAAATTTATGATTAAAAAGATGAAAATTTATGATGAAAAATGCAAATTTACAATAAAAAATTTGCAAGATAAAAGTCACACATTTACATGAAAAAAGTAGCAATTTTATGAGAAAAATTCTGCAAATTTGCATGAAAAACCTGCAAATGCAGGAGGAAAAACATGTGTATTATTAATAATGCTGTGCCAGTTTGTTGCTACAATATAAGTGCCGTTATTTTCTATTTTGGCCAAAACTGCTCAAAATGGCTCATTCCAGAGCAGACGTTGCAGCTCTCTGGGCTGGCGAAAGAAGCAAGTGACTTGTAACTACAACATGCTGACTACAATGGCTGATGAGCATAAAAGTTAAATTTGTAGACACAAATTTTTAAAGAAGGCAAAAATTGTTATAGTTTCCCCATTAAAAGGCCTCAAATCTAACTCCTATTTTCTCTTTGAATCAAGTGACCTCACTTTGAGTAGATTGTGGAGGAGTCAGAGGTTCCGGAGGAAGGCAATATGGGAGGAAGTTCGAAGTCCCGTTTGATGAGCGATCAACACATACTGCTGGTGCTGGAGAAACAATAAGAAACTAATAAAGTTGTGACACAATAATAAAATCAGGTCATCACAGTTATATGGTGACTGCAAAATGTCAGAAATCTGATTTTATCATTACTTAATTGCATACAGTAAAATAATCTGATTTGTTGTTGGCTTTGTTATATAATATTTAGTTCATCTCTTACCTGTAAAGGTCACTTTTGCTCTCAGACTCTACAAGAAAGAAAATAATGCTTCTATTATGTTAAGGACACAATATGGGAGAAACAGCATACTGTAGGTCAATTTGTGTTTATTTATAACCATTTGAGGTGCATCTAAGATAAAGGTCTTCAAAAGTATTTCATTTCCCTTCACCTTTACTTCCCTCAGAAACAAAAGAACGTCAACCCTTCATTCAAACACAAAGACACCAAGATGGTGGATTGTCAGACCCTTCCCTACTTGTTACGACCCAAGCGCTGGGTTCTATCCGCGCTCGGGCTACGCACAGCTCGCTGCCGGCCTTGATAACTGTGGGTTGTATTCTGGCCTCACCGGGCTCTTATTGTGAAGGCGCTCGGTGGGGCTTCCGCCTGTCAAGGTTGGTCAGCTGTCTGTCATTACTGCTCGTTAGTGTTCGCCTTTAAGGCGGGCACTGACGGCAGTTAGATCGCAGGAGTATCGTCAAACAATCCTCGTCAGACATCGTCTAAACCTCGTCATGTCAGATTCGTGTGTATATTCTCGTGCTTATGCTTGCTCTTGTCATGTCATGTCATGTCTTAGATCGTAAGTGGCTGGGGTTAGCCTTACGGTCCCATGCTCTATGTTTAGTGTATCTTCGCCACTGTCTCTCATAGTCTTGTGTCTTGTTAATAAATTACCATCAGTGCAAAACTCACCGGTGGACTCTTGGCGTCTTATGGTGATCCGCGAGGGTCACCGCATGACAGTATACTCCTGCCAGACGTCTAAACGGAGACGCCACACCGAGACGCCTTTTTCACCGTGAGTTTTTGCTTTTGGACGTTTGTTCTTTTTCTGTCTGGGTACGGTGTGCTGGAGGAATGCCGTCGCGGAGGGGCCGCGCTCGGAGTCCGAGCCACGAGCTGGCGGATGTCCTAGAATACGTGGATGAAACGCTCATCTCTGCTTCCCTCCTCGGCTACGACAGCGAGGTACGCTGGTACCTGGACTGCGCTGAGGATGTGCTTAATCATCTTTCTCCCCGCTACGCTGACCATCCTGAAGTCGGCGCGAGGAGGGCTGACATCGCCGCACAGCGCGAGATACTCCATATGTTGGAGGAGGACTACGGCAGGAAGCAGCGGAGGAGGCATCCTCGCTCCCCGTGCTGGGGTCCCGCTCCTGCCCTTGACCCGGTCCAGGAGTTCGCGCCATCTGGGGGCCGCCGACGACGTCGGCGCCGTGGCCCAGGCAATCCTCAGCAGAATCCCCGCCTGGACCCACTGCCAGCGAAGCCCGTCAGCGAACCTCTGAGAGCGGCTCCACCTCGTCCCTCCAGGGGGCCCTCTGTCGCCATCCAGCGGGGAGAAGGAGGAACAACGTCCCCTACAGCAGGAACCATCTCTTCTCTGGGAGAAAGGCAAGTGCATGTTAATTTATTACATCATAATTATAACCTGCCTTGTCTGACTCCTGGGGGCAGAGTTCGGGGTTCGCAGCCCCCCGAGCTCCCTCCACCTGCTGTAGAGATAATGATTAAACCTGCTGCCTCTGTGTCCCCCCCGTTGAGCGGTCCGCGACGCCAGGCCAACGTTGTCGGATGAAGAGGGGGCCTGCAGTGCTGGAAAGCCTGGATCCGGCCCTGCAGCCACGTCGTGGACGGAGGAGAAGAGCGGACTGCGGCCCGGAGCCTGAGCCGACGATGAAGCGTCCCCGGGTCTCCTCGCCGGAGCGGTCCGAGCCAGTGGGTCGAGGGTCCCCTGCCCCCACGCCATACGGGTCATCGGCGTGGACAGCAGCGCGGGAGGAACCTCAGGCTGCAGACGACATCTTGCCAGCTGCGGAGCCCGACGCAGCTGAGTTGGAGCCTGCTGATGAGAGTTGCAGCCCTGAACCTGGATCGTCGAAGTCCTGGGTGGCAACAGAACCCGAGTGCAGGCAAGTGCTCCCTCTTGTGTCTCTGTCCCCTGTTTTGGAGCATTTTTGCCTGCCTCTCGGGGAGGCGAGCGAGGAGCAGCCGCCTGCTGCGCCCGAGCTCGTCTCGCTGGGTTCTATTGCTACCGGTGATTCTGATCCCGGTTTTCTTCTTGTTTGTGAGCCTCGTTGCGGTGTCGCCGGCATGGAACCAGTCGGAGTCACTGGGATGGAGGTCCCAGGTTCGGGGGTGGAGATCGTCAGCGGAGCTGCACCGACTCAGTCGGGGTCCGTCGTGGAGGCTGCTGTGGCCCAATCGGGGTCCGACGTGGGTGCACCAGAGGCCCAATCGGGGTCCACCGCAGGTGCGGTTCTGGCCCAATCGGGGTCCGACGTGGGTGCGCCAGAGGCTCAATCGGGGTCCACCGCAGGTGCGGTTCTGGCCCAATTGGGGCCCGACGTGGGTGCAGCTGGGACCCAATCGGGGTCCAGCGGAGGTGCAGCGCCAGTGTGGTCCGCGGACGGGGGAGGAGCTGCAGACCTTTCGCCGTCGGACGGATTACGGGCTCATCCTTGCCTTCTTTCCCCTCTACTGAGTCACTGCCCCTGCGCATCATCGCCGGGGGCTGTGGGGGTTCCTGTTCGCTCGCCCCGGCTCTCCCGAGTTTTGTCCTCGTCAGGGAGGCCGCCGCGGGCTGTTTTTCCCCGGGACTGGTGGCTGAGGGACACGGGTCGGCCGCCTGAGGGACTGCTTCGCCGGTTCGGCGCCCCGGGTCGGCCACCCGACATGTTATGTGTTTCGTTGGGCAACCTGGTTCGGCCGCCAGAGGAGCGGACGTGCTGGGCGTTGGACTGTGGTGAGCCGCCTGGTCATGTTCCGCCTCCCATGACCACCCGCCGGCCGTTGGACGCGGGGAGACCACCTGAACTGTTCCTATGGCGCCTGGTGGTCCCAGTGATTGTTCTGGGTTTTTTTTCCCCTTGCTATCCTGTGTGCTTTGTGTTATGGCCATTCGGGTGTCTGCGGGTATTTGTTATGTCTTGCAGTTGCCCTAGTTTGTTTTGTGTGTAGTTAGGTATGAGCCAGTAATTGCTCTGTTTTTTTGTATTTGGTTATTTGAAAATTCACATGAGAATTCACACAGGTGGGAAGTCATTTTCTTGTGTAACATGTGGGCCAGGATTTAATTTTCTCGTGCTGTCCTGTGTTTTCTGTAACTGTTATTTGGGGATCCTTGGCAATTTGTGTTATGTCCTATTGTTGTCTTATTTTCCTCCATGTGTATTTTATTTGATTTGAATATTCGGTATTTTGTCATTATCCTGTATTTAGTTTTTCTGACCCAGTAATTCTGTTTTTTTTTTTTTTTGTTTTCTCCATGTTATCCTGTGCAATTTTTTGTGATCGTTAGTTGAACATTTGATTTAATCTGAGTAGTTGGTATTCTTGTCATTGTCCTGTATTTAGTTGTTCTTGCTGGGTTTTGATTGTTTCTGGGTTTGGTCTCTCTCCCTCCGCACCTATCCCCAGCCACCCACCCTGGGGGTGGGGGGGGCAGGGTGGTCCGTGGGCGTTCTGAGCCCACCCTTGGAGGGAGGGTACTGTTACGACCCGAGCGCTGGGTTCTATCCGCGCTCGGGCTACGCACAGCTCGCTGCCGGCCTTGACAGCTGTGGGTTGTATTCTGGCCTCACCGGGCTCTTATTGTGAAAGCGCTCGGTGGGGCTTCCGCCTGTCAAGATTGGTCAGCTGTCTGTCATTACTGCTCGTTAGTGTTCGCCTTTAAGGCAGGCACTGACGGCAGTTAGATAGCAGGAGTATCGTCAGATATCGTCAAACAATCCTCGTGAGGCCTCGTTAGACCTTCATGTCAGGTTCGTGTTCTTTCTGGTCTTGTCATAGTTTAGCTCGTAGTGGCTGGGGTTAGCCCTACGAGCCCTTGTATCGCTTGGTGTGTGTTTTTGCCCTTAGCGGCTCATAGCCTTGTGTTTTGTCTTGTTTTATTAATAAATTACCATCATTGCAAAACTCACCGGTGGACTCTTGGCGTCTTATGGTGATCCGCGAAGGTCACCGCATGACACTACTGGCCCAAACAGAATCACTGACCTACATTTACACCCTACATCCTTATATTTGTTCCATGAGGATGAATTAAATTATTTCCAATAGTTTATTCTCTTAATTTCATAGCTTTTCTCTTGGTTGCACTACTTCCAGAGGTGTAGTGTATGATAGAGTTTCTGTCCAATCATATTTCAGGTATCATGTGTTGCCAGGGTCAAAGAAATCTGCCTCGAGAACTTCAGAATTGAGACTGCGCGCATCTTTAGCTTAAAATAAATGATAATGTGACTGTTGCTGTAAATCACATTTAGAATTTGCCACACGGGGGCAAGCTAGCAGGCGCACAATAACATCAGCATTTTCACATCCTTTATTTGGATGGTCATGGCACATTCCACTAGTCTGTTTTTGATGGAAGGAATCACATAACCACAACCGCGTAACCAGGCGGAGAGATAGAAAATAACTGACACAGTGGAAAACCAATAGCCAACGAGCTCTGTCCCAGGGAAGAGACTCTAATTGATTCTGCTGCTGAGAACACAAAGGTTGCACCTGATTGGTCAACATAACCAGCTGTGGGCCACCAGATTTTAGCAGCTGCACAAAATGGCAGATTACGAGTAAACACTTTTGTCTGATATCTTTAAAATAAACCAGGGAAAAGTGTTTCTAGTTAGGTGCAGTCAATGAATCTGTCAGTATTTGATATAAACTACTGCTGGCTTAAACATTCGGCACATCATTATAGCTTTTTTTTTTTGACAGACTTTACTGGTAACACTGTAAATGACATTGTTACAGCTGGTGCTAGGAAATGTCTTCTTTTTTTGTCTGCTCCCTTTAGGGGTCACCACAGCGGATCATCTGTCTCCATCTTACCCTATCCCTTGCATCTTCCTCTGTAACACCAACCCTCTCCATGTCCTCCTTCACTACATCCATGAATCTTCTCTGTGGTCTTCCTCTTTTCCTCCTGCCTGGCAGCTCCATCTTCAACATCCTTTGTCCAGTATACCTACTATCCCTCCTCTGCACATGTCCAAGCCATCTCAGTCTTGGCTCTCTTACTTTGTCTCCAGACTGCACAATCTGATCTGTCCCTGTGATATACTCAGTTCTAATCCTGTCCTTCCTAGTCACTTCCACTGAGAATCTTAGTATCTTCAACTCTACCACCTCCAGCTCCACCTCCTGTCTTTTTATCAATGCCACCATCTCCAAACCATACCACATAGCAGGTGTCACTACTGTCTTGTACAGGTGCATCTCACTAAATTAGAATGTCATTAAAAAGTTGATTTATTTCAGTGATTCAATTCAAAAAGTGAAACTCATATTATACAGATTCATTACACACAGAGTGATGTATTTGTTTCTTTTCAAGCACAGTGATACCAGTCATGGTCATTAAACCAGGTATTGGTACTTTTGGCAGTGTGGGCAAGTGCCAGGTCCTGCTGGAAAATGAAATCAGCATCACAATATGTAAAGATTGTCAGCAGAGGAAAGCATGAAGTGCTCTAAAATTTCCTGGTTGACGGCTGCACTGACTATATAAAGCACAGTGGACCGACACAAGCAGATAGCATGGCTCCCCAAATCTGATGTCAAATCCTATCATTTGGAAACCAAGGTCCCAGAGTCTGGAGGAAGAGTGGAGAGGGACAGAATCCAAGTTGCCTGAGGTCCAGTGTGAAATTTCCACAGTCAGAGATGATTTGGGGAGCCATGTCATCTGCTGATGTTGGTCCACTGTGTTTTGTCAAGTCCAAAGTCAGCGCAGTCGTCCTGGTTTAATGACCATGGTATCACTGCTTGATCAGCCAGCAATCTCTCCTGACTTAAACCCTATAGAGAATCTATGGAGTATTGTCAAGAAGAAGATGAGAAACACCAGAGCCAACAATGCAGATGAGCCGAAGGCCTCTATCAAAGCAACCTGGGCTTCCATAACACCTCAGTAGTACCACAGGCTGATCATCTCCACACCACACCGCATTGATGCAGTAGTTCACACAAAAGGAGCCCTGACCAAGTATTGAGTGTGTACATGGACATACTTTTCAGTCAGCCAACATTTCTATTAAAAATCCCCTTTTTTAAAGTAACTGTATGTATTATTTTAATTTTCTGAGAAATTGAATTTGGGGTTTTCATGAGCTATAAGCCATAACCATCAAAATTAAAAGAAATAAACACTTGAAATATATCACTCTGTGTGTTCATTCATTCATTCATTTCATCTTCTTCCGCTTAATCCTTTTCGGGTCGCGGGGGGGGCTGGAGCCTATCCCAGCATCTTTGGGTGAGAGGCAGGGTACACCCTGGACAGATCGCCAGTCCTTCACAGGGCCAACACAGAGAGACAGACAACCATTCACTCTCACAGTCATACCTAAGGACAATTTAGAATCCCCAGTTTTTTGATGTCAATTAACCTAATTTGCATGTTTTTGGCATGTGGGAGGAAACCGGAGAAATCCCGGAGTAAACCCACGCAGACACAGGGAGAACATGCAAACTCCACACAGATCACTGTTGGTCGGGGGCTGGGATCGAACCCAGGATCTCCAGGCCAAAGGTGAGTTGCTGTGCTGCCGCAGTGCTAACTGTGGAGCCCATAATTCTAACTTATGTGACTCACATGTGGCAGGCTGGAATTCAGCCGAGAGAGACTTTGAGCTAGCCAGGTGTGTTGACATTACACCTCAAGAGGACGAGGTGTCTGCACCCCCCGTGGACTCAGAAGAAAGGAGAAGATTACCCGGCCTGACCTTTTGGGGGTCAGAGAGGAGAACAGAAGGACGCTGGGTGTTCTATAACAGATGAAAGGATGTAACTGGGTTGTGTGACTTTTGTATGATGTATTGTGACTTGTGTGTGAGGTGTTGTTCGAGATAAGTGTATAAATGTATGTGTGTGACTGCGTCCTGTCTCTTTTCACTCCAATCGAGAGAGGACGTAGGATGAATGAGAATTAAAGCAGATACTGGAAAATCATCCAGTCTCCTCAATTCTTGACTCCTACACTAACCACTCCGCCACCGCACCGCCCTGTGTGTAATGAATCTATATATGAGTTTCATTTTCTGAATTGTATTACTGAATAAATCAACTTTTCAATGACATTACAATTTACTGAGATGCACCTGTAAAGCTGAGTTTGTGCTGCACCTCCGCTTTGCATGTCTGCTTGACTGCATGGCTTGTGTGATGAAAATTATGTCATCGTCTCCACTCCGCTATGCTCCACGGATCCCTCCGTGGCTGAGCGCGTGCAGCCCAAATTTTGTGACCACATTGCCTGCGCCCGATGAATGCACATGCCCAAGATTGAACCTCCCATTCAAGAGGTGGTGCTACCGACACAGCATACAAAGTTGAAGAAGACAAAGAGTAAGACGAGAAAAAAAACATACATCAGTCATTTTGCAGCAGCAGCTTAAGTGGGTAAGAGCATTAAAAAATGATAATTTGAGCAGCTTTACAGAAAATGGAATCAATATTTGAGGAGAGACTGGGTGAAGAAGTCCGCCGTTATCCGCACTGGTATAATTCGTCCTTACAACGACACAAGAACATGTCAGCACATTGGCGCTACCTATAGGGCTGCGGTTTAACTACAAATGATGGTTATGCGCATGCATCAAACGCTTGGCCTAGTAGATGAAAAAATGAAACATATATACAACCGTGCACACTAGCCTCATCCATAGCAGACACACATCTCAGTACACCAGAGTGGAGGTGTAACATAAACAGGTCATTAATCTTCCTTTTCACTCTAGCTACTATCCTTCTGTTACAAATCACCTGGACAATTATCTCCACCTGTTCCACCCTGCCTGCACACTCTTCTTCACCTCTCTTGTGCATTTTCCATTGCTTTGGATGGTTGACTCCAGGTATTTAAACTCATCTACATATACAACAAAAAAAATTAAAAAAAAAAAAAAAGATATATATTGTCCCCTCCGAGTTGGGGACAAGCTCCTGCCCCAAGTGGAGGAGTTTAAGTATCTCGGGGTCTCATTCACAGGTGAGGGGAGAATGGAGTGAGAGATTAACAGACGGATCGGAGCAGCATCTGCAGTGATGTGGACGTTGTACTGGTCTGTTGTGGTGAAGAGGGAGCTGAGCTCTAAAGCAAAGCTGTTGATTTACCGGTCAATCTACGTTCCTACCCTCACCTATGATCATGGGCTTTGGGTAATGACTGAAAAAATGAGATTGCGGATACAAGCGGCTGAAATGAGCTTTCTCTGTAGGATTGCTGGACTCACCCTTAGAGACAGGGTGAAGAGTTCAGTTATCCGGGAGAGGCTCAGAGTAGAACCGCTGCTTCTCCACATCGAAATGAGCCAGTTGAGGTGGTTTGGGCATCTGATCAGGATGCCTCCTGGAAGCCTCCCACTTGAGGCGTTTTGGGCTCGTCCCACTGGGAGGAGACCCCGGGGCAGACCAAGGACATGCTGGAGAGACTACGTCTCCCAGCTGGCCTGGGAATGTCTGGGTATCTTCTCTGATGAGCTGGAGCTGGTGGCTGGGGAGAGGGAAATCTGGGCTTCTGTGCTTGGACTGCTGCTTCTGTGACCCGGACCTCCGGAAAAGCGGTAGAAAATGGATGGATGGATGGATGGATACATAAAGTTGAAAAATATACATTAAAAATGTAAAAAAAAAATGTTTTTATCTTTGTAATTTTTTAAATTTATTTTGGGGAGGAGGAGGAGGATGTGAATGATTGCAAGATTTCACAAGACCACTGTGGGATTCAAGATGGCAGCCGCCAGAAGCTAATTTAATAAAAATATTCTTTTTCCTATCTTGTATTACTTGGAATACAACCAATGTTCATCCTGGAAGCCCTTGAAGACTGCACTGACACAGATTTCAATATATTTTGCACCATGGACTGCCTTGTTATTTATTTGTTATACTTTATTAATCCTAGAGGGAAATTGTAAGGCATGAGGCAGCCACGGTGCAGCACCAATCCCTTCACCATTCACATACACATTCAACACCTAGGGCCACTTTAGAGTCTCCAGTTAACCTAAGCTGCATGTTTTTGGAATGTAGGAGGAAACCAGAGCATCAGGAATAAACCCACGCAAGCATGGGGAGAACATGCAAACCTCACAGGGCCTGCTGGCTGGTGGACTTGAACCCACGACCTTCTTACTGTGAGGCAACAGTGCCAACTACTACATGGATGATGCAACACCCAGCAATAAGGACAACTTCGTCTCCAGTACAACAGCGCCATCCAGCCAGGCAGTCCAACTCCATTTAGAGTTCCCCTGAGAAATTCTGCTGCACAGAGATCAGTGACATTTTGCTGTCAATTTACAATAAACTCTCTGAAGGATAGCGCTTGTTGAAATTCTGCATAAGGAATTCAAAACTGCTATTAAAGTATTGCTATTAGTCAATAATACCCCCCTGCCAGTCCACTGAAGGCCTAGTTGTATAACGCACAGAGGTGAAAGACGCTTTAAAATGTGTGAAACATCTACAATATGCCAAGCTGTAAGAGCTGTTGCAGTCGCAAATTGAGGCTTACAACTGCATTTACCTCAAACTCACCGCAGCACCAAAAGGGCTAGCACATTTTCTTATTTTGATTGTTAATCACAATGACTGATACAAGAAATATGCTAACTCATTATGTATCATTCAAATTATGTAATTTTTGCTTATTTTTCTGTTTGATTTATTTAAATATTTGATATGATGTTAAGGCACTGAAGCCTATGTACATGCAGTGCACTAACTGCAAGAAAGCTACATGATAAATGTTCACAAAGAACTTTTTCCACACCTTACTTAGCACTTGAATGACTTTTAAAGTCAAATCCTAAGAAAATAATGACCAAAAGCTCACATTTTTATGTATACCGATTACAGAAATACAAGCAAGTATGGCACCAGGCTACAAGCTGGCACACATTTCCCACTGAAGTATCTCCTTCTTACCTTACTTCTTTCAAATGTTTTAGTCTCATTCAGAAACGCAGTGGCAGATGGCTGTGAGCTACCGCACCATTCTGATGACGTTCCTATTACATTCAGGTTCACTGCGGGGATTAACTCCTTCGCCGGAGCTAAAAGGCAAACATGTGTAAATTCATCTACAAATTCAGTGTTATTTATTGCTTAATCTCTTGAATTTAGGACATTACGATACCTTTGTCTATAGCCAATTGATATGATTCTGGGGTCCTCTCTGGAAGTGGGGGCACGGGTGAGGGAGGACTGCCTGGGTTTATAGAAATAAAAATCAATTTAGAAATAATGTTGTACTTTGAGTGTCATTTATAGTGTGTATCTTATAGAGGTGCATTAATACCACTGTTTATACAGGCCAAGTGTGATTAGAAGTACTTCAGTTTGAGTACTCACTGATAATGGATTAATTCTGTTGGTCAAAGTCACATTTCAGACAGGGGGAGCACATCATTTTGATGCATATTATACATGTAAGTATACTGTTTATACACCAGAGCTCTGCTGACATTTTAGTATAATTGAGGTGCATCCCAAACTTAGAAGTAATTAGCATTTGATGGTGATCTGGATCACTATCCAGATATTTAAGATTTCTTTTTTAAGGATTAAAAAAAAAACCACATGCATTGTTCTCCCAGAGATGGTTTTTCTTTGAGTAACTGCTACTAATGCAGTCATGCACTAATCCAGTGTTCTTTTGTGTTCGTCCAAGTGAGCGTCCGTGTACACACAGCTACTTTGCCACCACCACAAATGCAATGTTATTCTGTGGGAGTCAGCCGCTCCCTCTCTGCACATGAAACGAGCTGCTAAAATAAAGATGATGTTTAATCACCTATGGAAACTTATGCAATAGTATGACAAAGACTTTTAGTAAATATCATCTGTGGAAAACACACAAACAAACAAATGCTTTTTAAAAGTATGGTTCAGTTGTACAGTACATCAGGTCAATTACAAGCATTTATACATTCATGTTTAAATTGGTAATACCAGTGAAATTATGCTGTGATCCTGGTTAAAAAGGTGGAATGTTTTCTATTTGATCCGCTCCCTGATATTGTATTTAAATCGACACTCCTCTATAGAAAATCAAGTTTTTTTTTCTTGTTAACACATTTTTTCTATGAGCATTATCCAGATGTATCAAGAGCGAAATCACTCAATGTCTCATGTGTCTGTTTTTTGTTCTGTTTTTTGCTTTAAAGTTTCACCTATGCCCCATGCCCTGAAAACAGGCGAGTTGAAACACGAGTGTTTTTTGGTGATTACACTACCGTTCAAAAGGTTTGGGGTCACCCGACAATTATTTGTGTTTTCCATGAAAAGTCACACTTATTTACCACCAGAGTTGTAAAATGAATAGAAAATATAGTCAAGACACTGACAAGGTTAGAAATAATGATTTGTATTTGAAATAATAATTTTTTTCAGATACTCAACCTGCTCAACAGAAGGTCAGTTTTATAGCTTCTCTAACCAGCTAAACTGTTTTCAGCTGTGCTAACATGATTGCACAAGGGTTTTCTAATCATCCATTAGCCTTCTGACGCAATGAGCAAACACATTGTGCAATTAGAACACTGGAGTGATAGTTGCTGGAAATGGGCCTCTATACACCTATGTAGATATTGCACCAAAAACCAGACATTTGCAGCTAGAATAGTCATTTACCACATTAGCAATGTAAATTAGATATTAGAGTGTATTTCTGATTAGTTTAAAGTTATCTTCATTGAAAAAACAGTGCTTTTCTTTCAAAAATAAGGACATTTCTAAGTGACCCCAAACTTTTGAACGGTAGTGTAGATATGTACAGCTGCTGGCACGTCAGTAGTATTGAGCCAATCAGGACTCTCTGGCCTAAGTGAAGTTAGCCTCCGGCCAGTTTTTGGGCTAGCTGCTTTGAAAACTTGACCAAGATTAAGATGGCTTTTACCATTAAACTGCTTTTAAGGACTGATGCAGTTTCAGTCATTATCCTGGGCCACTGTGCATACAGCTGGGCATGTCCCTTCATCAGGTAAGTCTTTTTATCACAGGATTTATGTTGTTTAATGTAGCACTAGCCCACTCTTAGCCTTGTGGTATGGTGGGTTGGCCTAGTCACCCATTCTGATGTTTGGGGGGAGGGGGGGGTGAAAAGATTTTGACAAGAAACTGTAAGACAATGAAAAGGTTTTGTCTGTAGAAAAAAAGGCATAAGATACCATTTTAGACAATGTTGATTTGTTTTTATAGGGGATTTATAGCCACTGGAGTGTGTCTTTGAAGGATTCAAAAGATGGAAATGCACTGCCTTGGCAGAAGCTTGTACTCTCCGAGTGCTTCATGATATATTTTCATACCTCCCAAATCACTGTCGGTGTCCCCTGTAGTACTGTGTGGCACAATAACTGATAACCTGTTAGAGGGATCCAAAAGCTCTGAAAGACAAAGATTCATTTTAACTTGTAAGGGTAGGTGTATAGTCAGATTCAATTAAACTCAATCTTTCTGAAAAGCACCAATCAACAGCAATAGTCAGTTTATTGTTTTCGTGTTTTCATGTCATATAATGTGGTGACTGTGGGGTTTTTTCCAAGCCATAAATTTCGTAGACAGACCAACATAGTCCCCTTTATGCAAATGCCCTTTAGCCATTTCAGGAAATCCTTGGGTTGCTCTATTGAAAGCCCCCCCCCCTCCCCACCACCACCCAGCAATTCATTGGG
The DNA here is from genome assembly GCA_020510985.1 of Pholidichthys leucotaenia. Taxonomy (NCBI): domain Eukaryota; kingdom Metazoa; phylum Chordata; class Actinopteri; order Cichliformes; family Pholidichthyidae; genus Pholidichthys; species Pholidichthys leucotaenia. Next base: position 267,099,991 of record CM035843.1, read on the forward strand.
TGACCCATTTTTCACCTCCAAGCCACACACTCAGGCCAACTCAGCTACCAGCCACAAGGGAAATAACACCTGATGCTGTACACTAAGTGCTGCTGTCTCTGTGTCTTGCTTTTGGGTCCTCATGCATTCAGTTCTGAACAGGTGTCACCGAGGATCAAAAACTCCCTTTTTACTGAGAGAAGCCAGGTTTCCTCTGTGTTACAGTAAGACGTATATGACTGTAAAGCCAGATAAGCTTCCTTTAAAGGCAACAAAGAGAAGAATTGTCAGTGCATCACTACTAATGCGTACAGCTCAAGTATGTGCATTTGTAATTTGGATGGAATATTTGCCTCAACGAATACACTGTCAAGATCAAGGCATGAATAACATCTTTTTTCTTCCTTTCACTGATACAACAGTTAGAACCACACCTACTTCTGCTACTTATGAGAAAAACTTCTGTTCATTTTTTTTCAGAAAACTATCCTTTTCCTGCTTTAACTTCAGAGGTGGGTACTAACTGGATACATTTACTCAAGTGCCTGTAATCAAGTAACTTTTTTCCACAAAATTGCAATTTACTGAGTTGTTTCATTGCAGAGCAATTTTTTTTTTAATCTTAATTTAGTAGAGTTGGGGAGAAAAACACATAGTACATTCTGTCAAACTTTTTGTGATACTTTTATTTCATCAATTTGAGTTGAGTGCAAGTTTTTCTCTCATCAGATTTGAAATGATTATTTTTGTATTGTGGCTCCAAAAGTATGTGCTATATTTACAAATAAAAAGTTGCAAGTTTACAAGAAAAAATAAGTATTTTTTTTTTCTAGAGAAAGTGACCAATTTATGAGAAGAAAAGCTTTAGGTTTAAAGACAAATGTCACAAATTTAAAAGAAACACCATACAAAGTGGAAAGAAAATAACTAAAGAGGGACGATGCCTCAAATTTATAAGAAAAATCACTTAAGACAAAAACCTCTCAAATTAGTTAAAGTTGATTCATTACTCAAAGGTGGGGGGTAGTGGTGGCTCAGTGGTTAAGAATGTAGACTGGTGACCGGAGGGTTGCCCGTTTAATCCCTGGACCGGCAGGATCAGATCTAACATAGCAGTGTTTGCCCTACTCCCTTTAACCCCACTGTGGTGCCCCTGAGCAATGCCCTTAACTCCAACTGTTTCTCTGGCCACAGGTCAGTCTATGGTTGTACTGGGCAGTGTCCAGGTCTGAATGTGTATCTGTGTGAGTGTGAACAGGGCGTCCTTGAAAAAGAGAGGGTACCTCTCAGTGGACCTTCCCTGTATAAATAAAGGTTAAATAATAGTACCTGTTTTAGTACATATTTTCTTTTCTTACTCTTACTCAAGTAATTTCTTTGGCATTACTCATATTTGCGTAAATAATATCACAAGGTGCTACTTTTGCTGGAGTACAATTTCTGGCTGCTCTACCCACCTCTGGGTGATGTACTTATTAGTGTTGTAGTCAAGACCTCGTCAAGTCCTCGTCAAGACCAGAGTTTCCCAAGACCAAGACCAGACCAGACAAATCCAAAACTATAAGAGCTCAAGACCAAGTTGAGACCAAGATCGACATACACGATAAGCCTTTATTAGTCCCACAATGGGGAAATTCCAGCACTGGACAATGTTAATGATTTTTTGTGTAAAATGACAATCGTTCTGTTCTTATATTATGCACATTTACTACCATACTGCAGTAACACTTTTCATACAAGAAAAATTGTAGCACAAAGTGCTTTACAAATTACACCCCCTTCCCACCCCACCCCTTCATTCACACACACACACACACACACACACACACACACACACACACACACACACACACACACACACACACACACACATCAGTGGGAGACATGGCTAAGCGCTGAGGATCCAGGTGTATAAGTACCATCTTAGGGAGCCATCAACACAAGGGAAGCACCAAGTCCGCAGCTACAGGGACACCACCTCTGCCACCATGCAAGACCAGGCATTGGGTGGGCCAGAGCAGTCACAGGCCAGCGCCCTACAGCCAGAACCAGGCAACCCCCGGTCGGAGGGCTCCCCATGAGGTAACACTGGAGTTAGAACAAGATAATAGGATGAATGAGCCTTGTCAGTCAAGCTCATCCTTATGAACCTTGTCAGTAAGAAGGAAGAGAGAAAAAAAAAGAAAACCATCAAGAATGGTCAATTAACCTGATTTAAGGTCAAATTGCCCAACCCTACTTGGTTTTGACTTGGTCTTTCTATACTTTGGTCTCAGTCTGGTCTTGACTACAGCATTTGTACTTTACGCCATCCCCCCTTCCACAGCGTGTAGGACACCATGTGGTGTATGGGGCGGCGCCTATCTACATTTCACTGACCCTAGGTCACACAGCTACTGTAAGAAGTGAAAGCTGCAGTGTGTGTGTGTGTGGGGGGGTCAGTCTTCTGGTAGCTCTGTGTGTTAACTTCCCTTTCCCCATTCCATTATGCTGAGCACCAAGCTAGAAGGTGGAAAGTACCATTTTTATATGGTCCTTGGTATGACCCTGCTGGAATTTGAACCCACGACTTCCTGGTTGTGGGGCGAATGCTCTACCAACTAGGTCACCACTCTGGTCTGGTCTTGACTACACACTAGTACTTTACACCATACTTACAAGGAATTAGAAGAAAATCATTGTGAAAACAAAGATCATGGTACACATTCTACTGTGTTACATTTCATTAAAAGTGGAATCATAAATTCACAATAAACCATGTAGAGCTGTGTCTGCTGCACCAAGGCTGATGGTTCATATTCCAGACTAATTTGGGCTGACGGTACTGACCTGGCTCCACAGCCAGTACATATGATTCTGGAGTTCGTTCAGGTAGTGGAGGAGGGTCTTCCTCACCAGCATGAACTTCAACAGCACCTACAAAATATAAATGAAAACAAAATTTGTCAGCGATTATCACTGTTGACTGTTTTTCATTCTGAAATATGTTCACCTGAGTCAGGAGGGAACTCCACAGCCTGGTCATTCAGAAAAAATGAAGGCGCTTTGAAAACAGGGCTAAGCGTCCATTCTTTGGTGTCTTCATCAGGGACCATGGTTGCTTCCTCCGATGAAGGAGAGCTCATGGAAGTGTCAAAGTAAGGGTCCTCAACCATCAGACAAATAGCCGCTGCAACATCCGGTGAAGATGAAGATGGAGGATTCACTGATGGTACATCATCACCTGCCTGTACCCCCTCTTCTGCAACAGAGGGTCTCTGACTTGCATGTCTCAGTGTAACGACAGTCCTGGACTCCTCATGCAGGTTGTGGGTGGCAGTCAGAGCATCAAGATGGTCTCCAAGATGTTGCCAATATGGCTGACCAGTCTGCATGTCATCACTGACACCCAAGGAAATGCTGTTTTCTGAAGCGGAAGACAGGGGAGTGTTGCTCTGTGGTAAAACATTCCTCTTGTCTTCAAATATGTGCTGGAATTCACTCAGGTCCGACAGCTCATTTCCAGAGGTAGGAGGTGAGACAGCAGATATCGCCTGGGCAGTTAAAGGTGGAAAACTGAGACGTGATTAACGGTAACCATCTGCATGTGACTATACTACATCTTGCTTAGAAAAGAAGTACTGTACTTCCAGTTTTTTCTAAATAACGATTACTGGTGCATTTAATAAAGACAATATGTTATAATATTTGAATAATGACTAAATAAAACACTTTTATGCAAATAAGGGGCGTTACTTCAAACAAAACAATAGCACTAGTAATGCATTCTTCAAAGATCACTCTTGAATCAGTCTACGGTATAGCTTGGTTGATTTTTTTCCACTAAGGTCATATGACTGCATTCTATTTCAACACTACTGAAACCACAAAAAAGACAGCCACATCTGTTCTTTCTGCTTTACTGATAGTGATGATTGTTCTCTTTAGGTGGTGTCTGCAGAACACATGCATCCCTACAAACTTACTGATTTTGTTTACCGATGTACAAGTTTAGTGTTTTTTATTGCTTCCTACCTCACAGGGTGGCAGTGCATCGAGAGACTGCAAATATCTCTGAAACAGCAACTTGATGGTTCTGTAGACAAGCTCATATTGCTCCTGGAGTTAAACAACAAACACTCATCAAAAACACATTGGATTCATGTTGCCTTTATTTAAAATAAAACAAAAGTACCTTAGTTTGAACCACGGAGGGCCTTTGGGTTCTCATGTCTTGGACTAAATTGTAGATACTGAAATCCGAAGAGATCATCTATAAAAAAAAAAAAAGAGCACATAAATATCACAATGCAGCTTAGATATTTACAGTTAATCTGGCTGATGTGGACAAGTTGGGCAGGATATCCTCACCTGTTTCCTTAAGAGGTTCCAGGTAAAATCAATGACACATAAGGCTCCTGTTCTACCACAGCCAGCACTACAGTCACAGAGGCAAACGCACATAGCTTAGGACATTGCAATTTTGATACACTGTATAAGTTTAAGAATACTTTAAAAAAAAGTAACAATTATCTTGTGTATTTTTATTCTATTAAATTTAAAGTTGATCTATGAGTTCATACTCGTATTTTCTAATCAAAGCAACAAGAAACAACATGAAACTGGCTTTCTTAATAGTTTAGAGATTGCACTCCAACCATCAGCAAACTTTCACCACTTACAGTATATTCTATCAAATGTCACGCTTTTCCTACCACAACACTCCTATTATTACCCCAAAAATACATTCACAATGTTTTTTCTCTGGACTTACACAGGACACTTGTATAAGCAGTTTCCAGAAAAGGTTTAACATGGTTTTTAAAACTTAAAACTTTTAAACCTTGTGGGCTGTTGGCTAACCGCCTACATACATTTCCTGAATAAAGAGTGAGAGACAAGGTGTCAAACCTCTAAAGCTCCTTTTCCACTAGTACCAACTCAGCCCTACTCGCCTCGATTCTACTCGGTTTGTAGGGTTTTCCATTAGTACCTGGTATCTGGTACCAGGTACTTTTTTTGTACCTATTCCAGTCAGGTTTCAACTGTGCTGAGTCAAGCTGAAAATGTGATGTCAACAGACTGCAGGCCACTGATTGGTCAGGGTGTGACGTCATGAGAGCTCCGTCTTCTGCAGAATCTACAACCGTCGTTTGCAAAAAAATTCTTCAGCGAGTAAACACGGTAGAGATGGCTTCGGAGAATACGGTAGAGATGGCTTTGCAGGTTTCGCGGAAATCTACACTGTGGTCCAACGAAGAGGTGCAGACTTTTCTGTGCTTGGTGGCTGACGATAGAATCCAGAGCGAGTTAGATAGAGTGACCCGCAATGAAAAAGTTTACCAGGAGGTCTTCGAACAAATGGCAGCCCACGGATACAACCGGACAGTAAAACAATGTAGGGAGAAGCTGAAGAAAATGAAAAGTGATTACCGGGCCATCAAGGATCACAACGGTCGAAGTGGGGTGAACAGAAAGGACTGGAAGTGGTTCAGTCCCAGACGCCATTTACAGCCATCGGCCAGCCAGCAATGGGAGACTGGGGTTGACCCGGCCACGGCCATGTCATTGTTGCAAACCATGGATCACTTATTTATCCTGTTGGTGGCAAACTCACTATTTTGAGCAATAACAACGCTGTTCTCTCCTGGCTAACAAGTGTTAGTGAGGAGCGCTAGCTAGCTAGTAGATAACTCTGCTGATTCGCGCTTTCTTTGTCTGAAGTATTCGCTTGTGAGAGCAAAACGATGAAATATACTAATCCTGGTTAAAAAGTTTTGTGTACGTGTTGCACTTTGGTGCTGTGCATTAAGTTGTGTGTATTTTCTTTCTAGAATCTGTTTCCACATGCCAGGGGTCCGCCTCCCCCAGCATGAATCCCCCGGGCTTTCCTGCGTCTGTTGCAGCACCAGCATCGGAGCCAACACGATACCAGCCCCATCACCAGCTCCGTCAGCGTCTGGCACGACACGTTCAAATGCTGGTAAAGCACAATAAACAAAAGATTAACACCCTGTTGTGTTTATGGATACAGGTCAAGTGGACCCCAGGATCCAAAATCTCAACATATACAAGTGCATTTTCAAACCAGTGATTTATAAAGTGATTCATATAATAAGCATCACGATGCTGAGCACGGGTGGAGAGCTGCTCGCTCATTTAGATTATTTTCTGTATTTTTCCACTTCAGTTTTATTTTTGTATATTGTGTATGGTCGTGTCTGTATTATGTTACGAGTTTGCTGTTTGCCCTTGTTTTTGTATTAGAATTCTTCTTATTATTATCATAATCTTAGTTTTCCCATTATAGACCCAGTCATTATTATTATGTATCTATGGCTGTCTTGTTTCATGCCTTAATGATATCTTATGTTTGGTTATGAGCCTTCTCTGTCTTCTCCCTTAGTTTGTTCCTTGAAGTGTTTATATTTATTATCACCATCTACTTTTATCTTATCCTTGCTTTGATGGGTCGTCATCATTCTTTGTGTTTCATGGTTTATTGCTTTTCCCGGTCCGTGCTTTTATTTTGACAGGGTTCTTTATTTACTTCCTCTCCCAGCTCAAGTTCGCGGGCTGTCACAGCTATCAGTAGTTGGTTTGATTATCCTCACTCCTGTTAACCACACTTGTTATCATTTGTATTAATTCCTTTTTGCCCTATTTAAGGACCACTGTACCATTGTTTGGCACAGCGTCCTTCTCAGTATTCAGACGTGAGTCCCTTGTCCTTGCTGTTGGTAATTCTGTGTGTGTTCCACGCTACTTCTAGTTTATTCCTGGTGTTTCCACTTGCCTTAGCCCGTCTGGCTATTCTACCTTGGTATCCTGCCTTTTCCTCAGTTGTAAGCTTGTTCCTGTTTTGTATATTTTTGTGTTTTTATTAAACTCCCTGCAAACTCACAGTTCAGCATTTGGGTCTTCATCCTGCCCTGGTGGGCATTTATGACACTAAGTTCTGATGTATGGGGTGTACACACATTTTCCACAACCAGTGCACTTACAGCAACGAGTCAATTAAAATCAAGTTCAAAATTTTATATTGTCTTTGACTGCCTTAAAGTGACAATCCGGTGAAAATCAAGTGTGTTTTTTCTTGTCAACATGTCGGCAACATGTTTTTTATGACTTGCAAGATATATTAAGAGCAAAATCACCCATAAGTATCATGTCTGTGTTTTTCTGCTGTGAAAGTTCCTCCCCCTTCAAAAAGGCTGGTTTAGACCAGTGTTTTTCAACCTTTTTTAAGCCACGGCACATTTTTTACATTGACAAAATCCTGGGGCACACCACCAACCAAAATGACACTCTATAGCCTAACACAGTAAAAATAATAAAATATAGTCAGCAATACAGTTTCTAAATGTATTTATACTCACTCAGTGTGAACCCTGGGCCTGTTTAGATGAACACAAAGCTGATATCCTGGCAGAAATGGAAGAAAGACACACACGGAGCTCTTCCTCAACAGCTCTCAGTCTCTCTCTGTTTTTAGTTTTTATCACAGTCAAGCTTGAAAAGCTCAGCTCACACAGATATGTATAATGAAAGATAGCTTTTGTGGCGGTTCGGTTAACCCCCACAACAGACTAAGGACAGACAACTCGCTACTCCTGGTTTTTTCCGCTACACTACTGAGACGTAATGTGCCATTCATGCCTTGTGATGTTAATGTTGCCTCTCATGCATTGTGTTCATGCGTCCTGTCCTTACTGTGACCTAGAGACTCAGATCAATATGTAGATGTGCCTGTTAACCTCTTTGTTCTGCACCTGGAGCAGAGTCTAGCAAATCTGCCTATTGTGATGTATGTCTCACAAATGCAAATATCTCATGCCTGTTCTGCAGTCCCTTTGATCAGACCAACTGCTGTGACACTGCCTTGATGTATTGTTTGAGTTGGGTATAAATACTGCACAGGTTCTGTAACACTTCCTCTCACTCTCAATCTGACTTCAACCCTGCTGCAGGACACAGACTTTGTGTCCCTTCTCTGAGAGCCGTGGGCTCGCTCTCGGCGCTCATGCACGGCGCCGGGAGTGGAGCTCGTGACGGCGGTATGATATAATAAAACTCTACCTAAAACCTCCAACAACGCCGCTTTATTTCATGCCGCCGCAGCTTTCGCTATATTGCCTTGAGCTCACCGTCTTGTCTTTTTTCTTTCGTGTACCACTCATACTGGGGCCTTCTTCTTGGTCAGAATTTTGTCCAGAGCCTTGTTCAGACTTAGCCTTTCCCCTTGTCAAAAACTTCATCACAGTCACTGTGACCTGTGACGTGCAGCTCTAATTCTATTGTCTTTTTACAGGCAATTAGCCGTCTGCTGCCATCCAGTGACATAAGAGTATTACTCTGACACTGGCCACGGTTACATGGGCAAAATTTCTTCAATCTGATTACAATTCAAGATCAGAATTTTACTGTTTACATGGATCCTGAAAAAGCTGATCTGATTTGGACGTGCGTTTTCATGTATCACAGGTTTGAATGGAATAAATCATTCTGACATGCGCAGGTCGACATTTCGACATTCAAAAAATAGTAGAAGAAGAAGCAACTTCCGGTGTTAGCGAGCCCCGCTTCGTGTCGAAATTGACCTGTATTGTGTTATTCAGACTGTACTTTTTCTTCTGCTAGTCTCCGTAATGAAGCTACAAGTACATACTTCTGCATATGACGAACAGAGGGAGACAGCAGGAAGATACAGACCAGTTTTGTTTTACTCCCGCTATGTTTTCCGCTAGCTGCTGCTAAGGCGGAAAGACGTCACGTCGACGTGCGTCTGGTGTACAGACATGCGCAGTAAACATATTTTCTGCCCTGTGTTCGGAATAAGTGTTTACATGCTCACTATTTGGATTAACAATCGGCATAACCCACCCCTCTCAATCGGAATGAAATTTTGATCCAAATGAGCGTGATCGGGTTAGAATATTCAGATTGCCATGTTTACATGAAGCATTTTTATTCCGATCAGGCTTTTAATCCGTTTACTTGTGTCCATGTAAACATAGCCGCTCACTCGAGTAATTAAGTTAAATTGGATAATTTCCCACGGCACACCTAACGATCTCTCACAGCACACTAGTGTGCCGCGGCACATAGGTTGAAAATCACTGGTTTAGACAGACCATATTTGTGACTCCCAAATATGGGGAACCAATCAGGACTAAGTATTGGGTATGGCCTAGGAAGATGAGGGCGGAGCTGAGGAGCCGGACTAGCATTCAGGGCCAGTTAGCATTTTTTCTGGACGGCTGCTTTGAAAACTTGACCTACATTAAGATGGGTTTTACCATTAAACCGCTTTTAAAGGCCAAATGTCACGTAATTTTTTTTTCTAAATGACAACGAATTTAGATAAAATACACATAGCTTAAACCAAATATTCATACCGGAGACCATATCACCCACCTGTACTTACATAATTGCACAAAATACACCAGGTGAAGGCCCCACCTTGCTTGCTGGCTTGTGACAGCCAGTCCAGACCACGCCCATGTTTTTGACATCACCAGTTGTACCCTGGCTGCCCTGCCTATCCACATTCACACTTATCAACATTGGACAATCATGACGGAAAGTGACAGCGATTGTGAACAAATTAGTTTAGTTTTGTCTTTTTTTTTTGTCAGTGGTTCAGACAGTGACAGAGGCACTGAACCTTACCGGTTCGAGCCGTCCGAGACGGAATCAGATGCTTTGTCTGATGACAACAGTTCCAACGATGACCAGAGAGCAGAACCAGTGGAAAATGTCATTGAACTAGACATTAATCGCCTCCAGAATTGCGAAGCCGGAGGGGGTCTGTCCAGGGCGCCCCATAAATATTGATTTTTCGGAAGCCATTATTATTACAGTGGAGGAGAGCCGCTGCTGTCAAGAAATTGACCAGATCAATATGAAAATGGAGGCGCATACCTGTCAAGGGAGACGTTTTCGCCGTATTTTGGTGCCAAGCGCGGCTGTGGGAGACGGCAGAGTGGTTTGGGACACTTTTCTGGGAAATGTTTTAAATGTAGTTCGTGTTGTTATTGTCAAATATTTTAAGGAAAATACGGGGGAAATGCAATTTTAGCAAAAACGGGCGTATTGCCATTTCTGTACGCCCAAAAGAAAAAATATACTGGAAAAAAAACTGAGTGTCTTGAGGAGCAGTCCTGTGTGTGATCACCCACAGCTGGGGCGGGCTGATCGCTCAGCGGGAGCTCTTCTCGCTACTGTTCGAAGTGTGGAGTCACTCATTAGTTTAATTGTCTGGGCGGGCTGATCGCTTAGCGTCAGCTATTCTCACTACCATGAGAAGTAATTAGGACAATGGTTTAACACGTTGAGCTGTGCAGCGGTTGCGGAACAGACAGAGATCCCAGAGAGGTGTGCCTTGTTGCTCCGCCGTTCCTTATAGCCGCTTTTTACGGTGTTGAAGTACGGCGAAAACGTCTCACTTGACAGGTAAGAAAACATTTCCCAGAGAAGTGTCCCTTATTACCCAGCTGTCCCTGATAGTCCCGTTTTAAGGTATGGGTGAAATATCCAATTTTTTCTTTCTTGTTGCTCACTTCAACCTTCCAGTCTCCATATAAACAATCAATTGAAATACCCCAAGCATCAAACTAGGGTACAATCGATTTCGTCACTTCCGCCTTCTTCCCCAGGCGATTCCAGGGGCCATGTCAGGCCAAGCGCGGCAGTTTTAAATTAACGAATATTCCGTTGTTACTGAAGCATATGCACCAAGACCCGAACGGATCGGTTCCCTTTTATATCTAGTTTCAAGATATTTAAAGTACCCTGTTACGTGACATTTGGCCTTTAAGGACCGATGCAGTTCCAGCCACTATCCCAAGCTACCGTGCATACAAGTGAGCATGTCATTCAACCGGTAAGTCTTTTTTATCACAGGACTGATGATTTGTTTGTGTAATATAGTGCTAGCCGCCCTTAGCCTGTTATTGTGTCTGATACTGTATTCTACTAATGGTATGATTTTATATACAGTAAATGCCAAAGCTTTGTGCCAAATAGGTAATGTGCAAGAGAGAAAATGATCCACAAGTATCCAGATAAACCTGGATATATTGAGATGCTACATGTGTTGATTTGTCTGTTCAGACTTTTTGGGAGAGATGCTGCTGCACATTGAAGACGGGGAGAAAAGAGATATAATCAGACATGATGTCTGACAATTTTACTCCAACGGAATGTGGCAAAGTAAAATACTTTTTGAGTGTGTTGAGACTGTGCAGAGAGGATTGTGCACAGAGTGAATGTGTAGTGTTGTTTCTTGTTTGGTAATTGCTGAGAGGACCGCAGCTGCGGGGCACTCTGTCCCCGGCCGGGCAACTGAGTGTGTCCACTCTCTGGCTGCAGGCTCCACGAGTGGCCAGCCTTGCCTCTCCACAATGTTCCATGGTGACCCAGTGCATGTGATATACAATCGATCTGGTTAAAGTTTTGGATATTACCGGTGGTCAAGCACCAGTGAGGACTCATGGTCTGCTTTTGGGCAGCTGTATGCAGCTCGCATCCTGACAGAGGACAGTGGTGGTGGCCGGTGTGTGCACTGTGCTGCTTTGCTGTGGTGCTCGTGTGTTCCACAAGTGCCAAGTGGTTGTTTAGATCCTCCGCAGTCATAGCACCACTGTACTGTAATAAATCGTTTTCTGGGCAAATTTACCAGCTTGCAGACTTGTGTGTGTGGTTGCTATGGTCCTCAAGGAGAGGTGACATCCTTATCTGCAAGATGAGGGCGGGCCTAATTAGAATATTCATAGATCCCAGAGTTTGAGAGAGGTGGAAAAGAGAAAAGATTTTCACAAGCAATTGTAAGACCATGAATGTCACAGGACTGAGCATGGGTTGTACTGGGCTTAGTCTCTCAATTTATTTATGAATATTTACCTCCGCCAAGGAGGTTATGTGATCATTGGCGTTGGTTTGTCTGTTTGTTTGTCTGTTTGTTAGCAAGATAACTGAAAAACTTATGGACGGATTTTCATGAAATTTTCACAGATTGTCAGAAATGGGGTATCCTACAGATGATTACATTTTGGTGGTGATCCGGATCATCGTCCAGAAGAAAACCGCCATTACGGAAAATGCCATTTTCGTGAATAACTACTGAACCACTAATCCTATCATTGTCAATCCAATTGCTAGTCATATGTTTTCATGGTCAAGGAATCTGAAAACATACACACAAACACTGTATGGGGGGAACTGTGGCGCTTGGCGGAGGTCTGCGCTCTCCAAGTGCTTTTCTAGTTTCTGTATGTTTTCCAAGCCTTGTGGTGTTTCCCTGTGTTTTAATTTCTGTTGATTTATCGTTCTATTTATTATTTATGTTTCAGTATGGTCATTATGTTGTCTGTTTTTGTAGTTTAAGTCTGTTTTGCCTTTTCCTGTGACAGGGTCATTATTCCTCCTCTTCCAAACATCCCCACTTTGTGATTTGCTCACTGCCTGCTCTCCTAGTCATCCAAGCTGGGAGTATTCTGTAATTAGGTCACCAGTCCGCTCCTGTTCATCGCACCTGCTACTCATTGTGACATCCCATTCTTCACTATTTAAACCTGCCTGTTCATTTTGTCCTTGCAGCTATATTGAATGTACCAAGACTGGTTATTCTATGGATTATTCTCACCCTGATCATCATGCTGATCATCTCCTCATTTCCTCCTGAGTCAAGCCGGCTCAGAAGCACTCCAGTCTGTAAGTTTTTCTTGTTTAGCATTTTTTTCTATGTACTGCACTGTTTTGGACTTTTATATTCTTTTTGTTAATAAATGTCACAAATACCATTCAGAGTTTGGGTTTGTCTCTGCCCCGGAGGGGCGAACATGACAAAATATAGCCGCCAGTGAAAAGACCCAGCTGTTGTGTTTGTGCATTTTTTTCACCTTTTTGTGTTTTTTCCACGCACCTGCCTGTCAGAGCTAATCATGTCCTCAGCAAATCTGCCTTGCACAATTAAAGGAGGAATGGCAGCGGGGTCTCCAACGGTGGAGGAAGAATGGGCGGCGGACTTCATCCAAGACTTTGTGGATGAGGCTCTTGGTGCCTTGGGACCCAAGAAGACGTGGAATTGTTTGTATGGAGCGGTGGGAATCCTGGAGGCACACCCCGGCCTATGGAATTATCCACATTACGCAGAACTGCTGTCCATGGTCTGCGCACACCAGCAATCATTTCCGGGTTTGACAATGGGAACGCTTCCAGCTGAGCTGAGGCTGAGGCACCCTCCACAGCCGACGTCCTCTTCCCATCTCGCTTTGCCAGCTTCACCACCAGCTCCAGCATACGTGTCAACAGCTCCACAGTGACACCGTCGTCCAGCTCCGGACCGCCGGAGAAATGCCTCCACCTCTCAGTTAGCTACTCTCCCAACATCGAGTCAGAGAAATCTTGCAGCAGTCCCTCCTTCTTGTTCTTTGTCGCTGGCTGTCACATCAGCCTCCTTCTCCACCTCTCCTGCTGCAAACCCCATCTCCTCGGTGAATCCTCCCACTGCTGAGGGTCTGGCTGCATTCTTACCGGTTCCGTTCGCCTCCACGGCTACAGGGGGAGCTCCTCCACGATCCACTGAGGGGCCCAAGTTCATCGTGGCCATGGAGAGGGGCGACGCTACGGCAGGAAACAACACGAAGTCCCGGGAAATCAGGCAAGTGCCATTTCATTCTATTTCACTTAATGATGATATGCATTGCCTGATTCCCGGCAGAGAGACTAAGGATGAGACGTCCCCTGAGCTCTCTCCACCTGCTAAATTTAACATATCTTCACCTGCCCTCTCCGTTTCTCCTCCTCTCGCCCCTGAGTGTTCATCTGCCCCGAGACTCAACTGCCGGACGATGGAGGAGCCTGCAGCGCTGGAGAACTCCATCCCAGCCCCGTAGTTCCACTATGGACAGAGGGAAGGCGCTGAACCCGAGTTCACCACATTGAGTCCAGTGCCAATGGTGAGCCAGACCCCATCCCCCACGCCGAAAGAACTTTCTGCGTGGATCACTCCGACTGGGGCCGAAGAGACTGCGATCTCCATCATGCCTGCTGTGGAGGCCGCCACAGCAGAGTTCGAGGCTGAGCCCAAAGAACCATCATCTCCTGGATCATCGGAGTCCTGGACGGCAGTGGAGCTCGAGCTTAGGCAAGTGCTCTCTTTTGTTTTTTCTCTTGTCTGTATTAGAGCAATCTTGCCTGGCTCTTGGGGAGGAGAGCCGGGTGCAGCTGCCCACTGCACCTGAGCTCGCTTCGCCAGGCTCCGCTGCTGCCGGTGACCCTGATCCCCTTTCTATCGGTTTGTCTGAGCTTCCTCCCAGGGTCATCGGGAAGATTCCAGCACAGCCAGATGTCTCCGTAGATCCAGGCTCGCTGCCCGAGGTTGTTATGGGTCCAGCTCCCCCCACTGAGGTCGGCGTGGACCTACCTCCTTCACCCTCGTCCGATGTCCCGTTGGTGGACCACCTCTTTCGCCTGGTGCTCTCACGGGTCGGCCTGTTTGCCATGGGTGTAGCATTGGCCCAGTCTGGGTCCACTGAGGGTGCTGCAGTGCTTCAGCCCGGAGCCACCGCGGGTGCTGCAGTGCTTCAGCCCGGAGCCACTGCGGGTGCTGCAGTGCTTCAGCCCGAAGCCACCGCGGGTGCTGCAGTGCTCCAGCCAGGAGCCACCGCGGGTGCTGTTAAGCTCCAGCCTGGAGCCAATGCAGGTGCAGTTCAGTGCCTGGGTCTGTCTCTCTACCCTGGAGGGGCGAACATGACAATGAAAGGGTTTTTTTGTGTGGAAAAATGGTCATAAGATATCATTATAGACTATGTAGATTCGTTTTAAGGGGATTTATATCCACCGGAGTGCACCTTTAAAGAAATAGATCATATCTTGTAATGTTTTACAAAATAGCAATTCAAACCCCACAGCATTAGTTTGCATTTAGGCTGCGTGTCCACAAAACGTGTTTTTTTCCACTCTGGGTGGCTATTTTCCATTCATTCTCTATGTAATTCAGTATTTACAGTGCTGAGCGCCCTCGGCACTGAAACACTCTCGCCGGTGGCCATTTTTTGTAGCAGCGCTCAGGGTGCTCAGAGCTGAAAAAAGTTCAGCTTTTCAGAGACTGCAGCTGAGCTCGTCAATGTCAGACCTAAGCAGCCAGTCAGAAAAGCTGCATGGGCGGGACATAGGACGCAGGTACTAGTCTGTACTCAAACTCCTGCTTTCCGTGTTAACATATTTTACATCCAGAGCTGCTAAAACACATTTCCTGTCCATTGTTATTTAGAGACTGCTATTAAAAAAATTAGAAGAAAGTCTGACCATAGGAAAGTGGAAGTGCTGAGCTGAGAGTGACAAGCTGTTGCTGGGATACAGAGCAGAGGCTTTTTTTCCCCCCGTCATGCACAAACGCTGAAAAAAAATGCTCAGGGCAGTCGGGTGACAAAAAACGCATTTTGTGGACACACAGCCTAAATTATCCAGTTCAAAGAAATACTGTTTAATTTTTCTGCTGTGATAGGATTTGCAACTGTTTTTGAGTAGCTAAAGAGATGATGAGGCTCACTGAGGACAAAACTAATTCAACTGCTGAAGTTCCCAAAACTGCAAAGGTTAATGTTTAACTTGGATAAATTGTCACTAATAAGAAAATTAAAATGGTTATGCTAGATGCTACTAATAACATTATGTAGAACATTTATAGAGCACTTTTCATGACACCCAAAACACTTCACAGTGAGTCCATTACTCATTCACTCCACACACAAGTAGGTAGTGGTAAGTTACCTCTGTAGCTACAGCTATCCTGGGGCAGACTGATGGAAACATGGCTGTCAATCTACGCCAACAGCCTCTACGACCACAACCGAACATTTATTCATTGTTAACATGTAACATGTTTGTTTTGGCAGTGAAATGTAAACAACTGTCTGTAATGTGAAATTACTGTGGTAAGTTATTTTCTAAGTACTTTGCATAATACTTCACAGTCTTATTGTAATCTAACAGGTTTTTTAGAAGAATGGTATGTAACACTGATAATGCAATAATAACACGATACTTTCTATACATGAGATAAAATTAATGCTTCCCAAATGTTGCAACCATTAGTTGCTTAATTTACAATTAGTACAACTACATTTCTACACAATCTTAAAAACTACAATGTAATTCAACAAGGACAAGACAAAGCAGAATATTAATGCAATTTGATTTTATATTTGAGAATTAGCTTAGGAAAATATTAAATTTTTCAGCTTTAAGCCACAACTTACAGTTTGTCTTCCCCACAACAGATGGTTGAACGTTACAATTTGTCTTTATTAGCTATGTTTTTTTAATTTTTATGTTTCATTTGTTGCATTTATCACCAATAATTTAAGTACAATAGTTGTTTATATAATGATAGTAATTAAAAATGCAACAAAGAAAACAAAATCCCATAAAAATGTTTGATTATGTACTTTAAAACTGTTTGTTTTTCACAATTTTAATGCATGTACAATAAAATAATCCCTGTCATTTCAATGCATAAAACTCCCCATCAGAACATTGTGAGTTATTCTGAATCAGTGTGTACACAGTCAGGATCCTGCACCAACAAATCATGCTGAGCTTGAGGTGGTGCTGCTTCCTGAATGGGACCACATTCCTTGGTGTCAAACTAACAACTTAGTGGCATCAGTCCCACACAAAATTCAGGCTTTGCTGGCAGTAAATGAAGGTCGCACACACACACAATATTAATGAATGACAAAATTGAGAGAAATGATTTTGCTGCATATCTGTATGTCCAGAAGATCTGAATGTTTGGACTAATACCCATTAGCTAGTAAACATTATGAAGTGTGTCTTCATTTATGTTTTAATCAGTGACAACTTGCACCATTTTCTGAAATTGATACAATGTTGTGTTTTGATGATGTGGATGACCGTATCCAGAGTGAGGACGGCATCATCAGCGATGAGAAGATCGTGGTAGCAGCTGACGACCATGCCTCGGTCACCAATGCTGCCCGCGGTCCACCACCTGCTGCCACGGCTGATGGTGAGAATGCGGACGAGGCCACCAACGCTGCAGAGGCCCGTGCTGATGACGCTGATGACAGCAGCCCTGCCGGAGATGCCCCCGCCGCTGAAGTTGCCGAAGAACGTGAGTTCGAGGAAGTCGAGAGTCGTCGTACCAAGAAGAAGAAGAGGTCCTACGCCAATGCGCTCCAATCGACTGCCAACCAATCAACTGCCAAGCAGACCACGAACCAGCTACGGGTTGTCAACAAGGCGCGCCCCCACTCACAGCTACACGTTGTACCGAAGATTGGTAGGATGTCTGGCGGTCATCATGGTCAAGGTCAAGGTCATCAGAAGCACCAAGTCTTCATCAGTCAGCTCGACCCCACCACCAGACCCCATCATGTACGTTCCTATCTCAAAACTCATTTTAAAATTAATGACAATCTCAAGATTGAGCAATTAGAAACCAAGCATGATGGTTATGCCTCTTTCAAAATTACATGTCCTGCCAGTTGTAGCAAGAAGTTGCTTGGAAAAAATGTGTGGCCATCTGGTTTATACTATAGACAGTTTTTTGAGAAGAAATGAACTATTTGTGATTGTCAGTATTGTGTTTGTCAACATATCCTTTCAGTAGTAGGACCAACCTAAGAATATGTTCATTCAACTGTCAGAATGTAAAAACTTCAACTAATGAGCTCTCCAGTTTATGTGATAGCGATGACATTGTGTTGTTGCAGGAACACTGGTTGTTTGAACATGAATTGTCTATTTTGAGCAGAATACATGGTGATTTTATAGGTCAAGGTGTTTCTTTTATGGATACAGAAGAACGCGTTATCTTAGGTCGCCCCTATGGCGGCGTTGGTATCCTATGGCGGAAGTCACTTGCTGACCGTTGTGTTGTGAAAACTTATGAGTGTGAAAGAGTTACAGGTATTGAAGTCAACCTGGGTGACTTTCACTGTCTTATATTGTGTGTATATTTCCCCTGTGATAGTGTTGAAAACTTGGATGAATATTTGCATTGCATGAGTCTTGTTAAACAAATCACTGAGGATTTTCCAACTCCATATGTGTATATATTTGGTGACTTCAATGCTAATATATCACGTTCAAGTTGTTTTGGAAATGAACTGTTGTCTTTTTGTGAGAGATACTCTTTACATATCTCGGACAGGATTATCTTACCAGGTGATACTTTTACTCATGTTAGCATGGCCCATGGCTCTACATCATGGCTTGATCACTGTGTGACTACATCCTCAGGTCATGATAATGTGTTCAATATCAGAGTTCTGTATGGTTAAGTGAGTTCCGATCATTTACCTTTATCTGTGGATATTGAGGTATCAAGTGTTGTAAGTGGCTCCCGGGGAGCTTCCTCGGCCACAGCAGGTAGTAGGACATACAAATGGCGTGATGCCACAGACTTGTCCAGGTATAAGGAACTTACTCGTAGGAAACTCTGTAATATCCGTGCTCCTACGGACGCCATTAGGTGTCAGGACCGTAATTGTGTGGCCCACAAGGATGATATCGATAGGTTTTATAGTGATATTATTGATGTTTTAAATTTCTGTGTGAGTGAATGCATTCCTAGTCACAGTGTATCCACCCAATGTAACGTCCCAGGCTGGAATGATGTTGTTAGCGAGGCTCACACAGCTGCTCGGGATGCTTTCTTGTGGTGGAGGAGTAATAGCAAACCACGTTACGGTCCAACATTTGATAACATGAAAAGTTGTAGGGCTAGGTTCAAATATGCTCTGCGTGCATGTAGGCGCAATGAAGAAAGTATCAAATGTGACCAGTTAGCTAATCATATGAGTGAACTGAACATGGTAGAATTCTGGAAACCAAATGAAGGTTATGAGTTCTTACCAGTCTGTTAGATCAAACACTATTGATGGTGTGACTGGTGATGTTAATATTGCTGAAAAGTGGAAATGTCAATATGCAGCTATTTTCAACTCAGTTAAGAATGTTTCTATGAAGGATTCTGTTATGCGTGATGTTCACCTGTATAATGACATGTTTGATACCTCTGATATTTCTGTTATTATTCCTGTTGAAGTTGTCTCACTGATCAAAGATCTCAAGAAAGGCAAATCAGCTGGCCCTGATTGTTTCACTAGTGAATGCCTTATCAATGCTGATTTCAATTTGTGTATTCTGTTGTCATTGTGTTTTAACTGTATGTTTGTTCATGGTTACATGCCAGATATGTCGATGGATTCTGTTATTATTCCCTTGGTGAAAAACAAGTGTGCCAGTCTGTCTGATATGAACAATTACAGACCTATAGCTGTTGCAAATGTTATATCTAAATTGTTAGAGGGTTTAATTCTGAACAGAATTGAGGATTATCTGTGGACAAATGACAATCAGTTTGGTTTCAAGTCAGAAGTCAATCCACTAGTGTTTATGCTACGTTTTTAGATGCTAGCAAAGCTTTTGATAAGATTAACCACTGGTGTTTGTTTAGAAAATTGATCGATCAAGGTATTCCTATTTATATTGTTAGCATCCTGTTGTACTGGTACAGAAGGCAGTCTATGGTTGTTAGGTGGGGCAATGTTATCTCATCTAAATTTTGTGTGACTAATGGCGTTAAACAAGGTGGTATACTGTCACCCTTGTTGTTTAATGTCCATGTTGATGATCTCAGTGTACTGTTGAACAATACTAATGTTGGTGGCTCCATTGATGGTGCACTGTTAAATCACATTTTCTATGCTGAGGATCTCTGTTAAGTTTGTCTACTGCAGCTATGCAACATCTCCTCTTGGTATGTGAGAAATCTGGTGGGGAAAAAAAAATGACATCTTGTTCAGCTGTACTAAATCTATGTGTATGGCATTCAAACCGAAGGGTGTTAAAACTTCAGAATCAGAATCAGATTTATTGCCATTGTTCATGTAATACACAAACTAGGAATTTGTCTCGGTGCCATGCTGCAACATTAAAAACATGAGAAAAAGGGATAAACTAAAAAACTAAAGGACTAGAAACGTGCAATAAGTGTAGAAAAATAAGTAATAATAATAATAATACTAGTAATAATGAGTAGTACTAGTCAAGGCAGTTTTAAAAAATTAGCATGTAGCAGATAATGTGAAGTACCACATAGTGCAGTCAATAATGCAACAGAAAAACAGTGATGATTGACATGAGTCTGGTTGAGCTGCTGTACATAGTGCACTTCGGATCCTATTATGCCACTTTGTGGTAATAGTTTGAACTTTGTTGAAAAAGCCAAATACCTACTGTAGGTGTGTGGATTGAATGTGATAAGACCAATGTTGACTGTAATAGGCAACTCAGGAAACTCTATGCTCAAACAAATTTACTGTTGCAAAATTTCCATAGGTGTTCTCCTGATGTTAAATGTATGTTGTTCAAGACTTTCTGTACCTCAATGTATTGCTCGCCTCTATGGTTTAATAGCAATGTTGCTGTTAGGAACAAAATCCGCATTACATATAATAATTCCCTAAGAAGGTTGTTAGCTATACCTCGTAGGTCGAGTGCAAGCGAGATGTTTGTGTCCTTGAATATTCCGTCTTTTGGCGAGTTGTTACGAAAGAATGTCTATAGTTTTATGAAAAGGTTGCTGGCATGTAACAACCATTTTATATCCGCAACTGTTAACTCGTCACTCACACTTCACGCCAGCATTTGGAAGTGGTGGCGTTCTATTTTACACTGAGTTCATTATTGCATTTTATTGTTGTTACATAAGCGCCGTGTGATTGCTGAATTTTATACACTTTTATTTTTACACGTTTTATACACTTTTTTTTTTACACATGTTTTGAATATACTATAAACCTTGAGTTTGAAATAAACGTTTGAATTTGAATTTGTTTTTAATGCCTCTTGGTACAGTATATTTATGTAGTGTCATGTACATTTTATGATCAGTGGTATTTTACAAGTTTAGGCTAAAGAATTATGAGATAACTGAAATGCTATAAGAATTATAGAAGTTACTGATGATTCCCCCTTTTCCACCAAAAAAGAACTGGTGCTAGTTTGGTTCCGGTGCCTGTGCCGGTGCTTAACCAGTTCAACTGTAGTGCCTCGTAAGAAACAGTTGGTTTTTGACCGACATGGAGCTAGTCAGGGATTACCTGAGAAATACACTCAAGTCTCGTCATTGAACACATCTTCCACACTGGTGACCCACGACAAAGAATGAGCAGGGAGAATTCTCCCGAGCGGAGCTCATCAGAGGCCAGCCTGATGGCTGCCTCCACGCTCCAGCTGCCCGATTTCTGGCAGCACAGCCCGCGCTCCTGGTTTAGCGCGGTCGAGGCGCAGTTCAGCCTCCGGAGAATCTCAAAGGATGAAACGAGGTTCTACCATGTGGTGGCGAAGCTGGACAGTCACACGGTCCAGAGGGTGGAAGATCTGGTTAACCACCCACCGGACACCGACAAGTATGGCGCATTGAAGGAGGCGCTGATCAGCCATTTCACCCCCTCGGTGCAACAGTGAGCAGAGGGGCTCCTAGAGTTGACGGAGTCGGAGAACGACAGACCGGCAGACCTGATGGTGAAGATGCTGAGACTGAAAGACTCCAAGGATGGCGAATTTATTTTCTCCCACCTTTTCCTCCGGACTCTGCCGCCAGCAGTGAGAGTGACCCTGGCAGACTCACCCCGCTTGGCCAAGCGGGACTACCATGGCCTCGGCAAGGAGGCGCAGCGACTCGTCGACGCCCACAAGCGGAGCGTGGTTTCGGCCGCGGCAGCTGAGCAGAGGACGGCGCCCGGAGATGGTTTGGAGCCAGAGGTGGCGGCGCCAGACGAACCGGCGACGGTGGCGACAGGCGTCAGGCGACGCGGAGCTGAGGTCGGCCTGTGTTTCTACTACCGCCGTTTTGCGGAGAGGGCACACAGATGAAGAAAATAAGCTGCTTTACCTGACAGATGCACACTCGGGGAAACAATTCCTCGTGGACACGGGCTCCCAGCTGAGTTTCGTCACGCCTACCTACGCGGAATGGCTGATGCCGTCTAAAGCTCCCTGGGTGTCAGTATCAGCAGCGAATGGCTCAGCGATTAAGACATTCGGTGAGAGGACCATGCGTCTGTCCTTACAGGGCCGTTCATTCGAGTGGACCTTTATTGTAGCAGCAGTCAGTTTCAACATGTTAGGGGCTGATTTTTTGTGCTCACATGGTTTATTGGTTGACCTTGCTAATAGACACCTGGTTAATGCACTGTCTTTTCATTCTATTCCCTGCACAGCTCGGGTGGCTCCGCCGACTGCACACGCCAACGTCACAGCTGCAGGTGGTAAGTTTCATGCTTTGCTCACTCACTTTCCAGCACTCACAGTTCCAAAGTTTTCGGCGACAGTGGCCAAACACGGGGTGGAACATTTTATCACCACCACTGGGCCGCCCGTTTTTGCAAAAGCCCGGCGCTTGGACTCAGCTAAACTGGCCATAGCGCGTGAGGAATTTGCCAACCTGGAGAAACTGGGCATAATTAGACGCTCAAACAGCCCCTGGGCTTCCCCGTTACACATGGTCCCAAAGGCTGATGGCTCATGGCGACCTTGTGGCGATTTCCGCAGGTTGAACAATGTCTCAGCACACGACCGCTACCCAATTCCGCACATCCAGGATTTCTCAGTTCATTTGGTGGGGGCGCGCATTTTTTCTAAAATAGACTTGGTGCGCGGCTACCACCAAGTCCCCGTGCGCGCGCAGGATATTCCCAAAACCGCGGTAATAACTCCGTTTGGGCTTTTTGAGTTTTTGCGCATGCCGTTTGGGTTAAAGGGCGCCGCGCAAACTTTCCAACGCATGATGGATGCTGTTTTACGCAACCTGCCTTTCGTGTTCGTCTAGTTAGACGACATTTTGGTAGCCAGCATGTCCGAGGACGAACACGAAACCCACCTCACAGCGGTTTTTTGGAGACTGGCAGAGCACAGGTTGATAATTAACCCAGCGAAGTGCCAGTTCGGGGTGGCGCAGATCGATTTTTTTGGGGCACCGCGTTTCGCCTGAAGGTGCGGTTCCTCTGCCGGAGAAGGTGCGCGCGATAACAGATTTCCCCCGACCTCAAACGATAAAAGCGCTGCAGGAGTTTCTAGGGATGGTTAATTTTTACAACCGGTTTCTTTCGAGCGCAGCGCGGCTTATGCAGCCACTGTACGCGGCACTGAAAAAACAAAAACCCACGAATAAGGTCGAATGGTCTCCGGAGTGGGAGCGCGCTTTCTCCCAGGTTAAATCAGCCCTTGCAAGCGCCGTTTTGTTAGCGCACCCGGTTCCAACAGCCCGTTTGGCACTCACCACCGACGCTTTGGACCTAGCGGTGGGGGCAGTCATTGAACAGTGTGTGGCAGGGACCTGGCAGCCTCTCGCTTTCTTTAGCAAATCCTTGCGCGATAACGAGCGTAAATACAGCGCATTTGACAGGGAGCTTTTAGCCCTACACTTGGCCATCCGCCATTTCCAGTTCTGGCTGGAAGGGCGCCGTTTCACCGCTTTTGTAGACCACAAACCGTTAACTTTTGCGATGGCCAAAATCTCAGAACCTTGGTCAGGCCGACAACAAAGACAGCTAGCCGCAATATCGGAGTTCACCACCGATATCCAGCATGTCGCAAGCAAACACAATGTAGTGGCGGACTGTCTCTCACGTGCTGTGGCAACGCCAGGCCACGTGGAGGCAGACTCGGTGGCTGTGGGCCAGGGCAGCGACGCGGGAGCGCGCGCAGCCCCGGTCCACGTAGGTTTGGATTATGCAGACATGGCTGCGGAGCAGGTTGGTGATGCGGATGTGCGCGCGCTCCAGTCTGGATCAACAGGGTTAAGGCTGGAGCACAGGGTGCAGCAAATAGTTATGCCCCCCTTAATATGCGATGTCTCCACGGGTCGGCCTCGTCCAGTGGTGCCAGCCACGTGGCGCCGCCGCGTTTTTGACTCGGTCCATTCGCTGGCGCACCTGGGGGTGCGCGCATCGGTCAAGATGGTGGGGGAGAAATTTGTCTGGCCGGGGTTGCGCAAACAGGTCAAAGAATGGGCAGCGGCTTGTGTAGTGTGCCAGAGGGCTAAGATACACAAGCACACAAGGGCCCCTTTGGAGCCTTTTCACATCCCGGCTAAGCGGTTTGATCATGTGCATGTTGATCTGGTGGGCCCGCTTCCCTCGTCTCAAGGGCACACACACCTTTTGATGATGGTGGACCGCACCACACGTTGGCCAGAAGTGGTACCTCTGGCGTCAACAACGGTGGAAGAGGTTGCGCGTGCGTTTTTAACAGCTTGGGTCGCGTGTTTTGGAGTTCTGTCGGACATAACGTCAGACAGAGGCCCTCAATTTGTTTCCGAACTGTGGTCGTCTATGGCCCGCAGCTTAGGGGTGAAGGTACACCGCACTACCGCGTATAACCCGCAGGCCAACGGTTTATGTGAACGTTTTCATAGGTCATTGAAAGCAGCCCTCAGAGCATCGCTCACGGATATAAATTGGGTGGACAAACTGCCATGGGTTTTATTGGGGTTGCGTTCTGCACTGAAGGAGGATTTACAAGCCTCCCCAGCGGAGTTGGTGTTCACACAACCTCTCCGTTTGCCCGGGGAATTTCTCCCGGAAAATCCTGCGCCCAATTGCTCCCCCGCTCAGCTGTTGCAGAGCGGCACAGGATCAAACACGCTGCCTGGCCCAGTGCATCACAGTTTTCCACGTGTTTTTGTGCCAGAGGCTTTAAAAAACGCAGAGTTTGTTTTTGTTAGACATGATGCACAACGCCCAGGGCTGAGACCGCCTTATGATGGACCGTTCAGGGTGCTGGAAAAAAATGAGAAGCATTTTTTGCTAGATTTGGGGGGCAGAAGGGAGCTAACTTGCATAAACAGACTCAAGCCTGCTTTTGTCCTGGCTGATGAACGAGTGCAGTTGGCGAAAGCCCCCCGCTGGAGCAGGCCGCCGAGAAGGCATGCTCCAGAGCTCCCACAGAGATGTGCTAACAAATCTAATCCCCAGGTGCGAGGAGACGCTGCAGACGCAGCGAAGCCGGCCTACAGCAGATTCGGCAGGAAGCTCAGACCTAAGAGATTGGGGGATTGATTGTTGGTTATGTGGTAATGTTTTTTATGTATGCATTTATGAGTGTTTGTCCCATGCAGACGTTTGGGGGCGGGGGTCATGTGGCACATATGTTTGGTTCATATTTCCCACAAGAGTGTGGCACATATGTCTGGTTCATATCTCCCACAAATGTATGGCTTATGTGGATTGTATGGCTTATGTGGATTGGGGCTTCACGTCTGGAGGAACAAGACAGGAGATGGCGAGGAGGTGTGAAGTCGGGCCCTCGTCTCGGAGAAGAGGACCTGGGGGGTTTCCCGGTACACCAGAGAATAAGAGACAATGGTGAATCTTCAGAGACTTGCATTGTGATTGAATGTTTGCAGAAGCACCATGTGACTTGAGTTCTTAATCCCCCGGAGGTATAAGAGTGAGCTGTAACATTATTCTGCCTCTTCTTGCTTTTTGAGAATGTTGGAAGATTGTGTTCTTCAATAAAGCTGAACCTGAGAAATACACTCAAGTCTCGTCATTGAACACATCTTCCACAATATGACCTTTTGTATCAAAGGAAGAACTGACATGAAGGAGTACACTGATATATTATGGTGCTATATTCTGAGCGCAAATAAAAGGGCACATTTCGTTTCTGTAGAAATGACTGACCTGCAGTGGATGCAAATAGGGATATCATCGTGAGCTTGATAGAAGCGCATCTCTTCCAAGATGTCCAGAATGGGAGGGATGGAATCTGGGACTCCGTGATCGGGCCAGTTGATATAGTGAAGCTGCTTCAGAGTTCGGGATTTCTGGAAAATTTTAAATAAAGAGAAAAATCTGCATTAATACCATATGTGTTACTGTGAATTTTTTTTTCAAATACAGTAAATGAGAAGAATCTACCAAAGGTGTTATATAAGGTCCTATGCACCAGCAATAAAATGATGCAATAAGTAAATGACAAACAAGGGAACTGCTCTAACATTTATTGCCACAACAGGCATTAATATTGCTTACTTTGCGAAAAATTATCCTTAATGTCCTTGTCAGATAGTCCCCTCGGTTTTCTTCAGAATCCTGTAAAAATCCAACAGTTCATCTTTAAGGTGGGTACTTGCTGCATACAATGAGATAATGCCATTTTTTGATATAATTTTATTTGGTACTGTATTCATACACACACACACGCACACACACACACCAGTTAGTTCCAAGCAAGCTATTTGATTGGACAATAGGGGTTCCATGAGTTACTATATTCCACGATAATTGCACTCCCAACGTTTCACTGGATATGTATCACTCTGCTTCAAAGTTCTAGTAACCACTGATTTGTTCCATTCTCTCATACTATATTCATTGATACCGTACTCCCTCTTGTGTAATATTGCATATGCATATATATATATATATGTGTGTGTGTGTGTGTGTGTGTAGTGTATAATACACAGTGGTGTGAAAAAGTGTTCGCCCCCTTCCTGATTTCTCTTTTTTTTTGTGTTTGTCACACTTAAATGTTTCAGATCATCAAACAAATTTAAATATTAGACCAAGATAACACAAGTAAACACAAAATGCAGTTTTTAAATGAAGGTGTTTGTGGTCTATATTAATCATATATCCCATAACCTACATATGTATAAGCATGTGAGAATGTTTGGTGATTACATATGTAAAGCGACTTCACACCTCAGAACAGGACAAAAGGTCTCAACCGCCAGTGAAGATCAAAGAGCATCCG
This sequence comes from Pholidichthys leucotaenia, assembly GCA_020510985.1. Classification (NCBI taxonomy): domain Eukaryota; kingdom Metazoa; phylum Chordata; class Actinopteri; order Cichliformes; family Pholidichthyidae; genus Pholidichthys; species Pholidichthys leucotaenia. The sequence goes on from CM035843.1 coordinate 267,126,751, forward strand.
AGGCACTGCGGTGGAGACCAGATAGGTCGCCCTGACCTCCCAGGGCCAGGTGGAGGGGTACCAAGACAAAGGAGGGGGATTAAGATAATGAGGGATGTCAGCTTTGATATGCATGTCTTTTGTATGTGTGAGTATAAGTACGTAGAGCCGAATGTGTTCGCTCTCTTACTTCTTCTGCTGCTGCACCTAGATGAGACTTGTTAGAGGAGCGAAGCTGATAATAAACTTTGGTTTATAAGTCACATCGCCTCGTTATTCCAAGCTCTTCCACGCTGGTGACCCTGACGCGAGGATGGACCAGAGGCGTTCCCCCGCGATCGACTCATCTGTGGCGACCCAGGCAGACGCCGGCGCCCATGCAGACAGGGGAACAGATGGACGACGTTCCCCCACGGCAGAAGTGACAGAGAGGGCTCAACCGAGCACCAGCGCCGCTGCGAGAGCCGAAGGAAGGCACTCTCACCCTGCGGACACATCAGGGACGGCCCACACAAACGCCGTCACCGTCAAGCTGCCGGACTTCTGGCAGGAAGACCCGACCTCGTGGTTTCAGCAAGCTGAAGCCCAGTTTGCACTTGCGGAGATAATGGCTGACGATACAAAGTTTTATCACATCGTCGCCAAACTCGACGCCGCCACTTCGAGATGTGCGCGGAGCATAATCCAGCGGCCGCCGGCCCAGGACACATGTAGAGAACTGAAAGCGACCATCGTGGCGAATTTCGTCCCCTCAGCCGAGGAGAGAGCCGAGAGGATCCTGGCGGTCTATGGCCACAGAGGATGCAGACCCAAGGCCCTCATGGAGGACTTGCTGCAGCTCAAAGAAGAGGACAATGACAACTTCCTCTTCCAATTTATATTCCTCAGTACGCTGCCGCCACACATGAGAGGGACGCTTGCCAACATGCGATGCAGCACCCAGCAAGACTTCCGCACGCTGGCTCGTGAAGTGCAGCGACTCGTCAACGCCTGCAGGGAGCAGACACCCACAGCAGCATCCGCAGACCTCAACGCCGATGTCCAGAGCCACGGGGAGCCACAAACCAATGAGCAGAATCCGCCCGCCATGGCAGCGACACGGCCAAGACGTAACAGACGGAGCGACGTCTGTTATTACCACCACCGCTTCGCCGAGAAGGTTTACAAATGCCTTCCCCCCTGCAAATTCACGATTTCGGGAAGACGCCAAAGCCGAGAACCGTTAACAGCGGCAGTTCTCGGCGAAAAAAGCAAGCTTCTATATGTGACGGACGGACACACCAGCAAGCAGTTCCTCATTGACACGGGAGCTCAACTGAGTTTTATCATGCCCTCCCAAGCAGACCGGGCCATGGGCCCCCAGGGCAATGGAGCGGTGGCAGCCAACGGCTCCATCATCGACACTTATGGCGAAAGGAACCTGCCCGTCCGCATCCATGGCCGCAACTACAGATGGACATTTGTTGTAGCGGCGGTGAGTTTTAACTTGTTGGGCGCAGACTTTTTGTGTGCACATGGGTTATTGGTCGATCTAGCGAACAGACGCTTGGTTAATGCATTGTCCTTTGCTTCTACTCCCTGCTCAGCTCGAGTTTCTCCACCACCCGTGCAGGCCAGCGTCACTACAGTAGGAGGTAAGTTTGATCAACTCCTCACCCAATTTCCAGCACTCACAATTCCCAAATTCTCAGCTACAGTGGCTAAGCACGGGGTCGAACACTTTATTCCCACAACGGGCCCACCCGTATTCGCCAAAGCTCGGCGCTTAGACGCGACCAAGCTCGCCATAGCTCGGGACGAGTTTACCACCCTTGAAAAACTAGGCATTATCAGGCGCTCAAAAAGCCCCTGGGCATCACCGCTTCACATAGTCCCGAAATCCGACGGTTCTTGGAGACCGTGCGGCGATTACCGCAGATTAAACAATGCGACAGCGCATGACCGCTACCCAATTCCTCACATCCAAGATTTTTCATTACATCTGGTGGGCGCGTGCATTTTTTCAAAAATAGACCTGGTCCGCGGCTATCACCAAGTCCCCGTTCGAGCGGAAGACATTCCTAAAACAGCTGTAATAACCCCCTTCGGTCTTTTTGAATTTTTGCGGATGCCTTTTGGCCTCAAAGGCGCTGCCCAAACCTTTCAGCGGATGATGGACGCGGTATTACGCGACCTCCCCTTCGTGTTCGTCTACCTCGACGATATGCTGGTAGCCAGCTCGTCTGAGGAAGAACACGAACAGCATCTCACTATGGTTTTTCGGAGACTAGAAGAGCACGGGTTAATAATCAATCCAGCCAAATGCAAATTCGGCGTGCCACAAATTGATTTTTTGGGACACAGAGTTTCACCGAAGGGGGCAGTCCCACTGCCAGACAAAGTTCGCGCAGTAAAAAGTTTCCCACGGCCACAAACGGTCAAATCGCTGCAGGAATTTTTGGGAATGGTTAATTTTTACAATCGTTTCCTCCCCTGCGCAGCTCAGCTCATGCAGCCCCTATATGACGCGCTCAGAAAACAAAAACCTTCCAACGCAGTCGAATGGACCCCGGAGCGCGAACGTGCCTTCGTGGAAGTAAAAAGTGCCCTAGCTAACACCACATTGTTGGTTCACCCTGATCCCTCAGCCCGCATTGCGCTAACCACAGACGCTTCGGACCTGGCCATAGGGGCGGTTGTAGAACAACACGTCGGCGGAATCTGGCAACCTTTGGCATTTTTCAGCAAATCGCTAAACCAAACTGAGCGTAAATACAGCACTTTTGACAGGGAGCTGCTAGCGCTTCATTTATCCATCCGCCACTTCCAGTTCTGGTTGGAGAGGCGGCGTTTCACGGCTTTTGTAGACCACAAACCGCTCACCTTTGCGATGGCTAAAATTTCCGAACCGTGGTCAGGCAGGCAACAAAGACAACTAGCTGCGATTTCAGAGTTCACCACAGACATTCGACATGTGGCAGGCAAACTTAACGTGGTAGCAGACTGCCTCTCTCGCGCTGTGACATCGCCAGAGCGCGAGGAGACAGATTATACTACCTCAGCCGCAGAACTCTTCGCCAACGCAGACACATACGCAGCCCCAATCCACGTAGGGATAGATTACGCAGCCGTGGCAGAGGAGCAAAATAGTGACGCGGACGTGCGCGCACTCCTGTCTGGACCAACAGGGTTAAGGCTGGAGGAAAGGGGTTTACGCGACGGTGTGCCCCCCCTAATATGCGACATCTCAACCGGCCGACCTCGCCCGGTAGTCCCAGCTGCATGACGCCGCCGTGTTTTCGACTCAATTCACTCCCTCGCGCACCCGGGTGTGCGCGCTTCGGTTAAAATGGTCGCCGAAAAGTTTGTGTGGCCGGGCCTGCGCAAAAATGTAAAAGAATGGGCAAAGACTTGCATTTCTTGTCAGCGCGCCAAAATACACAAACACACAAAAGCCCCTCTAGAGCCTTTTCGAATCCCAGCTAGAAGGTTCGACCACGTTCATGTCGACCTCGTGGGACCTCTACCTTCCTCCCAAGGTTTCACACATCTGTTAACAATGATAGATCGTACTACGCGCTGGCCTGAGGCGGTCCCTCTGGCGTCAACCACAGCGGAGGAAGTCGCTCGCGTTTTTTTGACAAACTGGGTGGCATGTTTCGGCGTCCCATCGGACATCACGTCCGATAGGGGGCCTCAATTTGTCTCGGAGCTTTGGTCAGCCATGGCCAGCAGCTTAGGAGCGACAATTCACCGCACCACCGCTTATCACCCTCAGGCTAATGGGTTATGCGAGCGTTTTCACAGATCTTTAAAGGCCGCTCTCAGAGCCTCACTAACGGATACAAATTGGGTAAATAAACTTCCCTGGGTTTTATTGGGGTTGCGTGCTGTGCCTAAAGAGGATCTAGACGCCTCCCCAGCAGAATTAGTTTTTGCACAACCTCTCAGGCTCCCAGGTGAATTTTTACCAGAGAACCCAGAGCCAGGGCATCTTCCAGCCCCGAGTTTTTTAGGCAGCAACGGCCCTAACACTCTCCCCGGGCCGGCACCTCATTCTTTTCCGCGGGTTTTTGTCCCCCAAGCTTTAAAAAACGCTGAATTCGTTTTTGTTAGGCATGAAGCTTTAAAACCAACCTTCCGCCCACCATACGATGGACCATTCAGAGTGCTGGAACCTGGTGATAAGCGTTTTGTGCTTGATTTAGGGGACAGAAAAGAAACAGTCAGCATTGACAGACTTAAACCTGCCTTCTTGTTGAGAGACGAGCCTGCACGGTTGGTGAGAGCACCTCGGCGGGGTAGACCCCCCAAGAGAAAAGACTCAGCCCCCCTGCAGGGAACGAATAATCACTCTCCTCCCCAAGCTGCAGATTCCTTACAGGAAGGTCCCACCAGGACGCCCAAACGGACCCACAGCAGATTCGGGAGAAGACTTAAACCCAGACGGCACAGTGACTGATGCAAACTACTCAAAAGTTGTTCACTAATTGTGCTGTAACAGTTTAAGACTGACTTGTGATATTTACTACGCTGTTATGGTTACCACTGAATTCTCTACAGGAGCATAGCTGCTGGAAAGTTTCTTCCCTGTCAAGAGGTGTAGCAGTTAGTATGTCATAATGATTATCTTAAACTGTGAATTTTTCTATTGTCCTTTTCTTAGTTGTTTTGGGGGGGCTGTGGTCTATATTAATCATATATCCCATAACCCACATATGTATAAGCATGTGAGAATGTTTGGTGATTACATATGTAAAACGACTTCACACCTCAGAACAGGACAAAAGGTCTCAACCGCCAGTGAAGATCAAAGAGCATCCGAGGCACTGCGGTGGAGACCAGATAGGTCGCCCTGACCTCCCAGGGCCAGGTGGAGGGGTACCAAGACAAAGGAGGGGGATTAAGATAATGAGGGATGTCAGCTTTGATATGCATGTCTTTTGTATGTGTGAGTATAAGTACGTAGAGCCGAATGTGTTCGCTCTCTTACTTCTTCTGCTGCTGCACTAGATGAGACTTGTTAGAGGAGCGAAGCTGATAATAAACTTTGGTTTATAAGTCACATCGCCTCGTTATTCCAAGCTCTTCCACAGTGTTTATTATAAAGGGAAAAAAAATCCAAACCTACATGGCCCTGGTGAAAAATTGATTGCCCCCTAAACCTAATAACTGGTTGGGCCACCCTTAGCAGCAACAACTGCAATCAAGCATTTGCGATAACTGGCAATGAGTCTTTTACAGCGCTGTGGAGGAATTTTGGCCCACTAATCTTTGCAGAATTGTTGCAATTCAGCCACATTGGAGGGCCAGATGGCCAGACATTCTCCTTCAGGATTTTTTGGTAGACAGCAGAATTCATGGTTCCATTTATCACAGCAAGTCCTCCAGGTCCTCAAGCAGCAAAACAGCTCCAGACCATCACACTACCACCACCATATTTTACTGTTGGTATAATGTTCATTTTCTGAAATGTTGTGTTACTTTTACGCCGGATGTAATGGGACACACACCTTCCAAAAAGTTCAACTTTTGTCTTGTCAGTCCACAGAGTATTTTCCCAAAAGTCTTGGGGATCATCAAGATGTTTTCTGGCAAAACTGAGAGGAACCTTTATGTTCTTTTTGCTCAGCAGTGGTTTTCGTCTTGGAACTCTGCCATGCAGGCCATTTTTGCCCAGTCTCTTTCTTATGGTGGAGTCTGGAGTGAGGCCTGCAGTTCTTTGGATGTTGTTGTGGGGTCTTGTGACCTCTTGGATGAGTCGTTGCTGTGCTCTTGGGGTAATTTTGATCGGCCGGCCACTCCTGGGAAGGTTCACCACTGTTCCATGTTTTTGCCATTTGTGGATAATGGCTCTCACTGTGGTTTTCTGGAGTCCCAAAGCTTTAGAAATGGCTTTATAACCTCTTCCAGACTGATAGATCTCAATTACTTTGTTTCTCATTTGTTCCTGAATTTCTTTGGATCGCAGCATGATGTCTAGCTTTTGAGGATCTTTTGGTCTACTTCACTTTGTCAGGCAGGTCCTATTTAAGTGATTTCTTGATTGAGAACAGGTGTGGCAGTAATCAGGCCTGGGTGTGGCTAGAGAAATTGAACTCAACTTTCCAAAGCTGTGATAAACCACAGTTAATTTATGTTTTAACATGGGGGACAATTACTTTTTCACACAGGGCCATGTAGGTTTGGAACTTTTTTCCCCTTAATAATAAACACCTTCATTTAAAAGCTGCATTTTGTGTTTACTTGTGTTATCTTTGTCTAATATTTAAATTTGTTTGATGATCTGAAATATTTAAGTGTGACAAACATACAAAAAAAATGAGAAATCAGGAAGGGGGCAAACACTTTTTCACACCACTCTAAGTGTAAAGTCATTATGAGAGTATCTTTTTGAAACAGATCTACGAACCTGTCAAAGTAGGAAGTGGGGCTGTAAGAACACCAATACTCACACAGTAAACCTTAAAAGGCTCACAAACAAAAGCCTCTTCTTCTTTTCGTGGCCAGTAAACCTCACACTTTTTCTAAAAAGGTAAAGAGAGTATTCTGTAAGTGTTCACATTTTAGATTGATCACAACAAACAAATGTCCATATGTCCATCCAACTTCTATAAAACTGCACAAAGCTGATGCACAATGTGGTAATTACACAAGTTGTAAAACAAGGAAAATGCATTTCAAACAGTGGTCGCCAACCCGATCGAAAATAAAAATAGCAGGAAAATAAACACTGAAACTATATGATGCCTTACTAACATTACGTTTTGCAACCCTTGTTTCCCCTTGGTCCCATAGTCGTCTATGCATGATGCTCGTACGTTAAACATACTGCTATCTCTTTGGTCAACATACTAGGTGTCAAAGGGCAAGATACAGCATTAACTTGCTACTGTTTGTTAGCATGGTGGAGGGTCTGTGAAAGAAGGCAAAAACACCTGGACAAAGTGGAAATGGAGTTCAGTCAATGTTTTGGTGAGTTAGGCGTCATGGAAGATATTACTCCAGTCGTGTCAAACCCATTCCTGCTCATTGATACTGAAAAGATAGCAGCCAAATTCCAGCACATTTTTGCATTGGCAAGTGGAGTTGACATGGAGATATTGGATTTGCAAAATGAAATTGAACTGAAAGCCAGATCAAGAGACAGGGACTTTTGGGGACTTGTAAGCACAGATAAGTTTCCTCTCCTCACTGCATGTGCACTAAGAGTGAGTGCTTACTTTGGATCTACCTACCTTTGTGAGATGGCCTTTTCACAGATGAAAATAATTAAGTCCAAGTGCAGGAGCTGCCTTACAGACAGACACCTCACAGACTGCCTCAGACTGGCTGTCTCTAGCTATGAGCCAAACTACAAAGAACTCACTGACAGTCTTCAGTCACAGCCATCACACTGACTGGAGAAACATGACAGTTACAGTTTTGCCTTCTGGTGACAAATTAATGCTCCATAAGGTGGGACATTAAACTGCACTCAGTTTAATTGCACTGACAGAGAATTGTGTTATCATAAATCACAGCTGTACTTTCTAAGATACTAATAGTAAATGCAGTAACTAGAGTTAATTTTCAATTGATAAACAAGGTTAATAATGGTGCGCTACAGGCTCACTTGAAGTGTGCTTTCTTTGTTTTAATATTAAGAAAATATGTTTTCACTGAAATGGAAAGTAGACATTTTGCCTTTACTTTTTCTTTGGAATGAGAATGGAATTTATGTATGAAAAGTCAACATAGCCATAGTGAGGTAAGTTCCTTTTAGTGTTTTACCATTACATTTGCTTCATCTTCCTGTTGCATGTGTATGGCACATTCCACTTCTGTACATATTTGAGGTAGAGCTCCTTTGAATAACTGCTAGCACCCATTGCAATTCTGCTTTCTTTACTGATAATTATAAATACAGTAACTTACATAAAGCAGCTAATAAGCACAAGTTACCAATGTTACTTTATGTGATGTACTCGTTTTCTTACATTATAATTTCCTAAAAGTGAAATCAAGACAGTTATTTTTTGTTTGATATGCTAGTTACAGTGTTTTAGCCTGAATAAAAGCAGACAAGTTTGAAGTACACACTGGACTGTCTTTGTCCCTTTTGCCTCCAGTAGGTAGATCTTGTCTTTCACTATAACTGGGGTCAGGGAACTTGAGTTTTAAAAGGTTGATGATCACTGATTTAAAGTATTTTTAAATTGGCCATTGTAGGTAAATTAGAAATAATGCATTTGTGTAAAGTCTTCTTAGGAAGAAACTAAGTCCAATTTCAGTTCCAAATTTTGACCAGCTATGAATTTTCTGTTTTGCCTTTGTAGAGCTGGAGAAAGATTTGTGTACTGTAGATCAGTGATGAAAGCTGCCTTACCTTTCCCATCTCAAATTCTCGACAGGCCATCACTATGACCTAAAGTCAGAAGGAAAGAGAGAAATAAAATGTACCAAAATAAAGAAGATTTGAAAGTGTGCAACAGGGTTACACGGGTCAGTTTATGTGAAGAATGAAAGCCATCAGCTATTTATTTACCAGTAGAGAGAGAGAGAACAAGAGAACACTGGAAATATGATATCGCTGTGATTAAAAAAAAAAAACACTTCATGGTGTCTCCACTTAAAGGGTGGAAAATACCTGGATGTTGTACTCCCAAATCATCCTCAGGAAGTCCACTACCGTGTGAGGCAGAGGACCCTGAGTGGCAATGTAAGCCCTGGAACCTGACATGCCCTGTATGTAAAACACATCTTGCATTAACTTAGTGCATTTTTACGGTTAACAACATCTCTGCAAACAAAATTACTTACATACTGCGTACAGTACATACTGTCTATGTAGCATATGTGTACATACAACACATGCAATTGCAATTAAATTACTTGTTCATTCAGCAGATCATCAAGAAGCATGCTAACCGGAGTGGTGGCCTAGTTGGTAGAGCATCCGCCCCACAACTGAGAGGCCAGGGTTCAAATCCCAGCTGGGTCATGCCGAAGACCATATAAAAGTGGAACCTCCTGCCGTCCAGCTTAGTGCTCAGGAATAATGGAACAGAGGAGGGAAATGTTGGTTGCCCAGTCACAGTGGGTGCATGGGTCAAGTGTGCTCCCTGTGCCGGTCCCAAGCCCAGATAAATTGGGCAGGGTTGCGTCAGGAAGGGCATCCAGCATAAAAACTCTGCTTCATAAACTATAAGTCTATCGCAGATACATCAATGTCTGCCGTAGTGACTCGTCCAATCCACTTGTAGTGGAAAAACGGATGTTAAAAGAATTAAAAAAAAAATCATAATTCTGTACTGCTCTCTCATCATTCTATACAGGTCCTATGGCATGGAAGCATGGGGAAGTAAATATAAAACAATTACTAACCCAATATTTTTATTTCAAAAGAAAGCAATAAGAATTGTGTGCAGAGCAAATTACTGTGATTCCACCACTCCACTGTTCATTCTTTTGAAAACATAAAATTTTACGATTGAAGAGATATTAAATAATACCAGCTGACTCCAGGTGTCCAGGATTTGTTCCAGTTGAGAATTAACAATTATGAATAAAGAAGACTATTTATTTTACAAAAATCCAAGATAAGAACAAATGTTAAATAAAAAAAAAAAAAGTAAATTTATGAAATAACGCTGGTGATGACTTAAAGTTATGTAACACTCCTGTTGAGTTTAAAATTTTGCAAAAAAAAAAAACAACAAAAAAAAAATGTCAATTAAGACATATAGAGAGTTAATCCCTTCCACAGCATGTGGGACATCATGTGGTGTATGGGGCGGCACCTATCTCCGTTCCACTCACCCTAGGCCACACAGCTACAGTGGGGGGGGGGGGGGGGGTCAGTCCTCTGGTAGCTTTGTGTGTTAACTTTCCTTTCCCCATTCTATTATGCTGAGCACCAAGCTAGAAGGCAGAAAGTACCATTTTCATATAGACTTTGGGTCTGACCTGGCAGGGATTTGAACCCATGACCTCCCAGTTGTGGGGCGGATGCTCTACCAACTAGGCCACCACTCTGGTATATAGAGGTATTTGATAATTTGAAATCAATTTAATTATAAAGTATTTTTGTTATGACTTTGTGGTTGGTTAAATATTTGTATTATGTATGAGGGGTAGGCGTATAAGTGGTTGCTTCTGCCTACACCCTTTCTGTTTGAAATATGGTTGTTCTGTTCATTGTTTTGGGGAAAAAACTCAGCTTGTCTTGCTGTGATCAGACAGAAATAAAATGAGAACGAATGAATGAAGTGATTCATCTGAAGAGGACAGTGTTTACCTTGATGAAACTGGCATTGATGTAGTCTGTGTCATTTTTACTTGTGGTCAACGTGAGCTTCACTCTGCTGTGGTCAACTGAGAGAAGAGGAATAACAGAACAATTTAGTGATAACTGACGGCAATATAACTTTATGACAGAAATAAAGGATTAGATTACATAAAACATAATCGAAACACAATAATACATGTGGGAAATGATATTTTTCTTCCCAGCATACAGGTAGAAACTGACAATACCATAACTACATAAACTCACATATACTGTGAACTGAAATATATTTTGTATTGGTTCAAAAATGATATTTTAATATAGTTACTCATATTTAAATTGCATGCTTTTAAAAATACAGAGGTAATTATTGATTTATTTTATATTTCATTTTAACAATCAGTACAATCAGTACCCAAAAGGACACAGAATGTAATCTTTGGGAGCTAATTGCTTCATAATTTTAATGCATCACACCATCCCTGTTGGGCACAAAACCTCTATCTCCAAAACAAACATTTTTCTGATTAATTTAGCATTTAGGAGATTTATTCACATGGCTTTTCTAATGCTTATCATTGGTTTGATATTAGTAAAACAACATTCAAAAACATGAAGGGCAGCCAATACAATTTATCGATTTATAATTTATAGTTTATCCAAAAACAACAACAAAAAAAAAAGACAAAACATGGAATATAAGATTTGCACCTGACAGCAATGATATAGATCATGTTATGCTAAGCTAAAAATGCATTTTGGATGCATTAATGCTTTTAGTGGTATGATGCAACTCCCAAAGCCATAATTTATCACTGCTATCATCACTATACCACATCACAAATTATCATTCTAATCAAGAGCAGAAGCATGAGCCATGAAAATGTGCAAAGCTTACAAGGAACGATGTCTTTGTAACGGTTTTTCTTAATGTTTTCCTGCTTCTCTGCTGTCTTGGTCAGGAAGGTCTTTTCTGTCCGGTACTTTGTTGACTGACTTTTTAACCTCTGCAAGAAATAAAACCACACACAGAAACATCTGACTGATAATTAGTGTTGGAACAATTAGTTGATCGACTAATTGATTGAAGACTCATTTGATAATCTACTAATAGCCTGTGCACCCCTTTTCATTAAAAATTCTCAAAGTATTGCTTCAGGTTCTGCACTTTTTAAATATTAGATGCTGCGCAAAGTGCTTTACATAGATAAAAACAATAGACACATTTAGTTACATATTTTACATGATACATCCCCACCCCTTCCAACCCTCCCATAAAGATACCCACAAACACACACACACACACACACACACACACACACACATCAACCTCTACTTCTCTTACACAAATATAAAATAAAAGAGACATTGCCCAGCACCGAGGCACCACGTGAAGGAGCAACCATCCTGTGGAGCCCCCCACGCCGGCAGACCACACAGTCCATAACCACAGAGGGCGCCACAAAGGCCGCCCCAACCAGGACAGGCCGGGGCCCACATCACAGCTGTAGGCAGTGGCATAAAGCCCCCACCCACCCAAGCTAGAGCGACCCACGAGACCAACACCCCTGCAGATGGGCCAGGCAGCATCCGGCATGAGGGGCCCCACTGAGGAAACACTGGAGCTAAAACACATAAAATACAATTCCTATTGTATTATTCTTATGCTACCTGTACCCTCCTGGTGACAGGCGCGTTTCAGATGCGCCGCGGCACGGAAATGCAGGTTCATTTACTGTGTCAAGTCAAATTCTCTCGTATGTTATCAGTGATCTGTTAATGTACTTGGCAATAAATCTTTTTCTGATTCTGATTCTGATTCAAGATAAAACTAAGAACACATAGAACAAAGGGAACTAAAGACCCATACTTAAAAACTGAGCTAAGAACACATCAAAATAAGAAAATCTAAAAGCAAATGCAGCTAAGAAGAATGTGAAACAATGGAACATAAATGACTGCTTCGATAACTGTTAAACGGTAATCTGTAACAGAAATAGTCATTAGCTGTAGCCTTAACCTGAATCCTATTTTTCAAAGATATGAGTATGAAAGGTTGCCTTTTTGCAATTGTATGCTGCACAAAGTAGCCTACAGTCCTTTTCAGAGCAAAAAAACACCATTGATGAAGGAAACTACTGATAGATTTTATGAACCCTGAAGTTTGAGGTGCTATTTAGTATAAGAAAACTGACATATTTTATATATGACTTTGCATTTACCGACATGTTTATAAAGTCAAAAGGTTGCTGTTTTACTTCAATTGACCATATCATCAAAGACCTTTTTAAAGGAATATAGTTAAAAGTTAAAAACTAAATCTTACTTTTACTCCCTTTGAACAAAAATCAGTGTCATGATAATTCACAATCGATGACACTTAGAGAAAAATGAATTTCAAGATTTCTGGGTTGTATTTTGAATCTATTAAAAACACTTCATTCTGAATGTCTTTGTCATCATCATGTTCATATTGCAATGTTTGAAAAAAGGGGTTCAAATAAAATTACTCAACTTCCTTTCCCTTTTTTGTCAAAAAAGAAGTTGATTAAAAAGTTGAAAAGAAAGAGAGAAACAGAACAAATCGGTCAACTGATATAGGCAAAAACCTGCCCTTGAGTAGCATTAGCTGACGATCCTCACATCATTTGGAGACAGCCTGACAGAGAGTCTGGAAAATGACAAAAATGCATGTGACTGACTGAATGTATAAATGTCACACGTGGTCACTTTTTTTGTTAATTCAACCAATCATGAAGACTGCAGACCGATTGTGGTTCACAAACTGAGAGAATTCCCATTCCAAAATGAGCAGACAAAAGGTCTGACACTCAAGTCAAACTCAACATCGAAGCTTGCAAGTTAGGACACTGGTCTTTTTGTTCAGAGGCCACTTCTCACAAGCCTAAATAATCTGCTGAAGGCCTTGCAGGCTGTCTGTGCTGTTAACACCACAAAGTACTTTTTGTCCTTTGAGGAAGTGATGCAACAGACCCCTTCCTCTGAGGTGGTAGCAATGTGACAGCACGGTTTGGGGGCACGTGGAGCACATGCATTCTCTTCAGGCACTGCCAAGTCCCCTCATCACTATGGCAGCAGCCGGCATGATGTCATCTTGAGGGAATAGCTGATACTGTGTGTGTGTGTGTGTGTGTGTGTGTGTGTGTGGGCATCCATGTGGTAGTAGCAGCAACTGTTAGTTGTTGTTAGTTACTGAGTGTGACAACATTCGGTTAGGATCCTTCCTCGTCGGCAAGCCAACAGCGACAAGCATCAGTGCAAAGAGGAAGCACACAAACTGTTCACAGTTAAAAGAACAGCAGTGTGGTACTTCCCATAACATGATGTCAATATGAAAATTTAAAAGTCTTAAAGCATATGATCTTTCGTTTTAATTAAGCTTACTTTCAGTTCCCTTAGTAACACCAAACACAACTGTTATGTTTACTGTTTATGTGATAATGGAAATAAAAGAAACTCAATGAATATTCTATATATCTTTAGCTTCTATACTACTCTAAAAAGAATTTTGCCAGCCACTGTTTAAAGTTGACTCACAGTAAACTGTCCAGAAAAGCTATTTGGTTCATCCTTGTCCACAGTCTCCTGCCTCTCCAGCTCATCCAGTAACCTCCTCAGTATCCAGGCCTGCTGCTCCATGGTTGGCTGTGCACTGCCTGGGATGGGGCACCTTTCACAGGCATGTCAGGACACAACGGTCCCTGTCCACAGGTCATGAAGTAGGGTTGCCAAGGCTTAGTTTCAAGGCAGCAGCACGGAAGTCCCACTTCTTTATTGCCACTACAGCACGAAGGAACTATTATGAGGGAACAAATGAACTGTCTTAGAGGAAGCAAGTCAACTAGCACTTCAGTGGTCAGATTAAAATATTGCCCCCCTCCCCCTTTGTCTCTTACTGGGTCCTAAAGTCACACAGATGTTTGATTGCTGTCAAAGCAGACAGAGGGGGGAAACACCTACGCACATTTACAAGACTGGGCTACACATGAACAACATAGTCAGAAAAAATAGCGTCAGTGCAGCCCACAGCTTCTTACTCATCTTGAAAAGCTTTTGTTCATCTACCTTCAGTCCACAGTCACCATTTTTCACAGTTGAAAAGTTACTTTACAAAACAGGACTGTCACAATGTCAGATTTTTCCCAACATGATTATAGTGGCCAGGAAATCATGTTGTTCCACCACAGCTGAAAATTTGAAAATAAATAATAAGTTCTCTATTAGTAATCTTCAGCTTTGCTTATTATGTCTAGGGTGGGTAACAATGATTTCTGAAATCAATTCAATTTCGATTTGAAGGGTTATGATTCACTTCCATTTTCGATTCAATTCAGTATAATTACGTGATAGATATCTCCATTAAAACAATTATTTTCTTGGCATATGAAAGAATTTCTCAGAGACCTAATGCTGTAACTGTACCAAGAACCCTCTGACATGGTGTATCAATTAAATGAATATATGAATGCAAGAGTGCTGCTGCATGGAAGTTCTCTTGTAATCTTCTTAAAGGTCTCTCTCTCTCTCTCTCTCTCTCTCTCTCTCTCTCTCTCTCTCTCTCTCTCTCTCACACACACACACACACACTGAACTTGTGATTGTATGATTTAACTTGTGAATCAATATCTGATTATTCATATGTTTTGGTTTTTTTTAATTTACACACGGGAGGTCCATTGAGAGGCAACCCCTCTTTTTCAAGGATGCCCTGTTCACAACTCACACCTGGGAGCAGCCCAGTACAACCACAGACTAGCCTGAGGCCACTGAGCAGCTGGGCTTAAGTGCCTTGCTCACGGACACTACAGTGGGGTTAATGAGGGTGGGGCAAATACTGTTATTTCATCTGCCCCACCCAGATCTGATCCTGTCAGTCCAAGGATTGCACCAGCACCCCTCCAGTCACCAGCCAACAGGCCTATCCATTAGGCCACTACTGCCCCAAACCAGATTAATCAATGTTTTAAGCCCACCCCTAACTGTCTGCATCGTTTCTCTTCCCCCCCCCCCCCCCCAGTGGGGAGTTACTTTGTGATGGTGATACTGTATCAATTCAGAGACACCAGTATTATGACTTTATTAAAAAAATTATTAATAAATGTTGCAAACACAAAGTTGCCTGTCTAGGTACCTGATTAATGAAAGCACCAAGGAAGCACCAAGGTGCTGTGCCTCGGTGCTTGTGGCATGGTAGCATGGGCGGCTGTAAAAAAAAAAATAGCACTCCGACCTCTACTGGCCCAGGATGATTATTACAATACCTTTTTTTGCTGCGACACTGACAGAAATGGAGAGTTAAATTTGTGTTTATTTCAAAAACAAAGTGTTATTTCAAAATTCTGGCAAATTAAAAGTTGAGAAAATACGGTGATACTATGATACAAGCCTTTAGTTCCACTTAATTTTGACCTGGTGAGCTGAAACAGAGAGGTGGATGGACAGACAGACAGACAGATACACACAGCCACAAACAGACGCACTAACCGATTACTGTATGCCTCTGTTTCACCGAGGCATAATAAAAACAAATTGACTTTTCAGTCCTTTAGATGGTGCTAAATGCTCACTGTCTGGTTAGGTCAGCACAGCCAAGGAGAGATTCCTGAGATCTAACCAAGAGTTGAACAAGACAAAGATCGGGATGGAAAATCACATTATATGGTTTTTGAAATACTCAGCACATCACAAGATCTCGTTAATATCGTATTGTGGCCCAAGTATTGTGATAATATCGTACGACGCGGCCTCCAGTGATTTCCACCCCTACTACACTGTATCAATTTTTTTCTCCAATGGACTCTAAAACGCAGCCAGATAACTAACATACAATATACTGTATGTACAGTATATTACAACACAATATTAATGATCACATTTTAAAATATTGCAGTTATCATCAATATCTGGAATATTGTGACAGCCCTATACATGAGGACTGACATATGAGGACTCAATTTTTTGACATCTCAATTTAATTAATTTCGTAATTTATTAAATGGATAAGCCGTGTCATTTTCAGTTTCACCATGTAAATTCAAAGTACAGACATTCAGCTGATGAATAACTAGAACACGGTATCTTATACAATATTTCCTTACAGTGATCAGATGTGATAAAAAGAAATTGCTAAAGTGCATTGCATTAAACATGTGTACTTGTAGCACAGTGACATCTAGTGATGTTCTGATAAAGTTGCAACGGCACCATTTTGGCCCAACAGTTTAGTGATTTATAAAACCACCTTTGACCTCCTAATGTTTTTTAAAGGACAGACTCAGAACAGTTGTCCCTTTGGTCAACACTAATGTCATGAAATCAGAATGATTTGACATTAATCAATATCAGGCTGAAGTTGAGGATATGCTGTTAAGGAACTTGCAGTTTTTGATAAATGTTTTAAAATGTACAACCCCTGGCAAAACTTGTAGAATCACCAATCTTGGAGGATGTTCATTCAGTTGTTTACTTTTGTAAATAAATAAATAATAAAAATAAAATGATGACAGAGACGTCACAAAACTATTTTTATTCCAAATGCCATCCTTCTGGCTTTAAGAAACATTTATAAAAGAATGAATGAAAGTTGTTGTAGTCAATTGCATTTTTTAAAATTAAATCAAGCAGAGGAAAAAAATATGGAATCATTAATTCTGAAGAAAACATCACAGAATTCAAGATTCAAAGATTTTATTTGTCAATCCTACTATACGTACAGGACAAACAGGAGAACTGAAATGGTGTTTCTCTCTCTCTTCAGTGGTGTGCACAATATAAAAAAGAAAAAGGAATAATGGCTGGAAAAACATGTACAGTAATGCTACCTGTAATACAAATGGCGACAAAAGATAGACCCAGACATCCCATAGTGCAAATAAAGATAAATGATAAACGATGAGACCCAGCAATCTTATATACAGAAAAATAGAGCAGTAATACTCGTAGTACCAAGTTCAATGTGGTAGTTGTAGCGTGACCTTGAGTTCCAATTTATAAAATTATTCTTTGCTGAAGAATTTTTTTTTCAACTCAAAAGTCTGGCTTTTGAGACTGCTTCTCTCACCCAAGAACTAGAGCTGTAACCCTATCCATCAGCCATAAAGTGGAAGTTAATCCCTTTCTCCAAGGCTCTTTGGCAAAAGAATGTTCTAATTGACAGTTTTATTGAGCGACATAAACCAGATGGGGAGGCCAAGACTCTCCAGTAAACAACAAGTTTCACTGTGCCATCTGGTGGACGAATCAGGAATATTTAACTTTTTTCCTTTGCAGTGGAATTTATGCCTTATGGACTATGAACTGACTCATATTCTTTCTCTTAAGACAGTATCTGCCAACAAAGACATGATTGAACTCTGGAGACGGACAATATGGGTTTCAAATGTCTTATTGATATGATTCAATTTGATATGATTGTGATATCGTGTGTGGGCTGCACGGTGGCGCAGTGGTTAGCACTGCGGCAGCACAGTTTACCCTTGGCCGGGGGATCATGGGATCGTGGGTTCGATCCCAGCCCCCGACCAACAGTGATCTGTGTGGAGTTTGCATGTTCTCCCCGTGTTTGCGTGGGTTTACTCTGGGATTTCTCCGGTTTCCTCCCACATGCCAAAAACATGCAGGTTAGGTTAATTGGAGACTCTAAAGTGGCCCTAGGTGTGAATGTGTGTGTGAATGGTTAAGGGATAGCGCCGTATCGTGGCTGCTTCATCCATCTAGGTGGTGGATGACCCTCAATTTCCCCTCTGGGGATCAATAAAGTATACTAAATCTAAAAAAAAAATATGTTCTGCTATTTTCAAGAAGAAATTCATGTTTGCATGCTTACTATCACAAATTAATTGCAGTTACAAGGTAGATGCATTTTATGCTGTCTTATTATTAAGTAGAATATCTTAGTCACTAGAGTTTAAGGAATTTATGCTTTATTCAGCAACATACTTGAGGAGGATCTCACTCTCAGATCAAATGTCTCTTTCTCCCCCTCCTCTCTTCTCTGTTCTGCAGGAGTCCTTAGCTGCACTTTAACTGACCTATAGAGTTCAAACCTTCACTGCATTACCCTTTTTAGGTTGAGTTTATTATCCTTGCTGGAAAAACCTCAAATATAATTGGTCCAACTCAGATTTCATGAAGTTTTGGACCATCCGCCACCACTAGAGAAAACTAGAGTTTTATTGCTCTTTGTTCAGAGTCTGGTCTGGGGCGTTGGCCAAAGCTGTAAGGAGCCCCCTTCTGCTCTCCAATTTTTCTCCTATCTTTTTAAGAAGGGCCCAGAGCCTGTCAGACAGACAAGAGTTCAGGGTCCTGATGGCCTGATGAACAAAGCTGTTCTGCAGTCTTGTGGAGCGGGCCCGGAGGCTCCAGTACCTTTCCCTGAGGGCAGGGGACTGAAAAGGGAGTGTGAGGGGTAGGAGGTGTCACTTGCAAAGTTGATGGCTCTGCGGGTGAGGACGACATCTGAGAGGGGGGGCAGAGGGGCACTGATGATCTTTCTGGCTGCTTTCACTGTGCGTTGTAGTGTCTTCCAGCAAAAGGCGGTGCACCTTCCATACCACACCATGATGCAGCTGGTGAGGATGCTCTCAATGGTGCCTGAGTAGAATGAGCACATGATGGGGGGGTGGGACTCATGCTGTCCTCAGTTTGTGGAGGAAATGGAGGTGAGTTTGAGCCTTCTTGGTCAGTGATGTGGTGTTGTTGGACCAGGTGAGGTCCTCAGAGATGTGCATCCCCAAGAACTTGGTGCTGCTCACCCTCTCCACAGCTGCTCCATCAATGATCAGAGGGGGATGCTGTGTGTGTCCCCTCCTGAAGTCGACCACAATCTCCTTGGTTTTTCCCACATTCAGGAAGAGGTTATTGTCTTTACACCACTGGACCAGTTGTCTCACCTCATTTCTGTGGTTGGTCTCCTCATTGTTGGTGATGAGGCCCACCACCGTTGTGTTATCCAAAAACTTGATGATGTGGTTGGTGTTGTAGGCTGATACATAGTCATGGGTCAGCAGGGTGAAGAGCAGCGGGCTGAGCACGCAAGCTTGTGGGGGCTCTGTGCTCAGTGTGAATCACCCTGTAATTTGCAGTCCCATAACAAACACCTGCCTCAAATTAAATCTGTTATTTAAAACTATAGCTTTAAGATGGTGTCATAAACTTGGGTTTGGTGGTCCCAAACCCAGTTCTGATACTGAGGCTTTTGTGTCTTCACATTGTTTATTTTCCATCAGGCGCTTCAGGGACCCCTTTGGGTCCTCCGCTCCCTGACAGCTCAGCCACGCCCTCTCCTCCTGTCAGTGTCACCAGCTGTTCCTCATTATTGGGGTTTCCCTTAGGCACGCGCGCACGCGCACACACACACACACACACACACACACACACACACACACACACACACACACACACGCCTCCATTCATCTCCAGTCACATGCTCAGACACTCACTCATGCACACTTGTTTTCTATTCAGTCCAGCCCATGCACGTTCTCACCGGCGGTCTCTTTCCTCATTAGTATTGTCATTGCTTAAGCTCTGTTTGAGTGGGAAGAGATCGCCAGATCATTGCGCGATATACACAGTCGCCGTTCCCTCTGTGTATGTTAGCCTCCACTCCCTACTTGTTACTTTCAGCCTGACTGTTTAGTCTTTTCTAACGTTACCTGCCTATCGTTGGTTACCTGGTGTTAGTGGCTGTTCCTGCCTTGCCTGCTCTCACCAGACAGCACGGACTGCCTCGGACCGCTCCAGCCCGTAAGTTTATGCTTGCCTTTCCCCTTGTGCCGTTCAGCTGTCCTGCGATACTAGGCATCCTCTCCCTTGGGCTGTTGAGCGTCTGAGAGGCGTCCCTGTTTTCCTGGTGTCCTCAATGACTATAATCTCATCCCTCTGTTTAGTAATCATAACTGTTTGCTGGACTGAACTTTATTTGTTTGTTCTATAAAGTGCATGCAACTACTTCTGCACATGGGTTTTAATTCCTTCCTCCGTGCGCTGCGTAATGGCGCACGGGGAATCATAACAGAAGGTATAACATCACAGAATACAGCAAAAGATGCTGGCTTTTCCCAGTTAGCTGTGTCTAAAATCTCGATCAACTACAAACAACCAATAGGTCAAGGAAGACATCAAAGTGTCAAGACAGAAACTTGAAAACAGAAAATGAGTCAAAAATGGATGGAAACTGGAGTCAATGTCTGTGACCAAACTAAGAAATTCCCTAAAGGAAATAGGATTTATACAGAAGAGTAAATTTAAAAAAACAAGGTTACAGTTTGCTAAAGAAAAGCAATCATGGACTGTGGATGAGCGTGATATTTAGGGACGAATCACAAGTCTGCCTTGACCAAGGTGATGGTGCTGGAGCTTTTGTTTGGTGCCATTCCATTGAAATTTATGAAGATGACTGCCCGAAGAAAACATGCAAATTTCTCCAGTCACTGATGATATGGGGCTGTATGTCAGGTAAAGGTATAGGGGAGATGGCAGCCATTACATTGTCAATAAATGCACAAGTTTACATTGAAATTTTGGACAGTTTTCTTATTCCATCAATTGAACAGATGTTTGGTGATGATAACATCATTTTCCAGGATGAGAATGCATCTTGCCATAGGGCAAAACGCATGAAAACTTTCCTTCAAGAAAGATGTTTAATATCAATGGCATGGCCTGCAAACAGTCCGGACCTCAATCCTATTGAAAATCTATGGTGGAAATAGAAGAAAATGGTCCATGACAAGGCTCCAACCTGCAAACCGGATCTAGTAACAGCAACAAGAGAAAGCTAGAGCTGGACTGATGAAGAATATTGTTTGTCAATACTTAAGTCCATGCCTCACAGAATTCAAGCTGTGATAAAAGCCAGAGGGGGTGCAACAAAGTACTGGTGGTGTAGCATTTTTTTCATGATTCCATATTTTCCTCAAAATTGAGTGATTCCATATTTCTTTCCTCTGCTTGATCTAAAAAAAATTGCAGTCAACTAAACTTTCATGCTTTCTTTTTTGTGTTTCGTAAAGCCAGGAGGTTGGCATTTTGAATTAAAAAAAATGTTTTGTAACATGTCTGTGATAATTTTTTAACTTTTTTTTTTTAACTGAATGAACATCTACATGAGTGACGATTCCTTAATTTTTTGCCAGGGTTGCATTGTAGTATCGAGGACAGAAAACAGTCATCAGACACAAAAATCATATATATGATTATAATCCTAATGAACTCTAGTTAAGAAAGGGAAGCATTTATTTATTGCACATATTAACTTTAGTCAATAAGGTGAAAAGCCAATTGTGTGAGGTAGTAAGCTATTTTTTCTTAATCTGTGCAGTGCATCCTGTGTTGAAGGTCAAGCAACATCTGAAAACCTACAGGAAGCAACGCTTGCCACAGTCAACTTCTACAGCTTCCTGAGTTATTACTGTGAACCATTTCCAGTAAAGCATGTGATACCAACATGAAGACAGTTTACCTGGTTTTACTTTTTCATGGTAAGTGAGATGATGCTTTTATTAAGTGAAAATAATGGTAGGAGTACTTGTTTATTAACAAATTATTAATCACAGTTTCATCTGTACAGAATTTAACAGTAATTTAATATTTATAACTAACATAAAATATTAAAACTTAAATGCCATATAAACACATTAAACATCCTTCAGCTACACTTATGTCACTATAAAGGCATTTTAGCACAAAGAAAGTTCTTTCAGACGTATTTATTACAAGCATTTTCTTTTCATGATTTTCTTCCACATCCTGAAATCATGATTTATATTTGATCATTTTAATTCAAGTGGCATGTAGAAGCAAATATTTTTAGATTTTACTTTTTCCCATATGACTTTTTTCTGCTTAAAATTGTTAACACTGAAGCAATTTGTTTTTTTTTTAAATGCATTGCACATGATTTTTTTATGTTTTTGCATTGAATGCTGTGGCTAGAAATTTAATTTGATTAAATCCACATAGTATGAAAATCTAAAGGAAGTGTACTTTTCTTGTTGCTGTGATTTTTGATCCTTATTCACACCACTTGACTTTCAGCCAGTCTTCAGCTTCAATGTGGCAAAAGAGAAATCACCACATATGTTGGAGGTGAATTCATTCTTAAATGTACGTATGACACAAGTATGTTTCAGTTCAGTAAAAAGTACTGGTGCAAGGGGGACTCCAGACATGCTTGTGGGATTTTGCTGGACTCAGACAATGTTGCCAAAACAAAGACGTCCCAACTAATAGATGCAGTAACACGGGGGCTGTTTGTGAAAGTAACACATCTCCAGTTTAAAGCTGCAGGAGTGTACTGGGTTGGGATTGACAAAATATATGCTGATATCATGACTTCAGTTAAAGTGGTTATCACTGAAGGTAAGAATAATACATATCCTTCATAGTTTCTAATATGAGTTGTGTTTAGTATGCCATATGTAATCAGTGTTTTTAAAAACATGACTTCCTTTCTTGTTTCAGCACCAGTATCTAAACCCACACTTCGGCCACTGAGTTTTTTAGCGGGCAGGCCCACATGCTGGGGGAAGGCGGTGACTGTACGCTGTAGCAGTGCAAAGGGCACAAGCATTCACTATGCATGGTATCAGCAAATTCAACACAAAGCCTTCCTGATTCATCAGTCCTCGGATTTGTGCCTGCACTGTGGCACCGTGGAAAATGACAGTGATTATTACTGCACCGCAAGTAATGACATAAGCAGTGAGAAGAGTGATGTTGTCTCTGTGCAGGTTCTGGTGCCTGCACAGAGCAACTGCATATATGCTGTTCATATACATGGTAAGAAAATAAGTAGATTTTGTACTGAAGGGTTATTGCAAACTAGGGATGCTCCCATCAAGATTTTTTGTCTCCAATCAGAGTCATTTAGTCACAATCCAATTGTGACACACATTCTTGTAAATTACACACCATTAAGCACATTCAGTCATTTAAAAGATCAATGCCATATAATTGCTTGACACCTCAATAGAGTATTCCACACAGCAGACATGTTGGCAAAACTTTCCCTGCTGCAACTCTGTATAGCTGTCATGTTATGGGTAATATAAAACTGATGGAACACAACAAAGACTTGAATAGAGACGATAAACCCAGTGACCCCGATACCGATTGAATCACAAGCCATGATCGGCACCGAATTCAATGCTTGAGATTGGATCAGGACAACCCTACAAACAAATGAAAAGGGCACATAATGGCATGAAACTTGCATCTGTAATCAGAATCAGAATCAGAATGAGATTTATTGCCATTGTTCATGTAGTACACAAACTAGGAATTTGTCTTGGTGCAATGCTGCAACATTAAACATGGAGTGGCACTAAAGATAAAAATAAAAAACTATGCATGCAATAAAAGGTAGAACATGAATAAGTAATACTAATCTATGCAATTTTTAAATATATTAACAAGCAGCAGATATTGTGGCGTTCCACATAGTGCAGTCGGTAGTGCAAAAAGAAAACAGTGATAATTGTCATGAGTCCGGTTGAGCTGCTGTACGTGGTGCACGAGAGTCTAATAAGTCACTTAGTGTTCAGCAGTCTGATGGCAGAGGGGAAGAAGCTGTTCACGTAGCGGGAGGTTTTAGTCTGAATGGACCGAAGTCTTCTGCCTGAGGGGAGGGGGGCAAACAGTGCGTGTCCAGGGTGTGAAGGGTCGGCTATGATCCGACCTGCACACCTCCGGGTCCTGGAGATGTACAGGTCCTGGAGGGATGGGAGCTTGCAGCCGATCACCTTCTCAGCAGCGTGCACAACGCGCTGCAGTCTTAGTCTGTCCCTGGCGGTGGCTCCTGTGTACCACACGGTGATGGAGGTGGTGAGGATGGACT
The DNA here is from genome assembly GCA_020510985.1 of Pholidichthys leucotaenia. Taxonomy (NCBI): domain Eukaryota; kingdom Metazoa; phylum Chordata; class Actinopteri; order Cichliformes; family Pholidichthyidae; genus Pholidichthys; species Pholidichthys leucotaenia. The sequence goes on from CM035843.1 coordinate 267,150,840, forward strand.
CGATGATGGCCGTGTAGAACTGCACCAACATCTTGGTGGGTAGCTTGAGCTTCCTCAGCTGCCGCAGGAAGAACATCCTCTGCTGGGCCTTTTTGATGAGGGAGCTGATGGTCGGCTCCCACTTGAGGTCCCGGGTGATGGTGGTGCCCAGGAAGCGGAAGGAATCCGCAGTGGTGATGGGAGAGTCTGTGAGGGTAAGGGGGGGCAGAGGGGCTGTGACTTTTCTGAAGTGTTCAGCTGCAGGTTGTTGTGGCTGCACCAGGACGCCAGCTGGGCCACCTCTCTCCTGTAGACGGACTCGTCGCCGTTGGAGATGAGCCCGATGAGGGTGGTGTCGTCCGCAAACTTGATCAGCTTGACAGACTGGTGGCTGGAGGTGCAGGAGTTGGTGTACAGGGAGAAGAGCAGGGGGGAAAGTACACAGCCCTGGGGTGATCCGGTGCTGATGCTAACAGAGTCTGAGACAGTCTTTCCCAGTCGCACATGCTGCCTCCGGTCCGTCGGGAAGTCGGTGATCCACCTGCAGAGGGAGTCAGGCACGTTGAGCAGGGACAGCTTGTCCTGGAGCAGAGCGGGGCGGATGGTATTGAATGCAGAGCTGAAGTCCACAAACAGGATCCTGACGTAGGTTCCCAGGGAGTCCAGGTGTTGCAGGATGGAGTGGAGGGCCAGGTTGACTGCGTCATCCACAGACCTGTTGGCTCTGTAGGCAAACTGCAGCGGGTCCAGGAGGGGAGTGGTGATGGTCTTGAGGTGGGGCAGGACCAGGCGCTCAAAGGACTTCATGACTACAGAGGTGAGCACTACAGGTCTGTAGTCGTTAAGTCCAGTGATCCGTGGCTTCTTGGGGACAGGGACGATGGTAGAGGTTTTGAGGCAGGCCGGCATGTGGCATGACTTCAGGGAGGTGTTAAAAATGTCTGTGAAGACAGGAGTCAGCTCCTCCGCACAGTGTCTCAGGGTGGAGGGAGACACGCCGTCCGGACCGGGGGCCTTGCGCGGGTTCAGTCTGGAGAACTGTCTGTGCACGTCCCGCTCACTGATGGCAAGGGCAGGGGGGGAGGAGGGGGGGCGCCTTTGATGAAGTGGGGACCATGGAGGCAGTGGCGCTGGGGGGAGGGGGGAGTTGGACACAGCTGATGAGGTGTCAAAACGGGCATAGTGTTGGGACAGTCTTTGACAAAGGGCTTTGTCATCCTGTCCCTTAGAAGCCTGAGGCCGATAGTTGGTGATTTGCCTCAGTCCTCTCCACACAGAAGCAGAGTCGTTAGCAGTGAACTGTTGCTGGAGTCTCTCAGAATACACAGATTTAGCTCTCCTCAGCTCTCTGCTAAACCGGTATTTGACCTCCCTGTAGCAGTCCCGGTCTCCACTTTTCAACGCTGCTTCCTTCTCCTTCCTGATCTGTCTGAGCTTAGCTGTGAACCAGGGCTTGTCGTTGGAGTAACTCACCCTGGTGCGCGATGGAAGAATGCTCTCCTCACAAAAGTGGATATATGAGGTCACAGTGTCCGTGTACTCATCCAGATCATGCATGGCTCCTTTAAACATGTCCCAGTCAGTTATTTCCAAGCACGTGCGTGGCTCCTCCCCAGCTTCACTGGTCCATTTCCTCGTAGTGCTCACAACAGGTTTTGTGAGCTTCAGTCTCTGTCTGTATGTGGGAATCAGGTGGACCATCACGTGATCAGATAGTCCGAGCGCAGCGCGGGGAACAGCGCGATACGCATCCTTAACTGTAGTGTAACAGTGATCCAGCGTGTTCTCTCCTCTGGTGGGGCATTTAATAAACTGTTTGTACCGGGGGAGTTCGTGGCTCAGGTTGCTCTGGTTAAAGTCGCCAACCACAATAACCAGAGAGTCCGGGAAAGTCCGCTCCGCTTGCTGAATGTGATCCGCGAGCGCGCGCTGAGCCTCGCGCACGTCCGCATCGGGCGGGATGTAAACAGCGGCCAGGATGAATGAAGCAAACTCACGCGGGGAATAAAATGGCTTGCAGTTGATGAATAAATATTCCAGAGCGGGAGAACAGTGTTGGGAGATCACAGTTACATCGGAGCACCAGCTGCTGTTGATGTAGAAGCAGACTCCTCCGCCTGTGGCCTTGCCGGAGAGCCCCGTGTCGCGGTCTGCACGAAACAGCTGAAATCCCTCGAGCAGGAGCGCGCTGTCCGGTGTCTTTTCCTTGAGCCAGGTCTCAGTGAAGCAGAGGGCACACGAGGTGGAGAGGTCCTTAAATCGCATCAGCAGTCTCAGTTCATCTACCTTGTTATAAAGAGAATTGACGTTGGACAGAAAGATCCCAGGCAAGGCCGTGCGCGTGCCTCTCCTGCGAAGCCGCACGAGGGTGCCCGCTCGTCTTCCTCTCTTTCGCCGTCTCACTTTTTGGGCTAAAAAGTGAACCAGATCGGCGGCAGGAGCCAAAAAAACTGGGAGTAGGTCCGTGGGAGTGAAAGTCCTGATATTTAGTAGCTCTTCACGGGTGTAAGAGCAGGCAGACACACAACTGACGAACAAAAACAAACAAAAAAAAGTGCAGCGAAGCACCATGGCGACCACTGTGGGCGCCATCTTGGATCAGATGTTTCAGTATCTTCACAAATTGTACATGATTCTGTCACTATGAGTGAGCGGTTACGGTAAGTGAGGGTAGGTGGGTAGGTAACTAATTAAATTTAGTCAAGTACGTTGGCTCAGGTAACTTTTTCACAAAATTTTACTTTCATGAGTAGTTCTGCTATAATATGGGTTTTGCTGTTACTTCAGTTCATTTTTAAGAAAAAAACTGCACTTTTACTAATTTTAATTTGTTTAATTTATTTATTTTGTTGATACTAATTTAAACTGAATGAAAATTAAGTTTTTCATGGCATCAGATATGATTTTTAAAAACTTTTTTGGCTCAAAATATATTTGATATATTGTTTTTTATATGATTTGGATTATATGGTACATATTTAGTCATATGTTTTTTCTTTTACTAAAGAAAAATCTAACAACTTGGCAAAAGTAAAGACACAAACTTGTGAGGGGAAAAATAATAAATTTATGAGAAAAAAAGTTGCACATTTCTAAGTAATGTTGCAGTCGAGACCATACCAAGACCAGAGTTTCCCAAGACCAAGATCAAGACCAAAACCAAGTGAAGACCACTGCCTACGAAGGTCTTAGTCTTGGTCTAGACTTGGTCTGGGTCTTGTTCTTGGTCTTGAGAAGGTCTTGATGAATTCTCGACTATAACATTAAAATAAGGAAGTAAATCTATTAAAAAGAACTACTAAATATATAAGAAAAATATTAAAACTTTAGGAGACTGCAAATTTATGGGGAAAAAGTCCCAAATTTATAAGAAAAAAAATACTAAATTTATAAGGAAAAAGACTCAACTTTATAAGAAAGTGAAAAAACTATAAATTGGCAGGAGTAAAGTCTCTATTTACTACTCAAGTACCTTTTTCATCTGATACAGTGGATATCAAAAGTCTACACACCCCTGTTCAAATGCCAGGTTTTTGTGATGTAAAAAAATGAGACCAAGATAAATCATTTCAAAACTTTTTCCACCAATATGTCATGAGCTCCCCGTGCGCCTCTCCATGGCGCATGGGGAGAAAGGGGTGAAAGGACAAGGATTTAAAGTGTGACATAGATATCTGGGGTATTGATATAATGGAGCACACTTGCCTGAACTTGGGCTCCACCGCCGTCCAGGACTCCGGCGATTTGGGGTGCATAGCCTCTGTCGTCGCGCTTGGCGCTGTGCCCCTGTTGACCTCCTCCGGGGCCACCAACGTCCCGTCATCATCAGTGGGCAAACCTGGTGATGGCAGCTCCTGCCTGGTGACTCTAGTGAGGGGCTCGGCAGACATGGGAGAGAAGGAAAGGTTAGGGTTGCCGGCAGTGGCAAAGCCCGGCGAGGGGAGCTCAGGCGCGGCCAAGAGCCGCTCCTGACTCTCTTCCCCAAGAGCTAGACAAGATCTCTCGATCAAAGGCAATTGAATTACAGGAGAGACAAATTGCCTATGCTCGAGCTCTACCGCCGTCCAGGACTCCGATGCTGTCAACAATGACAGCCCGGGTCCTGTCAGATGGGGGTCTGGTCCGGGGGATGACTCTGCTGTAGCGGTCCCCGCAGCAGATGTGATGGTGACAGCAGTCCTATTAACTTCCTGCAGTAGCTCCAACACAGGGGACTTCACCAGCGTGGCTGCAGGGGGACCTCTCCGTGCTGGCTCCGGGAAGGGATTGTCCGGAACCACCGGCTCCTCCATTGTCTAGCGGCTCTGTTCTTGGATCGACAGGCACTCAGGAATAGAAGGAGACACAGGGGGAGTGGAGGATAAGTTTGCTGTTGCAGCCGGAGGAGAAGACCCAGCGGACTGCTGAGACCGGGCCTCTCCCTCGGGAGACAGACAAGGGTTTTTATGGGTTAACTGAAAACACACTTGCCTGTCATCCCGGCGTTCGACGTTCTCAGTTGTAGCAGGTGGATTGTTGTCCCTCTCCATGTCCACGGAGTTTTTGGCCCCTTCCCACAGTACCGATGACTCTCTTGGCGTAGCTGCAGGGGACCAGCTCCGTGCTGGCTCTAGAGCAAAATCCTCCGGGGTTCCTCAGCTCCTCCAGGAATCGACGGGGGAACACAGAAGAGACAAGGAAGTGGTTTACCTCCGCAGCTGGAGGGGAGGACCCAGTGGACTGCCGAAGCTGGGCCTCTCTTCCGGGAGACAGACAGTGTTTATTATTATCATGTTTAATAGCATGAAAACACACTTGCCTGTTTTCCCGGTGCCCGATGTTCACAGCTGGGGGGAGCCGGCAGTCATCCTCATTCACATCTGCGCTGGCTCTGGCTCCCCCTCTGGACGATGGAAGAGCCGGCTCAGGAGATGCGGAAGTGGGCGTGGACAGGGGAACCATGGCCCTCTCGGAGGCTGGAAAGTCGTCGACAGCCGAAGGAATTAATTAATTAAATCACCCTTTATTGTCATTCAACTGTACATCCAATCATGTACAGTAGAACGAGATTATGTTTCTCCCGGCGTCTCCTCACCGGATGATGCCGTGGTCTGCTCTCCGGAACTGATTGTGCTGGAGACAGAGGAGGGTCGGGCGAAGAGTCCCGAGGAATGAAGGCCTGCTGATCTCTGGGTCTCCGTCTCGATGCCGTGAAGAACGTCAGCCCAGGGAAGGAACGCTGGAGCGAACTCAGTCGCTAGCAGGTCAGCGAACTCGGGGTAGTCCCACAACCCGGGATAAGCCTCCAAAACCTCCATAGCTCCACCCAAGCGCTCCAACTTCCTCTTCGGTCCTCGGGCAGCGAGGGCCCCGTTGACGAAAGTCTGGATATATTTGGCGGCCCATCTCTCCTCAATCGTGGGCAACTTCACAGCAACAGTCTCCACAGCAGACGAGATGGTGGTGTCAGTCCGACGCTCCTCCTGCAGTGGCTCCAACGCTGGGAAATCCTCCAGCGTGGCTGCAGGGGAGCCTCTCCACGCTAGCTCCGGGAATGGATCATCTGGGGCCACTGGCTCCTCCACCGTCTGACTGCCCTGACCTTGGGCCAATTTGCCCTCAGGGAGAATGGGAGGAGACACGGAGAGGGGAAAAAATGAATTAATATTTGCAGCCAGAGGACAGGACCCAGCAGACTGCTTAAACTGGGCCTCTCCCTCGGGAGACAGGCAAGGTTTGCAATTAGATGGAATGAAATGAAAAAACACTTGCCTGTCACCCCGGCTCCCGTTGTTGACAGCTGCAGACTGTTGGCAATCACCCTTCTCCGTGTCACTGACTCCTTCAAAGGGTTGTAGAGGAGCTGGCTCCGATGACGCGGAGGTGGGTGTAGCCGGGACAATCTGGGCGACTGGAGTGATGACGGCCGCCGAAGACGAAGGGGGCTTCCTCCGGCGAGGCTTCCTTCTCCTCACGGGCGGTTGGAGCACCAGATAGTCCAGGATTTTGAGCACACCACCCGGCTGCAGATAATCAAGGCCGATGCACTCCGGATTATTAGGAAACGAAGGCAGTGTAGCAGCAGGGGGCTCGAGCGCTGGGAGCTCCTCACTCGACCTCATGCATGGCACGGCGAAGATATCCTGGAGAACCTTGGTCACCTCTGGATGGTCCCACAGGCTATCCCGATTTATCACTCTCATCGCCGTATCCCAAGCCCATTGAGCTGTCTCGGATGAACAGGGCTCCAGCGTCCGCAAGAGTATGTCCTCCAGCAGACAAAGCAAGCGCAGCTCCCTCTCCAGTATCTCAGCCATCGGGCCCGGACGCAGGTGAGTGGAAACGAGACAGTCCAAAAATGAAAAAATGATTTGTGTGGGTGTAACCCGCTAAATCCTTTTTACGGCTGGATTATTCTGTCATGGGCTCCCCGTGTGCCTCTCCATGGTGCACGGCAAGGGGAGAAAGGACGAGGATTTAAACGCTGGGTTACACCACACACATGTTTATTAACACAATATATACAAACACAAAACAGCTCGGATACGCGTAGAGTTCTCAAGGCTGCCCAACACACACACTGGAGGAATACAGCGGCGGACAGCGCACAGACAGATACTCACAGTGCGGGGGCAGGCCGAGTAGTCACGGCGATGACAGCAAGCAAACACGGATACAGTCCTTCCTGACGTGACGGTTAGATTGGGATGAACGACCATCCAACAAGCACAATATTCCAGCGGCATTTGTCTAGCAAAGAGCTGCTTTTGTACAAACACCGCTGGCGTGGCAAATTGGGAACACGAGCGCGGGAAAGATGATTACCAGGGCGAACAGCTGACTGTCAGGAAGAGGTGGGCGTGGCCGGACAGGCCAGAGTGGCAGCTACAGGCAGGAATAAAAACGGTGCACGGACATGAAAACAAGAAATCAAAACACAACTCCACATAATAAACCCACTGCCTGAGCCACCAGGATCGATCAGAACCGAGCCCACAGGAAACACGGGCTCGGTTCATGACACAATAATGTGACCTATAACCTGTACAACCCAATTGAAAAACAAGCTGAAATCTTTTAAGGGGAAAAATAAAAAATAAAAACCTACAACAACCTGGTTGCATAAATATGCACAACCTGTTATAACTGGGGATGTGGCTGTGTTCAGAATTAACGAATCACATTCAAACTCATGTTAAATGGGAGTCAGAACACACCTGCCACCATTTAAAGTGTCTCCGATTAACCCCAAATAAAGTTCAGCTGTTCTAGTAGGCTTTTCCTGACATTTTTGTAGTCACATCTTACAACAGAAGCCGTGATTCACAGAGAGCTTCCAAGGCATCAGAGGGATTTCATTGTTCAAAGGTATCAGTCAGGAGAAGGGTACAAAAGAATTTCCAAGGCATTAACTATATCATGGAACACAGTGAAGACAGTCATCATCAACTGGCGAAAATATGACACAACAGTGACATTACCAAGAACTGGACGTTCCTTCAAAACTGATGAAAAGATGAGAAGAAAACTGGTCAGGGAGGCTGCCAAGAGGCCAACAGCAACACAAAAGGAGCTGCAGGAATTTCTGGCAAGTACTGGCTGTTTAGTACATGTGACAACAATCTCCCATCTAGGGTGGCAAGACAGACGCCTTATCATAAGAAGAAAAACATCCAAGCCCGGCAACATTTTGCAAAAACACGTTTGAAATCTCCCAAATACATGTGGGAAAATGTTTTATGGTCTGGTCTGATGAAACCAAGTTTGAAGCAGCTGATCCCCCGGGAGGTGGAGCAGCTGATCCTCTGGTGCAGCCAGAACCATCTTGAACTTAACCCAGCCAAAACGGTGGAGATGACTGTGGATTTCAGGCGACACCCCCCTTCATTCCCCCCACTCACCATCCTCAACAGCACAGTGTCCACTATGGACTCCTTCAAGTTTCTGGGAACCACAATCTCCCGGAACCTGAAGTGGTCCTCCCATATAGACACTGTCCGGAAAAAGGCCCAGCAGAGGTTGTTTTTTCTGCGTCAGCTCAAGAAGTTTGATTTGCCTCAGGAGCTGCTGGTTGTCTTCTACACCGCCATCATCCAATCTGTCCTCTGCTTTTCCATCACTGTCTGGTTTGGATCTGCCACTAAACAGGACAAGACCAGACTGCAGCAGATCATTAAGTCTGCGGAGAGGATCATTGGTACCGACCTACCCTCCATTGAGAACTTATATCGGTCCATAACCAGGAAACGGGCGGGAAACATCTGTGCTGACCCATCACACCCCGGCCACAAACTGTTTGAACTTCTATCTTCTGGTCGTCGTTACAGATCACTGAAGGTCAAAACCACCCGTCACAGGAACAGTTTCTTTCCTTAAACCATCACTCTGATGAACTCCTAACATTCACCTAGTCCTACCTGTTGCTGTACTCATGACTTTTCATCCATTATTACATTGCACATAACTCTCACACTGCTTTTTACTTCATTCACATTATATCACTGAATCTGAGTTCACATTGAAATACTGTGTGACTGTATATTTTTTCATATATTTCTGCAAAGTGTGGTTAGTCTGAGTAAATAACTGCATATATTCCTGTATATATTTGCATCCTTTTATAGAAACGTGGACAGACTGTAATTTACTGTACATACTCTGTTGTCATTGAATCCTTATTTAAATCCTCCACCTGAACAACGAGAGTAAGTTTTTAGCCAAAGTCAAATTCCTTGTATGTGTTGTGCATACTTGGCCAATAAAGCTGATTCTGATTCTGAACTTTTTGGCCATAATTCCAAAAGGTATATTTAGTGCAAATGCAACACTGCTCATCACCAAAAGAACACCATACCTACAGTGAAGCATGGTGGTGGTACCATCATGCTGTGTGGCTATTTTCTTCAGTTGGAGCTGGGGCCTTAGTCAAGGTGGAGGGAATTATGAACAGTTCCAAATACCAGTCAGTGTTGGCACAAAACCGTCAGGCTTCTGCTAGAAAGCTGAAGATGAAGAGGAACTTCATCTTTCAGCACGACAATGACCCAAAGCAGACATCCAAATCAACAAAAGAATGGCTTCACCAGAAGAAGATTAAGGTTTTGGATTGGCTCAGCCAAAGTCCAGACCTGAATCCGATCGAATATCTGTGGAGTGATCTGAAGAGGGCTGTGCACAGGAGATGCCTCGCAATCTGACAGATTTGGCGCATCTTTGCAAAGAAGAGTGGGCAACTATTGCCACATCAAGATGTGGCACGCTGAGAGACTCCTACCCAAAAAAAATTGAGTGCTGTAATAAAAGCCAAAGATGTTGCAACAAAGTATTAGTTTAAGGGTGTGCATATTTATGCACACAGGTTACTGTAAGTTTTTTAATTTTTATTTCTCTCCTGAAAAGATTTCAATTTGTTTTTCAGTTGGGTTATACAGGTTACAGGTCACATTAATGGTGGAAAAAGTTTTGAAATGATTTATCTTGGTCTCATTTTTTTACATCATAAAAACCTGGCATTTGAACAAGGGTGTGTAGACTTTTTATATCCACTGTACTTGCTTACTCCTAGGCAAGTAATTTTTGTGTGACTACTTATACTTGAGCAACTGACATCATAAGGTAATGCAGCTTTTCTGAAGTACAATTTCTGGCTACTGTACTCACCTCTGTTGCTTGTTAGAAACAGTAAGGTTTAGTAAGTTTAGTTTAGTTTATTGGTTTATTTGTCAGGGACCATGTACAAAAAAAACATTAAGCACAGGGTAAAGATGCTCTGTACCTGATTATAGCATTCTCACTAATTTCCATCTGTAGTCCCTGATAAACAACCGTATCATACTTTGTTTTTATCAGAATTGGTAGAGGACACAATCCAAAATGAGAGGAAACCATAAAAGATGTTTGAGAATAGACTGAGAGTTTTTATATCTTCAATAGGACATAGTATCATAGTCAAGTTTCCATTTTTGCTTGTTTGTTTGTTTTTCCACACATAACTCCAAATGCAAATGTTTTAAAGATTTAATACACTTTAACAATCTCTAAATCCTCACTAAAAATTATTATTATTAGTGTAATGATATATTTGGACTAAGGTTAGGTATGTTGACATTAGCATAGCAAACCTTACTAGCCTAAAATTTAGAGGAAAAGTCTATTTGCCATATATCACCAATGCTGATTTTTTTAAAACTGACACAAGACATTAAAAATATACTGAACATTATTAAATTTCAAAATAATGAACCAACTATTTAAATCAAATAAGTCTCTTCCAACAAGTTGAAAATCCCTCCTCTGAAATCACCTTCAGCCACTACATTTCCCACAATGCATCTAGACTTGCAGATTCTACAGAAGTGGCTCATACTTCACCTTTAAATGTATTGCACATGTTACTATAAAACTGAAATTTGATTTTAATGGTAATTCCTTATGGTGTATAATGCATTAAATATAAATTTAGTTTTTAGTGTCTTTTAGGGCGCAATGTGTAGTGTCACTTTGAATCTCCAAAAATGTGAAATTTTAATGATTCATTACACTGATATTAACTCAATTGACAATATTCCAGTAAAAAGAGAGGTTAAATATCTAGGTCTGACAATGACAAGGTTGCTTGTTGACAGGGAAAACCTGAACATCACTCCTAGACTGAATGCAGTCCAAAAATCCCTAAATCACTGGCTAATCTGAGACCTGTCTCTACTGGGCTGCATTCTTCTTTCTAAAACAGAAGGTCTGTCTAAACTTATTTATCCCTGTCACTCTTTGTATCTACCAAAAACCTAGCTGACTAACTCTATTATCTTTAAATTCATTTGTAAAAATAAAAAAGCACCCCCCCGGAAAACCATCAGACGGTTCCCCTCCAGAGTACCTTCTTCTCTTCACACCCAGGAGTGGCCCGTGCGCCATCCAAATACCTCCTTCTCCGGCTTGGTATGCCACAGCTCGTTGGGATCTCGCCATGAGCCATCAGATAGCTGAAGGTCGCCATCCTCCCGGACCGCTACTACCTGCAGCCGCCCCTGGTCATCCTGTCGCTTGCGTTTGCCCAGCACTCCTCTCAACCGGGCCACCTCTCTGGGTCGGACCACATCAGCAACCCCCAAAGGAGCCCAACTCGGCTTCCAGTGTCCCTGAGTGGCATGTCGTTTTACCGTGCCAGCCGGTCCTGCCCCACTCGCTTTCATTTTGTCTGCCGGTGAAGCCGTTGTAACCCCCTGCTCCTCGGTACCTCCCAGCCGAACTCCAGAAGCAGAATGGGCCAGCCACTCGGCTCCATCTACTGTCACAGGCGTCCCACCGTGCCGCCCAGTTCCCTCAGGAAGGGTTACTTGGGCTGTGGCACCGGAACCCTCCTGCAACGGCCCTGGGTGGGGTCGGTTCTGCTCATCTTCCAGAATACTAGGCCAAGGTCCCATACCGTATCATCCAGCACCCGTGGAACCAGTTGGTCCCACAAGCCACGGCTCGACCACTCCTCTCCAACACCACTGGTAATGGTGAAGCCCAGTCCATAAAAAAGGTCACAGCCCATAATGTTCTCGCCGCTGGCGGTCACCACAAACTTCAGGTTGGACACTACTGCCGATTTGTACCAGGCCGTAAGTTCCACTGACCCCACCGTAGCCAACCTCTTTCCACCATACCCACACAGTGGCGCTGAATGACCTCTTATACGGTAATACGGGAAGAAACTCCTCACGGTGGGTCAATTCAACATGGACCTCACCGCGCCCGTATCAATCAGCAGCGGCACCTCCACTCCGTCCAATTTCACCATACGGTATGTACGGCCATCGGTGCTCGGGAAGATGGTGTGGATAACTGTGGGAGTTGGAGCGGGGGAGTCTACTTTGCGTTGGCTCTCCCCGCTCAAACCTATTACAGGCCCTGGCAAAATGATGCAGAAGTCCGCACTTGCCGCAGCGTCTTCCTCTTGCCGGACGCTCTTTAGCTTTATAATGGTGCTTGGTGGACTCACAACCCAAACACCTGGGTGATCCTGGGGTGGACCTTATCTTCACAGCAGTAGCATACTCCTCCTCCTCCTGCTCGCTATCATCGTTGTCCGGGTCCACAGCCTGCGCCCTAGACTGTGATTCAGATTGGCGAAGTGTAGCTCTCTCACTGAGGTCACGTGAAAATTTGTCCGCTACTTCACATTATTGAGCTATCTCGACAGCAATGGCTAATGCTAATCTGCCGGACTGTGTGATGAGCCTCGACCTCGCTGCCAAGCAAAGTGTGTGCTCTGCCAACTGGTTGCGGACCATCTCATCCTCCAATGCACCAAACTGGCAGTCCCTGGCCAGCTGACGCAGGTCTGCAACATATCATTGCACTGACTCACCGATCGGCTGGCAGAGCTGCTGAAACTGGATCCTCCAGATAATGATGTTCTCAGGGGCGCAAAAATGTTGTGCCATTAGCTCAACAACGTCCTCGAAGCTATCACTAGCACCTGAGGTAGCAAGGATATGCTGTCCTTCCATACCCAAATTATGAACCAGTATCGCCCAAGCCTGCATCTTCTTCAGTTCACCAAGGTTCAGCGCCACCAGGTAATTCTGGAACGTGGTGAACCATCTCACCCAAGGGACCAGCGGCTCGCCGGGAAGCTCCACAAACGGTCGAATAGTAGTGACTCCCGCCTCCATACTTTTACCCTTGTCGCTAAATGTTATGTCGGTGACTGAGGGTGAATGACGAAACCAAGGGGGAACTGAACACGACTTTATTGCGGACCCACACAAGTGATACAGATGCTTCTGTCAGGCAGAGAGGTGGTCAAAGAAACCGCCCTGACAGCCCTCTTATACCCCGGGTAGTGACGGAACCAGAAAGGTGGAGCCACCACCCGTGTTACACAATAGTACGTCCTGTGAACAACATCACAGTACCATATCCCAAATAATATTTTTAAGAAGGTTGGGGGGTTTGAGTTTTTGCTTAAATGTGACTATGAGGTACCAAAAGTTCCCTTAAAACTATCCAACTTCCACAAACTAGTATTAGAGTATGGAAAAATGATATTTACTCACAGTTTTTCTCCACGTAATCATTGTTATGGAATAACAGGGTCATCACTATTAACAGGAGATCAATCTTTAAACCTGAGTGGTATAATAATGGTGTTCTTTTTGAATGTCATTTATTGGATTCTAGAGGAGACTTCTTGTCTTCTGACTATTTTGCTCAAAAAATAATTTTTTCTCCTTCACGAAAGATGCAAAGCTGTTCCTACTCCCTTACTGCAGTTGATCAAAAATTGTTTAATTTACTCTCAGATTACACCTTCTCTAATCTCCCTGAGGATAGGTCATATTAATTTACTTGATAAGAAATGTGACAATAAACTGGTTAGTCTCATCTATAAACAAAAGCTTTATGGGGACTTAAATTTCTGTTATGTAAGGGATAGCATTAATTCTTCCCTAAAAAGGAAGTCATTTACCTCATATCTTTCTTATCGCATCCCTCCTAAAGTAAAAGAGACCCATTTTATAATAAAATCTGCTGTTAGTAATTTTATGTCTAGAAGATTTCATTTTGAAGTTGACCCTTGTTTCTGTTCTTCTGAATGTGAAACTACTGACCATCTCTTTGTAAAATGTCCTCTTGCTCATCATTTTTGGTCCGATATTTATGCTTGGTTGTCTTTAAAAATTGATAGTATCTCTATGTCCACTGCTTTTGATAGTATCCACTTCATATACGGTTTGGACAGAAATATCTCATATACTGTCAATCTTATTATTATTTTATGCAAATACCACATTCATTGCTCAAAGTGGAATGGTGCTACCCCCTCTTTCAACTGTTTTATGAATAGTTTTACTTGCTTTTTCAAATCTCTTAAATCAATGACTCAAATGAATAAGAAAGCCAAACAGATATAATCTTGTAATTCCCTGCTCTTTTGATATGCCAGATCTGCCTTGCCCTTTTGTGCTGCTTTTGGTGTTACTCTTATTTACTTTTTCTCTCCAAAGTTGTTCTTAGGTTTTTATATCTACTGGAATGATTTTTTTTTGTTTGCTTTGTATTGTTTGTTCTATGGCAGCACATGGGGAAAACATAATTGTGTAACATCTTAGACAAGAACAAAGAGCAGAGGTTCCCTGGTGAGACAACAGGGAAGTGTGAAGGATGAATGAAGTGAATGCAGTGTAACCTTTTGTGTGTTAGAAACTTCTAGAGGAATGGTAAAGGATTAAGGAAGTGAATGCAATGTGACCTTTTGTGTGGTAGAAGCTTCTAGAGGAATGCCATGTTATTTAAGAGAAGAGTCTCTGCTGAGATGTCATTCTGTCTATGCTTCTTGTGTGAGATGTGTAATAAATCGTCTGAGCCAAATCCGCCTCGTTATTTACACGCTCCACACTGGTGACCCAAGACGAATCATGGAACACGATGAAAGATCCCCGGAGCCAACCTCGATGGGAACCCCCAGCCACGCATGTGCTGTTGCGATCAAGCTACCGGATTTTTGGCAGCACAACCCGCGCTCCTGGTTCCACCTAGTCGAGGCGCAGTTCGCCCTCCGGGGGATATCGGCGGATGACACAAAGTTCCACTATGTGGTCGCAACGCTTGACGCCCGCACGGCTCAGCACGTAGAGAGCCTGCTCGATCAGCCACCAACCGGCGGCAGGTACGGCACGCTGAAGGCTGCGCTCATCCAGCACTACACACTCTCGGATGGTGAGAGAGCAGAGAGACTCCTGACGCGGACCGGGTTGGGAGACGGGTCGGCCATAGACCTGATGGAGAAGATGCTGAGGTTAAAGGGCACAGACGACGACCATTTTATTTTTACCCACCTTTTCCTCCGGAATCTTCCGTCAGTGGCGAGAGCGACCCTGGCCAATTCGCCGTTGCTGGCCAAGCGGGACAATCGTGCACTAGCCCGGGAAGCAAACCGGATCATCGTCGCCATCAGGGAGTTCACGACCATTGCGGCAGCGATGGAGCTCGGCGCGACGACCGGAGGAGGCGAGGAGCCATCGATGGCAGCAGCAGAGCCACCAACGGCAGCAGCAGCGGGGGCCAAGGAACGCGGGGGAGACACGCTTTGTTTCTACCACCGCTGCTTCGCAGAGAGGGCACACAAATGTATACCACCGTGCCAATTCAAGCGACTCAGGAAACGCCAAGACCGGGGATCGGTAGCAGCCGCGACCCTCGGGGAGGAGAACAAGCTGCTCTACTTGACAGACACACGCTCGGGGAGGCATTTCCTTGTGGACACCGGTGCCCAGAAGAGTTTCATCCGGCTGACCTACGCTGACCGGCTGGCAGGATCTAGCGGCCCCGAGATAGCGGCAGCAAACGGCTTGGAGATTAAGACCTATGGTGAGAGGACTCTACTCTTGTCTCTACACGGCCGTACATTTGAGTGGACTTTTGTCATAGCAGCATTGAATTTCCATATACTGGGGGCTGATTTTCTGTGTGCACATGGTTTGTTGGTAGATGTCGCTAACAGACGCCTAGTTAATGCACTGTCCTTTGACTCGCTCCCCTGTACAGCTCGAGTGACCCGGCCAACAGCACAAGCCAACGTCACAGCTACATGCGGTAAGTTCCACACACTGCTCACTCAGTTCCTAGCACTCACTGTCCCGACGTTTTCGGCAGCCATCGCTAAACACGGGGTGGAGCATTTTATCACCACCACCGGGCCACCCGTTTTTGCAAGACCTCGGCACTTGGATGCAGCTAAACTGGCCATAGCGCGCGAGGAGTTCGCCAACCTGGAGAGGTTGGGCATCATCAGGCGCTCAAACAGCCCATGGGCTTCCCCGTTACACATGGTCCCTAAAGCTGAGGGTTCGTGGCGACCTTGTGGGGATTTCCGCAGGTTGAACAACGCCACAGTGCACAACCACTACCCAATTCCTCACATTCAGGATTTTTCTGTTCACCTTGCTGGAGCGCGCGTTTTTTCTAAAATATACCTGGTCCACGGTTACCACCAAGTCCCAGTGCGCGCTGAGGACATACCCAAAACAGCGGTGATAACTCCGTTCGGTTTATTCAAGTTTTTGCGCATGCCATTCGGGCTTAAAGGGGCTGCGCAGACGTTCCAACGCATGATGGATGCAGTGCTGCGCGATCTCCCTTTCGTGTTCGTCTACCTGGACGATATCTTAGTAGCCAGCGCGTCCGAAGACGAACACGAAACCCACCTCACGACGGTTTTCCGGAGGTTGGAAGAGCATGGGTTAATAATCAACCCAGCGAAATGTCAGTTTGGGGTGACGGGGATTGATTTTTTGGGGCACCGCGTCTCTCCTGAAGGAGCGGTCCCGCTGCCTGACAAAATGCGCGCAGTGGCAGATTTTCCCCGGCCGCAAACGGTCAGGGCGCTACAAGAATTTTTGGGAATGGTGAACTTTTATAACCGTTTCCTTCCCCGCGCAGCGCAGCTCATGCAACCACTGTACGATGCGCTCAAAAAACAGAAACCCGCGGATAGGGTCGAATGGACCCTGGAGCGAGAGCGGGCGTTCTCGGAAGTCAAAGCAGCCCTGGCAAACGCCGCATTGCTGGCACATCCAGACCCAACGGCCCGTATAGCGCTCACCACTGACGCTTCAGATGTGGCCATGGGGGCTGTCGTGGAGCAGCGCGTTGCCGGGGCTTGGCAGCCGCTCGCCTTTTTCAGCAGGACTTTGCGCGACAGTGAACGTAAATACAGCGTGTTCGACAGAGAGTTGCTGGCTCTCCACCTGGCCATTCGCCACTTCCAGTTCTGGCTGGAAGGGTGCAGTTTCACCGCGTTCGTTGACCACAAGCCGCTAACGTTCGCGATGGCCAAGGTTGCAGAGCCGTGGTCAGGCCGGCAGCTGAGACAGCTGGCTGCGATCTCAGAGTTTACCACCGATATTCAGCATGTGTCGGGCAAACTGAATGTAGTGGCAGACTGCCTCTCGCGCGCCGTGGTGGCCCCGGTCTGTGTGGGGATAGATTACGCAGCCATGGCCGCAGAGCAGGTTAGTGATGCGGACGTGCGCGCGCTCCAGTCTGGACCAACAAGGTTAAGGCTGGAGGGCAGGGTGCTGCAGGATGGCATGCCCCCCCTAATCTGCGATGTCTCCACGGGTCGCCCATGTCCCGTGGTCCCGGCTGTGTGTTTGAGTCGGTTCACTCTTTGACGCACCCAGGAGTGCGCGCGTCGGTCAAAATGGTAGGAGAAAAATTTGTGTGGCCAAGCCTTTGCAAACAAGTGAAAGAGTGGGCGGCAGCCTGCGTGGCGTGCCAATGAGCCAAAGTACACAGACACACGAAGGCTCCCTTGGAGCCGTTTCGCATTCCGGCTAAGAGGTTCGACCATGTCCACGTGAACCTCGTGGGCCCCCTCCCGCCATCACAGGGGTACACGCACCTCCTGACAATGGTGGACCACACCACGCACTGGCCAGAAGCGGTTCCGCTGGCGGCAACCACGGCTGAGGAGGTGGCACGCGCGTTTTTAACAGCATGGGTGGCGCGTTTTGGAGTCCCGTCGGACATTACGTACGACAGAGGCCCTCAATTTGTTTCCGAACTCTGGTCAACAATGGCCCGCAGCCTGGGTGTCACAATTCACCGCACAACCGCATACAATCCACAGGCTAATGGGTTATGCGAACGTTTTCATAGATCATTGAAAGCGGCTGTCAGGGCTTCACTGACGGATGCAAATTGGGTAGACAAGCTACCGTGGGTTTTATTGAGGTTACGTTCCACGCCTAAAGAGGATCTGGAAGCTTCCCCGGCAGAACTCGTTTTTGCACAACCACTCCGGCTGCCCGGGGAGTTTCTGCCAGATAATCCTGTGCCGGGCAGCTCCCCGTCTCAGCTGTTGCAGCGTAGCATAGACACAAGCACGCTGCCGGGCTCTGCCCACCACAGTTTTCCGCGCGTTTTTGTGCCTAAAACTTTGAAAAACGCGGAGTTCGTGTTTGTCAGACACGATGCCCACCGTCCTCCATTGCGCCCACCCTATGATGGACTGTTCAGAGTGCTGAAAACAGGGGATAAGCATTTTTTACTAGATTTGGGGGGTAGGAGGGAAAAGATTGGCATAGACAGACTCAAACCCGCTTTCATGGTGGCGGACGAGCAAGTGCTGTTGGCGAGGGCCCCTCGGCGTGGAAGACCCCCACAGGGAGCTCCCCAGAGAAAAGATTCCCCAGAGCACCCACACGGACAGACAAAAAGTTTTCCCCCCCAGACATCAACCCCCCAGCATGACAGCGCCGCGGAGGCGGTGAATCCTGGTTACAGCAGATACGGGAGAAGACTGAAGCCCAAGCAGCATGTGGATTGATGTTTAATGGTTCTATCACAGCATACGGACTGTTATTCTATTGTTCTATCCAAGATGCTCGGGGGGTGGTATGGCGGCACATGGGAAGAGCATAATTGTGTAACATCTTAGACAAGAACAAAGAGCAGAGGTTCCCTGGTGAGATAACAGGGAAGTGTGAAGGATGAATGAAGTGAATGCAGTGTGACCTTTTGTGTGTTAGAAACTTCTAGAGGAATGGTAAAGGATTAAGGAAGTGAATGCAATGTGACCTTTTGTGTGGTAGAAGCTTCTAGAGGAATGCCATGTTATTTAAGAGAAGAGTCTCTGCTGAGATGTCATTCTGTCTATGCTTCTTGTGTGAGATGTGTAATAAATCGTCTGAGCCAAATCCGCCTCGTTATTTACACGCTCCACAGTTCCTGTCATCCAATTTTGGATCGACCTCGGATGGTCAAATGCTCATTTGCTGTTTAAAATTGCACCCTGTACCCACCTTATTTCTGGGGGTGCTGTTGTAGGAACGATTATGGGCAGAACTTCCGGTTTTGGCTGAAGCAGTGTTAAATCAGTCAGCAAGAGTGAGTAGCAGGGGCATTTAATATAGCGTTTTTAAAAGTTTTTCAAATTCATTTTAATATATATATATATATATAGTCCATTTTGTGTCCATCATTATGCCTAGGAAGGCGAGGCCGAATACAGTTTAACAAAGAGTTTATTGAGGAACACACAGAGCACTTACAGGTAGCATACAGCACCCTATCCAGCAGTCCATTGCGAAAGAGGAAGTGCTTCTTCTTCTTCTTCTTCTTCTTCTTCTCCTCCTTCTCTCAGTTACTGGCGGATAGCAAACAACTGAAAGGTGCATACCGCCACCTACTGTACAAGAGTGTGTAATATTATGTCATCTGAGCCAGACCCCTAAAGTCTATGAATGAATGAATGAATGAATGAATTTATTTCGGATAATACAGTACAGGTTAAAAGAAACTGTATAATATAACAACAAGGTCAAATTAGACAAAGACTCCTTCTACTAAACAATTCCACGTGAGTTATCCGAAATGGGTCATGGCTGAAGCCGCAGCTTATATTGCCCACCCATATGACATATTACCCTCTATGACTTAATCCTGTGTTATTTAAAAAAGAGAAAAGAGCCTTTCTCGTGATTCTTATTGTCTCTCCATCTCCATCTGTTCCCAGAATCCCAGTTAAATTCCATTCCCTACCGGCCTCTTGAACTTCATTTTCCATTATCTGTCTTTCATTTCCGTATTTGTGACAGTGTAATAAGATGTGCTTGACATTTTCTTTTACTCCACATTCTCTACATTTGTCACTTTCGCTTTCCCCCGTGGTGAATAAAGTGCCGTTTAAACCTGTGATCCAGCGGTTACTGTGCTTCTTCTTCTTCTCTCGGTTACTGGCGGATAGCAAACAACTGAAAGTTGCATACCGCCACCTACTGTACAAGAGTGTGTACACGTCGCTGCTCTTATACTCCGGCCGACGTCACCACCAGAAGGATGGAGCGCTGACCCCCTTTATTCCCCGGTATTTCCCTGGGCCGCCATCTTGCTACTGTAGTCTTTATTTACATATGTAACATGTCCCTCCCCCTTGGAAAAATGCAGGCACACAAATAGCCCACCCAGATTTATCACCCGAATCGCACTGTAACAGGGAAAAACAGTATGTACTTTAATCATAAACAAAATCTATCCACTCACACAACAAAGCTTGGGAAGCCGCATATACCACTGGCGCCCCCTACATGGCCAGGCGGGCCACTCTGCCGCCTTAAATTTGCCATCCCGAAACAATAAAAATGACCGTGTTCTCCAAAGAATAAAATAATCCCAGAACAATATACATATCCAAACTAGAAAAAGTAACAGTATTTCACCCAATACTCTCTTTACTGGCAGCCACCCTCCCAATACTCCCACTCTCATCAGAGCATGCAAAACACACATAACCCGTGTTGGGGAATAATTTCCAAACACACACTCATAACAATAATAACACTAGAAAAGCACTCGGAGAGCGCAGACCTCCGCCAAGCGCCACAGTTCCCCCCATACAGTGTTTGTGTGTACGTTTTCAGATTCCTTGACCATGAAAACATATGACTAGCAAGTGGATTGACAGTGATAGGATTAGTTGTTCAGTAGTTATTCACGAAAATGACATTTTCCATAATGGCGGCCACAGTTCCATCCATACAGTGTTTGTGTGTACGTTTTCAGATTCCTTGACCACGAAAACATATGACTAGCAATTGGATTGACAATGATAGGATTAGTGGTTCAGTAGTTATTCACGAAAATGGCATTTTCCGTAATGGCGGCCACAGTTCCCCCCATACAGTGTTTGTGTGTACGTTTTCAGATTCCTTGACCACGAAAACGTATGACTAGCAATTGGATTGACAATGATAGGATTAGTGGTTCAATGGTTATTCACGACAATGGCATTTTCCGTAATGGCGGCCACAGTTCCCCCCCATACAGTGTTTGTGTGTACGTTTTCAGATTCCTTGACCATGAAAACATATGACTAGCAATTGGATTGACAACGATAGGATTAGTGGTTCAGTAGTTATTCACGAAAATGGCATTTTCCGTAATGGCGGTTTTCTTCTGGACGGTGATCCGGATCATCCCCAAAATTTAATCAGTTCTTCCTTGTACCATTTCCAACAACGCCTGAAAGTTTCATTGAAATCCATCCAAAACTTTTTGAGTTATCTTGCTAACCAACAGACAAACAGACAGACAAACCCCGGCAAAAACATAACCTCCTGGCGGAGGTAACCAGTAGAGCATAGCCAGTAGTACCAACTAATATACACGGTGACTAGTGGCCTAAACACTTAAATTCCAAACACAATACTCCGGTCCACAGTCACTTCATCCTGCAGATAGATGCTTCCCAGAATCGCCAACTCGTGGGTCCTGGCCGGAGTCCTCCAGTCTCTCATACTCCGGAGGTGAACCGTGTCGGGTCCCCTTTGCCACTGACCAGCCCGGCTTGCTGCTGCTCCAACATTCTGCTCCAAACAGCACCTCATTGCTGTCTCTCCAGGATCCTCCCTGGTTCTCCCATCGCCCACGTTTCAAACAGAATTGACCCAACCAAGCTCCCGCCCTGGAATGAATCATATTCCTGATACCCAGGGGAGCTCCAGGTCTCACCAGATCCATCATCCATGGGGGGCCCTCCTATTTACAGCTGGTCAGACGCCCACCCCGGCCTGAGGCCCAGTCCAAAGACCATCTGTAGGTACATTCTGACAACGCACCGTTCGGTCTGACCCCGAGAAGCTTTCGCGCTGCCATCTGGGTGCCGCCGTTCAACCCGGGGACCCCGCCATGCCGCTCCGCTCCCACCTCAAGGGCAGCCGGAGTACCAGTACCAGGTCCGTCATGGGGAGGAACCTTCCCGCATTTTACCTCGCTGTCCTTAGCCTCTCTGGCCCACTCGTCGTTCTGCACCACATCGTAGTCCACTGTTCTCCAAGGGAGGAGCCACAGGTCACTGGACCACTCTTCACTGATGTTGTTGTTGATAGAAAAGCCCAGTCTGAAAAACATATCACAGCCCATGACGTTGGCTCCCGTAGCTGTTACCATTAATAGGGCATCCGCCATGCACCGAGACCCGTACTCCGCCTTCATCGTCACGAATCCCGCAACAGTGATCCTCTTGCCTCTGTAGCCATAGAAGGGGACCGTCGTCATCTGAATGTGGTATCGGGGAAACAGTCTCTCCACTGTCAGCAAATTGAGCACCGAAGCCGCCGCTCCCGTGTGCACCAGTATCGATACCCTGACTTCGTCCAGCAATATCGTGCAGTAAACCCGGCCGTCTTGCTCCGGTGACACCGCATGAATAACAGTAGGGGACCTCGTGAAGGGGACCGTCTGCCTGCCATGTTCCCCACGTCCAAAATTCCTGCAGACCCTCGCGAAGTGGTGAAGCGAGTTGCATCTCACGCAGTGCCCGCTCCTTGCCGGACACCCTCTGGATATATGACCATGTTGAGCGGACTCCCAGCCGAGGCTTCTCAGCATGCCCGGGGTGGACCTGATCTGTGGGACAGAGACATCCTCTTCATCCTCGACATCCCTTCTAACAGGGTCCGCTATCACTGCCTCCCAATGAGGATCAGCCCCAGCTGAGGATGTCCCTCTTCCGACATCCCTTGTTGCTCTCTCAGTTGTCTCCTCCTGTTGCACCACCTTGACTATAGTGTTCAGTGACAGTTTTCCCAGATGAGTCATAAGTCGTGACCAAATCGTCAAAACACAGGTGCCCACCGCCAACTGGTCCCGGACTGTCTCGTCGCGGAGGCTCCCAAACTTGCACTCAGCTGCCAGCCGCTACAGATTCTTCACAAAGCCGGACACTGACTCTCCTACCCGCTGGAGGCACTGCTGCAGCCCAGTGCATCCCATGACGACAACTTCCGGTGCATGAAAGTAGCGCACCATCAACTCCACTACACCCTGGAAGCTGGCAGCGCCCTCCAGCATTCTAAGAAAATTTTGGCCTTCCTTGTCCGACGTGGGTACCAACACAGCTCTCACCCATAAACTTCCCAACTCACTGAGGTCGAGAGCCGCCAGGTAGCTCTCAAAAATGGAGAACCACCCAGGCCAAGACACAGGAGGCTCCCCCGGAAATGGCCGAAACCTAGCCCTCACACGCTCCACAACCCTTTTCACCTCGTCGCCAAATGTTGTGTCCATCATTATGCCAAGGAAGGTGAGGCCAAATACAGTTTAACAAAGAATTTATTGAGGAACACACAGAGCACTTACAGGTAGCATACAACGCCCTGTCCAGCTGTCCACAGCGAAAGAGGAAGTCCCTGCCACTGCTCTTATACTCCGACCGACGTCACCACCGGAAGGATGGAGCACCAACCCCCTCTATTCCCCGGTATTTCCCTGGGCTGCCATCTTGCTACTGTAGTCCTTATTTACATATGTAACAGTCCACATACATGTTTTGCACTCAAGTGGCAGCTAATTTCAGCACTTGTAATTTTTTGTATTTTTTGAATGTTTTGGCATAGTTCTGGTACTTGTTGCTGGTGTTCATGGTTGTGCCATAGACTGTATACAGTGGTGTGAAAAAGTGTTTGCCCTCTTCCTGATTTCTCATTTTTTTTTGTATGTTTGTCACATTTAAATGTTTCAGATCATCAAACAAATTTAAATATTAGACAAAGATAACACACATAAACACAAAATGCAGTTTTATAAATGAAGGTCTTCATTATTAAGGGTAAAAAAAAATCCAAACTTGCATGGCCCTGTGTGAAAAAGTGATTGCCCCCCATGTTAAAACATAAATTAACTGTGGTTTATCACATCGTTGGAAAGCTGAGTTCAATTTCTCCTGCCACACCCAGGCCTGATTACTGCCACACCTGTTCTCAGTCACATCAAATCACTTCAATAGGACCTGCCTGACAAAATGTAGACCAAAAGATCCTCAAAAGCTAGACATCATACTGTGATCCAAAGAAATTCAGGAACAAATGAGAAAACAAAGTAATTGAGCTCTATCAGTCTGGAAAAGGTTATGAAGCCATTTCTAAAGCTTTGGGACTCCAGCGAACCACAGTGAGAGCCATTATCCACAAATGGCGAAAACATGGAACAGTGGTGAACCTTCCCAGGAGTGGCCGGCTGACCAAAATTACCCCAAGAGCACAGTGGTGACTCATCCAAGAGATCACAAAAGACCCCACAACAACATCCAAAGAACTGCAGGCCTCACTCCAGACTCCACCATAAGAAAGAGGCTGGGCAAAAATGGCCTGCATGGCAGAGTTCCAAGACAAAAACCACTGCTGAGCAAAAAGAACGTAAAGGCTTCTCTCAGTTTTGCCAGAAAACATCTTGACGATCCCCAAGACTTTTGGGAAAATACTCTGTGGACTGACAAGACAAAAGTTGAACTTTTTGGAAGGTGTGTGTCCCATTACATCCAGCATAAAAGTAACACAACATTTCAGAAAACGAACATCATACTAATAGTAAAATATGGTGGTGGTAGTGTGATGGTCTGGAGCTGTTTTGCTGCTTCAGGACCTGGAGGACTTGCTGTGATAAACGGAACCATGAATTCTGCTGTCTACCAAAAAATCCTGAAGGAGAATGTCTGGTCATCTCTTCATAACCTGAAGCTGAATTACACTTGGGTCCTGCAGCAGGACAATGATCCAAAACACACCAGCAAGTCCACCTCTGAATGGCTTAAGAAAAACAAAATGAAGACTTTGAAGCGGCCTAGTCAAAGTCCTGACCTGAATCCGAATGAGATGCTGTGGCATGACCTTAAAAAGGCGGTTCATGCTCGAAAACCCTCCATTGTGGCTGAATTACAACAATTCTGCAAAGATGAGTGGGTCAAAATTCCTCCACAGTGCTGTTAAAGACTCATTGTTGCTGCTAAGGGTGGCCCAACCATTTATTAGGTTTAGGGGGCAATCACTTTTTCACACAGGGCCATGTAAGTTTGGATTTTTTTCCCCTTAATAATAAACACCTTAATTTAAAAACTAATATTTAAATTTGTTTGATGATCTGAAACATTTAAGTGTGACAAACATACAAAAAAAAGAGAAATCAGGAAGGGGCAAACACTTTTTCACACCACTGTATGTCACCAGAATGAAGGCTACATGAAGTAAAATAATAAATAAAAAATAGTAACAGTTGCTTCCTAAGGCTTAACGATTTAAGAAAGATATCAAAAAGTTGTTTTTTTTGGGGGGGGGGGGGGTTGCATTCATTGCACTGCCTTGGAACGATATGGACTGGCAGCTTCAGCATGATTTAATTTTTAAATTATCACAAAATATAGATCAATAAATTTTTGAATAATTGTCAGAAAAGGTCTGTACATGTTAAGTTAAATAAGCATTCAGGGCATGACAGCAGCATGAGCATTTTAATTTTATGGTAAAAGGAACAGCTGTCGCTGTCTGTTTTACCCCGACATTAAAACACCCAAGCACGGTGTTGTGGTTCTTTGTGGCTCTGACTAGATTCTATGTCTGCTCTAAGGCAAATCTGATTATGTCCAACATCTTCGAACAGAATATATCTGACTTTATTGTGGTGGAGACATTGATATATCTCAGAGCTTTTATTTGTTTACAGCGTTAGCATCTTAACAGCGGTGCTAACTAACGGAGCTACTGTCTGCCAGGCCACTTTTTAAGGTAATCTTCTCATCCCTACATAGTCGTGGGAAGTGGTATGATTATATTACTGTTTTTGAAGTGCAAAAGGCTGCGTTCCCACATTTTTGATGCCAAAGTCGTTGTTTTTTAACAAGGAAAACTGTCCCGTTTCAGTGACAACCACATGTTCTAAACTAGTACTGGACGTTGCGCCCATATTTCACTCAAGGTATCATGGGGGCTAGAAATAAGGTGGATTGCTTGCATTCTTCTTCTTCTTTAAAACAAGTGTAGTGTAGTCGACTACTAATTGGAGGGTCAGTGGTTCGATTCCCGCTCTGTTTGCAGTCTGCATGTCGAAGTGTCCTTGAGCAAGACACTAAACTCTCAGTTGCTCCTGGTGGGTCAGGCCAGCGGATGGCAGCTCCACTGCCATCAGTGTGTGAATGTGTGTGTGAATGGGTGGATAGCAGGATCTGTAATGTGCTTTGATCAATCAATCAATCAACTTTATTTATAAAGCACTTTAAAAGCAACACTCGCTACACAAAGTGCTGTACAGCAAGAAAACGTAAAAGCAGGGCACTAACACAAAGGGCACTAACACAAGAACCACAGTAAAAAATAAAAAATAAATAAATTCATAAATAAAACAAAAGGTAAAATAAATAAATAAAATTCCATTTCATTCAATAAAATCAATGTCTCATACTGTGTTGAAGGCCAGGGAGTAAAAGTATGTTTTAAGACGGGTTTTAAAAATGGACAGGGAAGATGCTTGTCTGATGTCCAGGGGTAAATCATTCCATAACCTGGGGGCCATGATCGAAAAGGCTCTGTCCCCTCTGAGCTTGCGCCTCGCCTTTGGTACCCCCAGAAGCAGCTGTTCAGCTGACCTGAGGGACCGGGTGGGAGCGTAGGGATGCAGAAGCTCAGAGAGGTAACGCGGAGCAAGACTGTTCAAGGATTTAAAAACAAAAGAATTTTAAAATGAACTCTAAAATATACGGGCAGCCAGTGGAGTGAAGCTAAGATGGGTGTGATGTGATCAATTCCACGTGTACCTGTTAAAAGACGAGCAGCTGTGTTTTGAACCAGCTGCAGACGGGATAGAGATGACTGGCTGACACCGGCGTAAAGCGCGTTACAGTAATCCAGCCGAGATGAAATTAAAGCATGGATTACTGTTTCCAGGTGCGGTCTAGAGAGAATGGGTTTTACTTTTGCTAAACACCTTAGATGAAAGAAGCTGGATTTTACCACAGAACGAATCTGCGTGTCTAATTTAAAATCACTGTCCATGATAAAACCAAGGTTCCTAGCTGTGGATTTAGTTAGTTGGCATCCTTTTGTCTCGGGAGACAATGGAATCTGCACACATGTCAGTCAGTAGTTGCTTTGCAGCGCTGGCTGTGGCTGTAAATTCCGATGCGGGATTGGCAGCTTCGCTGACACTTGCTGCAGATGTAATCGATAGTGAGGGCAAAGGGGGCAGTGGGGACAATGGGGACAGTGGGGACGGACTGGAACTTCTGCTGCCGGCGGGTCCTCTTCTCCTCATGTAGAATCTCTCTCTCCTCCTCAGCCCACTGGACTCCAGCCTTGATAGTGGAGTGCCACTGTGTGCGGTTTGAGGTCGCTTGCTCGAGGTTTACTGGGTTAATGCCACAGGCCTTCAGGTCACATTTGCAGGTGTCCTTGAAGCGCAGAACCGGCCTTCTGGTCGGTCGCTTTCCTGTGGCGAGCTCCCCATATAGGACGTCTTTGGGGATGCGACCATCATCCATCCTGCACACGTGGCCAATCCGTCACAGGCGTCTCTGAGTGAGGATGGCAAACATACTTGGCACCTCTGCCTGGGAGAGCACGCTTTTGTTTGTGACGCGATCACACCAGGTGATGCCCAGAAGTCGCCTGAGGCAGCGCAGGTGAAAGGCATTCAGTCTTTGCTGTTGGTGGGAGTAAAGAGTCCAGGCTTCGCTGCCGTACAGTAAGGTACTCAGCACACATGCTTGGTACACCTTTATCTTGGTGTTGAGTGTCAGCAAGTTGTTTTCCCACACTCTCTTTGCAAGACGAGCCATGGTGGTTGCTGCTTTGCCTATCCTCGTGTTAAGTTCGGCATCCAAGGAAAGGTTGCTGGAGATGGTGGAGCCCAAGTAAGTAAAGTTTTCAACCACCTCCAGAGTGTGGTCACCGATGGTGATTGCAGGGATGATGCTGACATCCTGTCCCATGATGTTTGTCTTTTTGAGGCTGATGGTGAGGCCAAACTCATTGCATGCCTCCACGAAGCTGGTGATGAGTCGCTGCAGGGCATTCTCAGTGTGAGCGATAAGGGCAGCGTCATCTGCAAAGAGCATCTCCCTGATCAGGACTCTACGCACCTTTGTCTTGGCTTTGAGGCGGGCGAGGTTAAACAAGTTCCCATCGCTCCGGGTGTGGAGGAAGACACCATCGTCTGACTCGCGGAAAGCATAGCGCAAGAGCAGGGAGAAGAAGATGCCAAAGAGTGTTGGGGCCAGGACACAGCCTTGTTTCACACCGCTTTTGATTGGGAAGGGGTCCGAAGATGATCCGTCGTGCTGAACTGTGCCAGTCATGTTGTCATGAAAGGAAGTGATCATCCTCAGGAGCTTGGGGGGGGGGGGGCAACCAATCCTATGTAAGAGGGTGAAGAGGCCCGACCGACTGACCAGGTCAAAGGCCTTGGTCAAGTTGATGAAGGCCAGATACAAGGGGCATCTCTGTTTGCAACACTTCTCCTGCAGCTGCCTGAGAGAGAACACCATGTCGATCGTCGACCGCTTTGCTCGAAACCCGCATTGGGACTCTGGGTACACACATTCGGCCAGTAGTTGGAGACGATTGAGGATGACACGAGTGAAAGCTTTCCCCACAATGTTTAGGAGGGAAATTTCGCGATAGTTATTGCAGTCACAACGGTCGCCTTTATTTTTGTAGAAAGTGATGATCTTTGCGTCCCACATGTCTTGGGGAATGGTGCCCTCTTCCCAGCATTGTTGCAGGAGGTCATGGAGGTGACCCAGGAGGGCGCTATCCTTCCCCGCCTTGATGACCTCTGGTGGAATACCATCATTACCTGGTGCTTTCCCACAGGCCAGGGTGTCGATGGCCTTCCTGAGTTCGCCGATGGTAGGTGGTGTATCGAGCTCCTCCATGATGGGCAGGGGAGTGATGCTCTCAATCACTATGTTGGTAACGACGTTCTCTCTTGCGTACAGCTCTTAATAGTGCTCGGCCCATCTCTCCATCTGCTTGCTGCGATCCGTGATGATGTCGCCCGAGGTGGACTTGAGGGAAGCGATCTTGATAGCACTAGGACCAAAAGCTTTCTTCATACCCTCGTACATGGCACGGATGTTACCACAGTCAGTAGAGGTCTGGATGTTGCTGCACAGCTTCAGCCAGTAGTCATTTGTGCACTTACGAGCAATCCGCTTAATTGTTTCTGGCTTCTCTGTAGGCGGCCAGTGTCTTCTCAGAAGGCTGCCTCTTGTACTGAAGTAGTCGGCACGCTTTGCGGTGATGACAGGCTCCATCTCCTCTATCCCGGCCTCAAACCAGTCCTCACTCTTCATCGCTCTCTTCCCGAAAGTGTCCAGTGCAACTTCGTACACAGCGTCACGGATGAAGTCCCAGCGAGCCGTAGCACTGCCTGCAGGGCAATCCTTGAGGGCCTTGTCAATAGCTTCGCCGAAGCTATTGACAAGTTCTGGTTTTGACGCACTGGCTGCATTGATCCGAAGACGACCCTTCTGCTTTGCACGATGAATTCGTTTGGGCCCAAGACGTACCTTACAGCTGACCAGAGAGTGGTCAGCGTCACAGTCAGCACTGTGGTAAGTGTGAGTGATAAGGATGTTGTTCAGCAAGGTTCTCCCGGCAATGACAAAGTCCAGTAAGTGCCAGTGCTTGGACCTGGGGTATCTCCAAGACACTCTGTGGTGGAGCTTAGTGGAGAAGAAGGTGTTGGTGATGCACAGGTTATGAAAGGAGCACATCTCAAGTAGATGCTGACCGTTTTCATTGAGCTTGCCAACTCCAAAGTGCCCCAAGCAATGTGGCCAGGATTTGTGGTCTGCACCCACCCGGGCATTGAAGTCACCGAGCAGGAGCAGATTTTCATTAGATGGAATCTCTCTGATCCTAACCTCAAGCTCACCGTAGAATTCGTCTTTGGCCTCTGCTGTGGAGCAGAGCGTGGGGGCGTAAATGCTAAAGATGTTTACTGGTCCCAAGGAGGTCATGAGGCGGAGAGATCGGTCCCTCGGGAAGGAGGCTCTACTGACGAGAGGAGGGAGTTGCGCACTGCGAAGCCAGTCCCATGTAGACGGCACTCGTCTAGCTCCAGTCCCTGCCAGAAGAAGGTGTACTCCTTCTCCTTAAGCCTGCCGCTGGAGGGAAGATGTGTCTCTTGAAGGGCTGCAATGTCGATGTTGAGCTTAGAAAGCTTGCGATCGATGATGGCGGTTTTCCTGGCGTCGTCAACTAACTGGAGATCATCAGAGAAGCCAGGACACATTGTTCTGATGTTCCAGGTTGCCAGCCGTAGGGCTGGCGATTTCTTGATATTATGTTTACCTGGTGCGAGGTTTACAGTCTGCTTTTCGGGTTTTGCCCTAAGCCCCAAGCACCCATTGGAGCAGGCAGACTGTGGCGAGTCAACACCTAACTGGCTGGGGGCTACCCAGCTTAAGGCGGGCGGTAGTTGACTAGTGAGATACGATGATCCCTCCCACCGTCTGAGACAACCCGTAGCGCCTGAGCTTATGCCAATACGCTCTGGGCTTATCACTCGTAACTGCTGTCTCCCGTGTTGGCTTAGCCGCTAGAACAGCGGCGCTGGAGTGACCTCTCCAGGTGCAGGCCTGGGCGGGTGATAAAGAGATCCTGGAGTACCGGATCCCCCTCTTGGTGTTGCTAACAGACTCCGACGGAAAGGCAAGCCGATACACTCGGTGTCAGCACGACTGCAGGAGTTGCCGGAAGGTGTCGCAAAGCTCAACCAACCGCCTGCGGGGCTCCACTCCGGATTTTCTGACGGGGTTTACTCCCTTAGCCTTGGGCTCTCCCAAGCCGTACACAAGGCAGTGTAACTATTTAACCCATAGTTGGGGATCTGGTTCGTGAGCACCAGGGTGTATCCACACACCGGTGGGCCTGCATGCTGCACGTCTAGGGGCCAGGTCTCCTCCGAGTCCCTTGTAGTTTCGCTTGGGGCCGCGAGGTACCCAATTACCATGTGTCACCACAAGGAGGTACTACATAGGGCTTACTGATGGAGAGGCTGAACTGACAGAGAGAGACTTACACA
The DNA here is from genome assembly GCA_020510985.1 of Pholidichthys leucotaenia. Classification (NCBI taxonomy): domain Eukaryota; kingdom Metazoa; phylum Chordata; class Actinopteri; order Cichliformes; family Pholidichthyidae; genus Pholidichthys; species Pholidichthys leucotaenia. The sequence goes on from CM035843.1 coordinate 267,181,647, forward strand.
CACGGCTCTCCTTTTCGCAGTGCCGCAGGCAGCGGAGCTGCAAGCGGCGGTGCTAGTCAGCTGTAGGGCACAGGGCCACCACACTTCTTGCGCATCACACCAGTCATTGAGACACGTAAGGAGTAAGGGGGCCCAAATATACAGGAGGGGACTCACAGGGGCCACTAGGTCCAAACACCATCACTTTGGTCTTCTTATCATTAAATTTAGGAAGTTTAGGGCCATCCAAGACTTTATGTCTTCAATGTATGCCAGGAGTGAGTTTACTGATGAGGCAGCTTCTTGTTTTAGAGGGACATAAATCTGACAGTCATCAGCATACAGGTGGAAGGAGATACCATGCTTTTTAAAAATGGAACCCAGTGGGGTCATACAGAGATGAGTAAAAAAGCACTATATAAGTGAATGCCATTTACCATTTTAGTGCTCCTGTTGAAAACAGGCAAACTAGAGGGCACTCAGAGAGGTCACACCTCCACCAAGGCTCTATCTGGTAATGTTAAAAGAAAGTGAATAATCCACATCCTGACCTGGATCACCTCCAAAATCTATTTGATTCATTCGTAGCCCAAGGAATACTGTACCTCTGATGAAAATTTCATGAAAATACATCAAGTAGTTTCTATGTAATTCTGCTAACAAACAGACAGACAGACAGACAGACAGATAGGTGAGGTAAAAATCAGTTTTCCATTTAGCAGTACAGCTGACAAAGGGTACATACACGCCTCAGATTTTAATATTTCTCATCAAGAATGTGTTAGATTTTAAACTATATTATTTTTTTTAAACTATTAAACTTTTTAAACTATATTTCAAATAAAAATACATATTACAAGAAAGATCTTTAAGTAAAACAAAAATATTCCAATGGCCCAATGTTGCCAGTGTTTGCAGGCTGGGGTTAAATCTTAATCACACAATTCAGAGAATACTGTCATGATTAATAAGTCTTGTTTACTACTTCTTCCAGGCCAACCCATTTATGACTGTGCAGAAAGAATGACAACAACCACATCAACCCAAACTCCAACTCTGACCACCAGCCAACCCATGATCAGTCTATCAGCCTCTGCAAATCAGTTTCTACAAGGGAATCAAACAAATTACAATCTTCTTTTCAACTGGTTAGTCAATACGCTTTTTTATTTTCCATATGATGAAAATGATAAACTTTAGTTACATTTTTTTTAATGGATTGTCTCATCTTTGTTTTTCAGGGCATGGTATGAGATGCACTTTGGTATACATTCCTCCGATGGGTGCTTTTTGCATCCTTAATCACAGCTCTGTGTATAATTATTAAAAGTACAAGTACCCTCTAACTGTCCCAGGTGCCGTTTGCACATAAACCCGTAGTGGTGCAAGAGTGGTAAAGATTTTTTGTAAAAAAAAAGTTCAAATTTCCAAAGCTATAACTTGAAATTGCAAGAGATAATGGCTTACTGTCAATTAGAAAGATGTAGAATATGAGCCAAAGTTTCAGATAGGAAAAAAATTTACGCATCTAATTTGCATAATGTCACGGCAGCTATATAAATTACATAACTCAGTCAAAAGTGGACTTTGGACATATTTACACAAAGAATGGTTCTGTTTTGTGACACCATTTTTTCTACTGGGGTATATTGTTATCTTATCTTCAAAGTATATGAACCAGAAAATCAGTACAATGTAAAGAATCAAAAAAATTCATCACTCACCACTGGCGAAGGGGGGCTCGCCCGTTGGCGTGGTCGCTACATTTTCATCCATTGTGGTCATTATTTTGCATTCTGTTGGTCATTTACGCTCTCTACTACATTTACAAACACTTATGATTATCCCATGTCAATTTCGTTAGTATTCCGTGGCTATATTAAACTACAAAATGATCACCTTGTGTACAAAAGTTTAAAAATAAAGTGGTACAAGAGCTGCGAAAATCAAAAGTGTCTTATTACAATAAACTGATAGATCATGCAAAGGGTAACAACAGAATCAGAATCAGAATCAGAATCAGAATCAGAATCAGCTTTATTGCCAAGTATATTTACAAGTAAACACACAAGGAATTTGACTTGACATTAGACGCGCACGTTAGGCGCATCCAATGACGCGTCGCCATACAAGGCGCCTGTCAACAGTGGAGGTAAAGAGGGGAGAGGAGGGGGAGGAAAACACAATAGGAGAGAAAAAACATAGTAATCAGAATAAACGCTCATATGTGAGCCAAATTTTGACTACACAGAAAAAACAGTTCCCTATGGAGGCATTTAAATAACTTAAGCTAATAAAAAAAAAATGTTCAGAAGGGGGGTAAATGGATCTTATAATCAATGGCAAGACCATCAGTGACAAGGCTACATTGGCAAATGAATTTAATTCATATTTTGTGGACTCTGTGGAAGGACTTAACAAAAAACTTTGTGCTGCAAATGTGCTCAACAACACAAAATCAATTACTTTCAATCAACAGATTCTTTTCACATCGATGAGGTAAATGAGGGAGTTAATTGCTGGTAATTGTTAAAACACTGTCAAACTCAAAACTAATGATATCTACAATATGAGCACTTCCTTTCTCAAAACGCACAGCAAAATATTAATCAAACCACTGACTCATCTCATTAATCTCACCATTAGGTCTAGTACATTTCCATCTGGTTGGAAAAAAGCTGTCGTCATACCAGTTTATAAATCAGGCAGTAAAGACATATATGCAATAACTATGCCCAATCCCGTATTTTACCAGTCCTGTCTAAGGTTCTTGAAGAAGTTGTAGCTACACAGCGATAGACGATTTACAAGACAGTCCAACTTCTTCATCCACATCAATTTGGTTTTAGACCAGGATACTCAACAGAAACAGCAAATTGTTGCCTTATTGAAAATGTCAAACAGTCCTTGGACAGGGGTAATGTGGTAGGGGCTGTTTTTCTAGATCTCAAAAAGGCTTTCGATACTGTAAACCACAGTTGCTTTTATCCAAAATGGTATCTTTATAACTTATCTCCAGATACATTAGAATGGTTCGCATCTTAATTTAATGAAAATTTTTGAAAAACTGGTCAGATGTGAGGTCCTAAGGCAGACTGAACATGCATTGGATCCCCTGCAGTTTGCCTATAGGCCTCACAGAGGAGTGGAGGATGCCACTGTCACTATGTTTAACATGCTTTTTAAACATCTGGATTTTAATGGGACACATGCCAGGCTTTTATTTTTGTGGACTTTTCTTCTGCCTTAATACAATCCAACCTCATATTTAGTTGAAAGGCTCCTGCAACAATTTGATTTGAGCAATAATCTGTGGGTTGGATTCTGGATTTCTTAACCAACAGGACGCAGAGAGTAAGGGTCAATGGCACAGTGTCTGACCTATAAGTGCTCTTCTACTGGCTCTCCTCAGGGGTGTGTGTTGTTCACCAAGACTCTTCATCCTTACACAAACATGTGTCGAGCAGACATTGACAACAGACACATTATAAAAGTATGCTGATGACTCAGTCATTGTCAGTCTCCTCCAGGATGGTGAGAGTGGCCACGGCCCAGTAGTTGATGACATTGTTCACTGGTGTGAGGATTCCTACCTGCAGCTGAATACAACAAAACAAAATAATATGATTATTGACGTTAGGAGGAAAACTCCCAGGCACAAAGTCACCGTACTAAAAGGCCAGACCACCGAATGTGTACAATCGTACTAATATCTTGGGAAGATATTGATAGTAAATTAAACTTTGAAGTGAACTGTGAAAGGGTGGCAAAAAGGGTCAGCAAAATTTGCATTGTTTGAGGAAACTGGCACGCTTCCAAATTGACCGAACCATAATGACTATGTTTTTATGGGGCTTTTATTGAATCTGTTTTATTCCTTTTCTTTAATGTCATGGTTTGGTCAGATAAAACTGAACAGAGGAAATCCTTGGATCATGTAGTAGATGGGTCCAGTCGTTTGCTTGGTGAGGTCCCAGCTGAGCCTGACATCCCTGTACACCAGACAAGTACAGAGGATGGCTGACTCATTTTAAAATGATGACTCCCACCCTTTGCACTACAACTTTCAGCTTCTTCCCTCCAGACGGAGGTTTGCTGTCCCAAAAAGCAAAACTCAGCACTACAAAAACAGCTTTGTCCCTGCTGCTGTCAAAGAGTTGAACAAGCTATAAAAATATATTGTACATATTTTTTATATTTACTTATTTTGTATGATGTGTGCCTGTGTTTGTGTCTATGTTGAATGTAATTAGTGGCTTGTAAATATGGATGTCACCAGACTGCAAAACAAATCTACCTACGGGTACAAATAAAGTAACCTGAACCTGAACCTGAACCTTTATCTCCAGAATAGAGAACAGTGTGTAAAAGTTCACCAGGATAAATCCTTATTTTTAAACAACCGTATGGGTATCCCACAAGGGTCCATTCTTGGTCCTTTACTTTTCAGCATTTTTATTAATGACTTGCCGCTACACTGCTCAGCTGCAACATGTCAACTTTATGCAGATGATGCAGTTATTTACACAGCTGCCAAGACTCCAACACAGGCTGCAGATGTACTGTCTACAAATATGGTTGATGTCCAAGAGTGGCTCTTCCAGAACCATCTATTGCTGACCTTCAGAAAACAGTTTCAATGTGCTTTTCAATCAAAAAATGTAACCTGCAACGTTTTAAAGTTAATATACATGATCAAGACATCAGTTTAGTTACAGAATTCAAATACCTTGGCATTGTACTAGATCCTCAATTCAAATTTAATCTTCATATAAAGAAAATTTCTATAACAGTAAAAAAAATCTGAACTGCTTTAAATTAATTAGATATTACATACCATACCAAGCAGCTGTACTGTATATGCATTCTATGGTTTTTTCTCATATATCATACTGTTTGACAGTCTGGGCTCAAGCAGCCCTGTTGTGTATGCAGTTACTCCTTTGTTACTTTACACACACACATTCAACCTTGGAGGTGCCACAATAAGCACAAATGCCGTAAGTGCGTTTTTAGGAGCCGAGGCTCAGCTTCCATTTTATTGAACTGAACTTGGACTCATTACATCCTAGTGCGCATGCGCGTATTACTTTATACAAGAACTATCAATGCGCAACAATGAAATAAAATAGATCCCAATATCCCATACCTAACACTCCTCCCTTCCAGCATTGATATCCCCACTAACTAAAGGTTGTTTACCTGAGTAAGTATTAATCATAACTAAATACATCTAACCTATCTACTCTCATTCTACCATAACCCATTTCAGTCCTGGAATCGCTCTGGAGGTCTCCGAATTCTCTCTGGATAGCGCCTCTCTGGTGGAGCGTCGGCAGCAGGATTTTGAGGAACAGCAGGGACTGGTGCAGTATCACCTGCATCGGCTTCAGGCCCGCCTGTGGCTTGATCTTCGTCACTGAACTGAAAGTCACCCTGGAATGGTGTAGCGTTGGCATCCATGTTGGTTGCTCCAGATGCATCCAACAGCTGATCCACGTGTCTACGCCACAGTAGGTCTGGCCCGATTTTCACCTCGTAGGTTAACGGTCCTGTCTGTGACACGATGGTACCAGGCTGCCACTTTTGTCCTTTGCTGCGGTAGTCTTTGGCTATCACCTGTTGTCCCACTTGGAAGGTACGCAGTGAGCGCGTCTGGGATCGGAGAGCAGATTCCGTCTGTTTTCTCTGTACACGTTGCTGTAGACTGGGTTTCAATAAGTCTAAGCGTGAGCGCAGGGGACGCCCTAGGAAGAGCATGGCAGGTGTCTGTCCTGTTATTGCGTGTGTACTGTTGCGATAGGCCAGCAGAAAGTTTGCAATCTTCTGCTGTAGCGATGCACAGTCCTTATCCATGGCCTTCATAGACTGTTTGAAAGTCTGAATGAAACGTTCCGCTTGGCCGTTAGAAGCTGGATGATATGGCACAATGGTGGTGTGTTGTATGCCATTCCTTTTAACAAAGCGCTGAAACTCTTCAGAAGTGAAAGGTGTTCCGTTATCACTCACAATCTGATGCGGAAGGCCTGTACATGAGAACAGGGCCCGTAAGAGTTCAACTGTCTTTGCAGAGGTTGCTGTTTTTGTGCAGAAAACCTCAGGCCACTTTGAATGCGCATCAACTACGACCAGGTACATGCGGTCCATGAAAGGGCCCGCATAGTCGATGTGAACACGTTGCCATGGTTTTGTAGGCCATTCCCACACATGCAGTGGGGCTGTTGGTGGAGTCTTTTGGGTCTGCTGACACCTGTAGCATGTCTTTGCAATGTCCTCAATCTGTCCATCAATTCCAGGCCACCATACGAAGCTTCTTGCGAGGTGTTTCATTTTCACCACACCTAAGTGTCCCTCGTGTAGCACTGAGAGAACCCTCTGGCGCAGCTTCTGTGGTATCACTACCCTCGCCCCCCACAAAATGCATCCTTGATGCACTGTGAGCTGTTCACGGCGACTGGAATAGCCCGGTAAGGATGAGTCACCCTTGCGTGGCCAGCCTTTCAGTGTCAGCTCGTAGACTCTAGACAAGACAGGGTCGCGGCCTGTCTCTCGTGCGATCTCCTCACTTGTGACTGGTAGGGGATCCACTTGTGTCATCTGGAACATGTCCACCGCTTCCTTGGTCTTAATTGGCGGTGCGACTTGTAGTGGCAACCGGGACAACCCGTCAGCGTTCCCATGGTGAAGTGTGCCTTTGTACTCAATGCTGTAGGTGTGAGCACTCAAAAACAAGGCCCACCGTTGCAGTCGAGCAGCGGCCATGGCTGGTACTCCCTTAGCTGGATTAAAGATTGAAACTAAAGGCTTATGATCTGTGAGGAGGGTAAAGTGCTTTCCGTATAGATACTGATTGAACTTTTTCACTCCCCAGACCAAACTAAGAGCTTCTCTGTCAATTTGCGCATAGTTACGCTCAGCTGCATTCAGCGATCGGGAGGCAAATGCTATTGGTCGCTCTGTTCCGTCAGTGAACCGGTGTGATAGCACGGCTCCAATTCTGGAAGGGGAAGCATCACATGCAAGCTTGAGCGGCACTTCGGGGTCATAGTGTGTCAACACGTTGTCTGAGGTCACCAACTGCTTTGCTTGCTTGAAGGCCTTTTCACAGTCCTGGGACCAGTGCCACTTAGTGCCCTGTTGGAGTAGGAATTCAATGGGTGTAGCACTGAGGACAGGTTGGTCAAGGAATTTCCTGTAATAGTTAACCAGGCCCAAGAAAGATCTCAATTGAGAGACATCTTGTGGTGGTGGGGCCTTCAAAACAGCGTCAATTTTGTCTTTGCATTTGTGTAGGCCCGTTTTTGTCAATTTTGTGGCCACAGTATTCAATGTCATCCTGGAAGAATTCACATTTGCTTTGTTGGCATGTAATCCAAATTCATTCAGTCTTTGGAGCACTTTTTCAAGATTTTCCAGATGTTCGTTGTCGTTAGCTCCCGTGATCACTATGTCATCCAAATAGCACTGTGTATTCGGTATGCCTTGTAGGACTTGATCCATTGCCTTCTGCCAGATTGCTGGCGCTGAAGCGATGCCGAAGACCAGGCGGTTTGTACTGATAGAGACCTTTGGAGGTGTTGATGGTCAAGTACTTTTTGGACGACTCCTCCATCTCCATCTGTAAGTACGCTTGTGCAAGGTCAATCTTGGAAAATCGCTTACCCTGGCCCACGCTGCGAAGATGTCGTCAATTCGCGTAGAGGGTACTGTTCCGCCTTCAAGACCGGATTGACTGTCACCTTAAAAATCACCGCAGATGCGTACTGAGCCATTACCCTTTACCACTGGCACTATTTGGCGTTGCCCATTCAGACCAGTCCACTTTCGATAGGATGCCCCTCATTTTCCAACCTTTGAAGTTCATTTTCCACCTTGGGCCGGAGAGCGTATGGAACTGTACGCGCCTTGTGGAATTTGGGTACAGCGTCGTCATTCAGAACAATCTGGGCTTTCAGATGTTTTAGTTGCCTATGCCATCTTGAAAAACTTCTCCTGCATATTGAAGTATTTTGTTCAATTTTTCATTTGTAGAGCCATTGCTCTGCTTTTGGTCACTGTGGCTTGCATTTCTTTAATTGACTGCCAATCCAATTGTACTTCACGAAGCCATTCACGGCCAAACAGGGCGCACCCCCCTCTCTCAATAACATACAGGGGCAGTGCACACTGTTGATCGCCATAGTGCACATTCACATTGATCACGCCCATTGGGGCTACGCGCTCCCCCCGTGTAAGTTTTGAGCATTACATCTGTAGATTGCAATTGCAGATGTGAGAAGTGTGCCTGGTAATCCTTCTTAGACATGACTGACAATGCAGATCCAGTATCCAATTCCATAGTCAGGTTTTTCCTTCCACTTTGGGTGAAACCCATATGATTCCCCTGTTGGGTCTTTTCAATGAGCAGACATCAAAGCAAGCTAAATCTTGTGCACTGTCTGAATCAGATGAGCAAGTTTCAATGTCATGCATGTCTTTTTTGTTATTTTTAAATTTGTGGAACTTTTTCTCCTCCACTGTATCTTTCACTTTCGTTTTGCACACTTTCTGTATGTGACCTGTTTTATGGCACTTGTTGCACTCCTTATCTTTAAACCAACATTCAGGTGGAGCGTGTGATTTCTTTCCACAGCGATAGCATGCATCCCTTTTCTGTTGTCTTTTGTCTATGCTGTGCATGTTGCACTCGTGAACATGGCCTTCTTGCGCCATCTGCTGCTGCAGCTCGGTAGCGCCTTTAGCAGCTGCTTCCAGTGACGTGGCGACTTCAATGGCACGTTTCAATGTCAGATCTTTTTCTGTTAACAGTCTCTTTTGTATGCTTTCGTTGTGCAGTCCGCACACGAATCTATCTCGCAATGCGTCTGACAGATTTCTTCCAAATGAACAATGTTCAGACAGTCTTCTCAATTCTGCCACAAATTCAACAATAGACTCTGTTTTTAACTGATTCCGTTTATGGAATTTAAAACGTTCGGCAATGACGAGAGGCTTCGGATTCAAATGCGCCTCTAAAACAGTGACAATGTCTTTGTACGTCTTATCTGCCGGTTTGTCTGGGGTCAACAAACTGCGTAGCAAGTTGTATGTCTTAGCTCCCATTACACTAAGCAGTACTGCTACTTTTTTTTTCGTTTGGAATGTCGTTTGCCACAAAGTACTGATCCAACCTTTCCACGTATGTTGTCCAGTCCTCCGATGCGTTATCAAAACTGTCCATTCTCCCAATTATCCCCGCCATGGTTGGTGCCGTATTAACCGTCGGGTTTGTACTCTCTGTGTACACTTCGAGTTGCAATGAGTTAGCTTTTATCACAGTCAACAGTCACACTCACGACGACTCGTGTCCTCTCCGTGTCGGAATATCCATTCACATATCCCGTCCTCGTCGCCAATTGTTGTGTATGCAGTTACTCCTTTGTTACTTTACACACACACATTCAACCTTGGAGGTGCCACAATAAGCACAGACGCCGTAAGTGCGTTTTTAGGAGCCGAGGCTCAGCTTCCATTTTATTGAACTGAACTTGGACTCATTACATCCTAGTGCGCATGCGCGTATTACTTTATACAAGAACTATCAATGCGCAACAATGAAATAAAATAGATCCCAATATCCCATACCTAACAAGCCCCTTCCACAATAAAACATATAGGTTCATTATATAATCAAACTCTAAAAATCTTGGATAAAAAGCCCATTAGGTGGCATCACTGTTATATTTTAAAAAAATACAATCTATTGAGTTTTGAGAGTTTCATTGACCTCTGTTATTCTGAAATTAAAATTTCAAATGTTTCCATAAATCAGCGCCTGAGCCACTTGCTGTTTCATCCAAAGACAGGACAGCAGCAGAGCCACCAGGAGTTCTGTTAACAATAACTGTAAAATATTCCACCGCAGAACCACATTTGGACAAACAGCTTTCTCTATAAAGGGCAGTCATATCTGGAACACAATGCCAAATGAAATTAAAATAATAACGGACTTTAAAACATTCACTACAAGGTTAAAAACTGGCTGAAAAATAAACAAGAATGTACCCATGTATGAAATGATTGTCTGCAGGGTGAGCGTGAATGAAGGGAAGGAATGGAATGTGTTTTATAGTGAGTGACGAAGGGAGGGAGGCCTGAATAGGCAAATGTGAATCAGGTTTTCATATTGTGTAATTATAATCTTTTTTGGCATTGAGTGTATGTGGTTATTGTTTATTCTGTTTGTTCATTTTTTCTTTTCCTTATCCTTCTTTCTTTTTACCTTGTTTCTTCTTTCTAAAGCCCATCCAGGGACAAGAGTTGCAAATTAGCTAATAGCTATACACTCATTGTGCAACACATTAGATTGATTGTCATTGATGAAATTGTCTATGTTATTTCACTGTCCCTATCAAATAAAACAAATAAAATAAAAAAAAAATTTTCATGTATGATCAGTTTTAATGTGATGATGCATGATGATGCATGGCGGCCATATTGTCTTGTGATCTCAAAGCAGAAAAGGAAGAAGAATAATGATTTCTTCTTCTTGGTGTATTCCATGTCAGCAATGATTCCTCCAGCACGTGTCTGCCACCTTCTGAACTGGCAAAGCAGTACAAATCCCCATTACAGCTGGGGACAGCTGGGATGACAGATTAAGTTGACAGGCGCAGTTGCTGCTCTGTGCCACTAGAGGTGCGTGAAATCTGACAGTTAAAAGGCAGAAATAATATTTTAGGAACCATCTAGGATTTTTAAGCCCCTAACCAAAGTGTTAACCTAAGCCTTAACAGCTAAAAGGTTCCACCTGTTTGAACTCCATGTCACCTGGGGAGGGACAACCTGTTAGTCCTCCTCAACTCAAATGTATATGTATATTTATTAGTACAGTGGGTTGGCCCTGTGATGGACTGGCGATCTGTCCAGGGTGTACCCTGCCTCTCGCCCAAAGATGCTGGGATTGGCTCCAGCCCCCCCGCGACCCGAAAGGATTAAGCGGTAGAAGATGGATGGATGGATGGATGGATATTAGTACAGTGGTCTATATATGGTAGTTGTACAGAAAGAGTGCCGGTGAATTAATGTTCTTGAAGAAGCCTTGTTTCTAATAACTTATATCATCTTATTCTGTGAAACAAACATCCATCCAAGGGATCTGACTTTAGGGATTTTTATTTACTCAGCACAAAGGGGTTTATAGGGCCAAATATATAAAAATGATAAAGAAAAAGGGATCAGGAGCTGACTTTTAAATGTTGCTTCTTCTTTATAAAATGCTCTGTTCAGGAGCATAGCTTTCTTACAGCAACACGATACAATGGTCTTTTTTCTGCCATTGTCATTGCCCGTTGCCATAGAGTCCAAAAATCTCCTTCACCATCTTTCCCATACAAATTCTTGGTCTCCCTCTCCTTCAGTCCCAGAATTTAAGCTTCGAGAACTTTTTTCCCCCATTCCATCATGTCTTGATACATGACCGAAAAACTCTCCAACTTCTTTCTCCAAACATACTGTAATAACCAATCAGTAGCAACATTAATTTCCTTTCTAATATCTTCATTCGTGCAACACCTAACCCTAGGGATTCTCAACACTCTGCTATGGCCCTTATTCCCGAAAGCAGTGATTCTTTGCTCATTCATCTTTCATAAGACCCAAGTCTCACATGCATATGTTGCTGCTGGAAAAACACGTTCCGAGGACATTAAGTTTTGTCTGTTTATCTTGTCCTTTCTGTAACTTTCTAATTTCCTGCAGGACTTTCAGACCCATGACCAGTCTCCTTTTAATCTCCTTACTATTATCATTGTCTCTGGATTCTCGAACCAGCATACGTGAAATGGTCTACTTCTTCCAGAACTGTAACATCAATACATATTCCCACATTCCTGGCCTCTTTTGTTGCTCTTGCCATCACTTCTATTTTTGTTGGGTTCATCTTTGGACCATTTGTTTTACTTGTTTCGTGTAGTGTTAATACATTTTGTCTCAGGCCAGATCTTGATTTGGATATCAGGGTTGCATCATCAGCATATCGGAGATCTATCCTATCCAAAGAGGATCAAAGTTTTCTGTTTGGTCGTCATCAGTTACATCTCTCATAATATTCCTTGTGTATATGTTGAAAAGTGCCAGAGAGAGTATCCTGTCAAACTTCTTAATAGCAAGTCAATCTGTAGTGCCATACTCCACCCTAACCACTGACTGCTAATCTCGGTACAAGGATTATACCAACTTTTCCGCATGGAGGGAAACCCATTTTCAGCATTACAGACCACAGCTGCTTGTGTCTCACATTGTCAAAAGCTTTTGAATAGCCCACAAAACAGACATACAAATTTTGAATAATTTCACCGCACTTTTGAATCAGCATTTGGTGGTTAAACATGTGGTCGCATGTGGCATCTCTCTCCTCTTCTAATTTCCATGTTAGTCTTCCAAAGAGTATTTTAAACACGATCTTGCTTGCATGACAGATGAGGGACATTGTTCTGTGATTTTCACAAAGTTTCAGTACTCCTTTCTTTGGTAGAGGTACAAAGCTCGACACCAGTCAACAGGCCATTCCCCAGTCTGCCAGATCTGCACACAAAGCTTATGCATCAGGGTGACAGACACTACTTGCAAAGAGTAGTTCAGCTGGTTGTCCATCACATCCTGGAGACTTTACTCGCTTTAAAGCCTTCATTGCTTGCTCCACTTCTGACTGTAGTGGAATCAGAACTTTGCCTTCAATTGGTTTTCTCCACTTTTACCCTTGACAACATCCAAGCTGGGGCTTAAACTTTCAAGTCAAGTTCATTATTTCACTATGCATAGCTCTACTGTTACCTGCCCTGTTGCATGCTTCTGTGTTGGTGCATCTTTCTAGCAAGGTCTTTTTATCTCTTCAACATACCTGCTGTATTTGACTTGCTGCATCACGGTACTGAGGACTACCAACACTACCACCTCTCTATTTCTTTCTTTCCTTTATGAGCTCCACTGTCTCTTCTGTCATCCATTATGATCTTTTCTGCTTACTCTGTAGAACATGTTTCTTAGCTGTTGTCAGTGTTATTTCCTTTGTTCTTTCTAGTTCATCTGTGGTGACCTGCTCTGCGTTCCTGCTGCCCTAATTGCCTCCACAGCTGCGCACACACCTGTTCACCTCATTAGACATCCTTCTTAAGTCGTGCTGCCCTGTGGTCTGCATGGAGACGTCAACGCTCCTCTGGTCTGTAAGGACCTCTTCAACAACTCTGTCATCCTGCTCCAGAGAATCCTCTTCTTCGCCAATCCTGCTCCTTCAGGTCTTCTGAGAGCCAAGGCTCTCCAACGTCAAGTAAGCCTTCGGGATTCCATCCCTTCCACGCTTCACCCTTTCTCCCCTGTGCACAGGTGGAAGCCTCATGGCGGCAGACCTGTGCTTCTTCTCGCACACTGCTTTGCACAGAATACTCACCTACTCCCCTTCACCTCACTCCTCGGCAACAACATGAACCCAGAACGGACTACAGCTGGTTCAGAGTCTCTGGGAGATCTTGAATGCCTCAGCCTTTCATCTGATCCGTAAGACTGTATATTCACCTGTCTATTCCCCCTGGTCTCAGTATACTCATCCGCCAGTCTGTCCTCTCTCCTAGGGTCGCCAGTTCGTCCGTACTCTGCTCGCCCAGCTGCCCACTTCAGCACACATGCATACATTCGCATTCACTCACACTACAAATAAAAAATAATTGCATTTATTCAGAGTCTGAGTCTGCTTCTGGGTTTCACCAAACATGTAGGTATGTCTCCATCAGACTAACCCAGCAGATAGTGCTCTCGCACAAAGACTTAACACCATCGAGGCTCGGGTAGATCAGTTATCTCACCAGCAGCAAGTCATATTAACACAACTCATGCTGATTAACACTCACCTGGATCATCTCACACCTACACAGCCCTTTCCACCTGCTCCCGGGGGAGCGGCAGGGACAGCTAGTCCCACTCCTCCTCACTCCCAACAGACCCGGCTGACGCCAGTCCCTATGCCAACACGACTCAGTGGTAAGTTAGGGGAGGCACGGGGTTTCCTGCTTCAGTGTAGTATTGTGTTCCAGCATGTGCCGGGGGATTTCCCCACCAATCATAGCCGCATTGGGTATGTGGTTAATCTCTTGGAGGGGTGGGCCTTAGCCTGGGCTTACGCCGTAATGGCGCGGTCCGATTACGCTAGTTTGACCTATGATCAGTTTGTGTGCAAGTTTAATGAGGTTTTCGACCACTCTGACCGAGATAGTGTCCTCACCACCCGGTTACTTAATCTCGAGCAGGGCTGTAAGTCTGTAGCTGATTATTCTGTACACTTCCGGGTGGTGGCTGCGGAGGTAGGGTAGGAGGATTCCTCTCTCTGTAGTATTTTTACTCGCAGCCTTAATCCTAGCCTGCGGGACGAATTGGCCATCGTAGAGAAGCCTGGCAAACTGAACGAGCTAATCTCCCTCACCATTAGCACTGATAACCGGCTGAGGGAGCAAGCCAGCGAGCGTCGACCTCCGGGCCATCCGGGCTCGCAGTTTCACCACTGCCCACAGCTCCCCCTGTTAACCCTTCCCCCTTCTGATCCCTTAGAGTCTAAGGAGCCCATGATGATGGGCCAATCTAAGCTGCCTCTGGCTGAAAAGCAACGCCACCAGGAGTCTGGAATGTGTTTATATCATATATATTGGATTGTGTCGCAATATTGCCAAGATTAGGAGCATCTTGTCCCTGAATGATGCTGAGAAACTGATCCACGCTTTTGTCAGCTCTAGATTAGATTATTGTAACTCCTTATTATCAGGTTGTCCTAAAATTTCTTTAAAAAGTCTTCAGTTGATCCAAAATGCTGCTGCAAGACTTTTAACTGGTTCTAGAAAGAGAGATCATATCTCTCCGGTTCTGGCCTCCCTTCATTGGCTTGCCATAGAGTTTAGAATTAAGTTTAAAATCCTTCTTCTCACTTACAAAGCTCTTAATAATCAGGCCCCCTTATATATAAAAGATCTGATATTACCCTATCATCCTAACAGAGCACTACGCTTCCAAAATGCTGGATTACTTGTAATACCCAGAATCTCCAAAAGTACAATGGGAGGTAGAGCCTTCTGCTATCAAGCTCCTTTCCTGTGGAACCAGTCACCACTCTGGGTCCAGGAGTCAGACTCAAGCTCTGTTTTTAAGAACAGGGTAAAAACCTTCCTTTTCAATATAGCCTACGATTAGGGAGGGCTCTTGTGTCTCTTAACCTCCCTTTTGTTTTGCTGTTAATAGATTCAGTCTGCCGGGTGACCTCCAATAATGTACTTGGCTTTTCACCGTTCATGTTCTTTATGTCTGTTCTTTTCATCCTCTCTATCCCCTCACCTCCAGCCATTTGCAGCAGATGACTGCCCCTCCCTGAGCCTGGTTCTGCTAGAGGTTTCTTCCTGTTAAATGGGAGTTTTTCCTCTCCACCGTCACTAAGTACTTGCTCACAGGGGATCGTCTGATTGCTGGGTCTTTCAGAAATTGTGGGATTTCCCTGCAATTGGTAGTGCTATGAGATGACTTTTGTTGTGACGTGGCGCTATATAAATAAAGCTGAATTGAATTGAATTGAATCATAGACTGAGTTACAGAGTATCACATGTCAATCAAACATTTATGGAACCAAAGAAACCGTAGTTTAATTTGTCAGCATTACGCTCCCAAAATGCTGGATTACTTGTAATACCCAGAATCTCCAAAAGTACAATGGGAGGCAGAGCCTTCTGCTATCAAGCTCCTTCTCTGTGGAACCAGTTACCACTCTGGGTCCGGGAGTCACACTTGATCTCTGTTTTTAAGAACAGGGTAAAATCCTTCCTTTTCAATATAGTGTAGCATCATCTCACTTTGGCTCAGCAATAATTATTCTTCTGCTTAAAGACATTTTTCACCCAGGAGTAAGACAATCAAAAAATGGATTTTCTTCCCTCAGGCCACAGCTGAAATCCCCTTTCTTTTGTTAAAACCAGCCTAAGGAATTTCCCCAATGTCCGGCTTTGCTTTTATTGCCCCCATAAACATGCTACAGACCTGGCCTACACAGATCCACAACTCAGTTAATTTCCTTAAACTCTGGAAACGCTGGATTTAACCAGTGAACTTTAAAGTACATTATTATAAACTCAATTCTAAACCTTCATTCTTTTCAGAACTATGAAAATGCAGATGGACTCTGATGTCTTTAATGTGGAAAATCAATAATATGTGTGAAATGCATTAATCTGTGATTTTATATTTATGTATGTTAATGTTTAAATGAATGTTTATTCCTGCATGTTGATTTAGAAGCACTGCTTATAATTTATACTAATCACTAAAGTTATCTTAGTTTAATACATAAAGGGAAATATTAACTTCCAGTATGTATCAAAGTTTTGCCTCTAAAACCGTGTGACTCCAGCAGCCAACCTCTGCATGACACCTCTTCATCCCAAAGAACTCCAAACAATAGACTGTTTGTTCATTGGACTAAAAGTTTATCGAGCCTGCCCACGAAGGACGCTCATTGGCTGAGATCCCGGAAGCCCGCGAAGCTCAACAGGACTTATAAATAACAGAGAGACCCCTGCTTCCCTTCTCTTCCACTTTGGCTTTTTCCCAGATCCTCTTTCCGGCTCCCCCTTTCACTGATCATCTCCTCTATTGTCTACACACAGCAAGGAAGAACAAAGGACCGTCTGAATAGACTTCGACCGCGTGTTGCTTTTCTGAACACAGAGCAGATAACTCGTAATTTGTTTATGTAACTTTGTATTTCTTTTCTCTTAAATACCTAGAAATTCCTATTTCTTTGAGCTCAATTCTTAATCGAGTTAAACTCCAATTTTTACTTATCTCTTTTTCTTGTTAAACTTTCTGTAAAACTACCGTTTGTTTAATTTTAATGTAAACTTTAATCTTGACTTTATTTTTACATTTTTCTTGACCAAGCACCCGCCAGAAGCTATCATTTTTATCTATAAGTCCGAAAGTTTTTTTTCTTCTTCTAATTTGAAATCTGATCAGATATCTTTAATTATTCCCGAAGACCTGCAGCGCTTGTCTACCAGGAAGAAAAGACGCAGCTCTCCACATCACATGCAGGCTGAGGAATCAGCGCGCTTCTGCAGCATCTCAACCATCGAGAATCCAACTTACGATCTCATGAATATCATTAATCGTCAAGGAGAATATTTGCGGGACAAATATTCTGGGTTTTGCCCCTGAACAACACTTCAAAACTTAATGAGGACGACGCCAGAACCATCATCACCGAGGATCACGTGAGCTGCAAAACTTTAATTCATCTGCTGAATTAAAGGTCTGAGGTTCGGTAATAATTTGTGTATCTAATCAGATGCAAATTAAGAAGCCCTTAACATAACTCTTCTTTTCATTAAAATTCCGTTTTTTTTTTCTTAAGATCAATCAAGGACTTTTCATATAATTAGTAAACTTTCTCCATAAATTTGCGTTGTTTCAATAATCTGTTAACTCAAACTGATAGAAATTGGTTTCTCAAGTTAACCCTGGTTCCGAAAATATTGACATTGTTAATCTATCATTTACAAGATTGATTTTATGAAATTACTGCAATGTCTGTTAATCATTTCATTTAATAAATATTTGAAAATGAGAGAAGTCGTTGAGAATTTATTTCATTCTGAGTCTGTTCAAGCACAGGTATCGAATTCACGGAAAATTTTTGAGACTGATTATTGATTAATTTATTGAGTGATTAAATAGGTATAAAGTGAAATTAAAGATTAAATTGCTTCTTAAAGATAGAAGCTGGTGCCCCTTACGAGTGTTATTAACTTTTCTGATGTATATGAAATGAGATTTGACCTCAGATTCCAATACATCAATATAAATTAAATAATTCATACCTGATCATATTTATTATTTATTAATACTCCCTATTTCCCCCTATATATTTTGGTGCCCCGTGTGAGGCCTGGCTGAACTTGACACAACTCAGAATGAAAGAAATTAATACATAAGCTGTGTGTGATTTTGGTCAAATTTTAACTCAAAAAAAAAAAAAAGGTGGTTCATTTGCCTGCAGCCAGTCTATTGTCTGTCTCTGTGTCATGAGGGGGAGGAGGTGAATTCATCCCCCTGATTACTGCTGTGTGTGTGTGTGTCTGCTGACCAAGAGAAGTGTGGGGGTGAAGAGACCCCACTGCACCCTAGTCAGTTTTTTTTTTTGTTGTTCAATGCATGCTTAAAAATCGTGATTACACGCTGAATAATTAAAATAGGCCTGGAAACAAAATAGCGAAGAAATCCTATTTGTTTTCCCCATTATTTCAACACCCCGCAGGCAAAGCAAACCCTTGGGGGATTTAATTGAATTAACCATTGTATAAACTTGTTGAATAAAGTTTAGGGAGACCGAAGTTTTCCCGCCTTTGGAAAGCAAGGCGTGGTTTTATGGACTGAAGCTTGAGCTGCATCCACGCGGCACGTGCACGCTCAGTCGCGCACGTGACCGTCAAGCTGTGCACGAAAAACTGCGCATGTGTAGATTGGCCAAGCGACGCCATCTTAAGTCTAGGTAGAGTTCCCTGTAGCCGCCATTTTGAGTAGAGATCCTTGACTCCTTGTGACGTCATTGGGTTTCCTCTTCCGGAAGTGCAGACGAAAACTGCCTCCATCTTGTGGTGAAACATAGGAACTGCAATTTTTATTTAAACTTCTAATCTTTAAAGATGATTTATAACCAAATTAAGTCTTCAAAGTAACTTCAAAGCAATTCATATTATTCGGAATAAACTAAATTTAACACTAATCCAAACTTTCATGCCAAGAACAAAAGGAAAAGGACCTGTTGGCTTCTGAAAGTTTTTTTCTCAGTGGTGAAACCCCACTCACTGTATAGATGCCTATAGCAGGAACATACATAAACACCCCTATTGTATTTAATCACTTATATAACCACATATTATAATCTTTTAAGCTAAAAGCAAACATATTTACACACTTTTAAGCAAAAAGTTGCAAACTTTGAAGCTGTATGTGTGCTTATTTTGCTGTTTTATGTGATATGGTATGATTCCCTTCCCACAGAAACCCAGTTTTAGTTTAAGGATTCTAATGCTGATGTTTACTCAAGAGTAACATTAAAGTAGGATTAATCCTGTGCATTTTAACAAATTTACAGACTTAGTGAATATTTATAATTTTTCCTCTTTCTCAAATTTAGGAAACCACATTAAGCAATTAACACTTAAGCGAAGCTCTAGGTGTTATTTAAACTCACCATGTCATTTCTGATTCATGCTTTCTCTACAGGAAAAGAAAAACATTTAACCAACCAGCATAATTTTCAAATTTTCCCAGGATTTAAAATAAAAGTCAAAAAGGTGCAAACATTGATTATTCTGTAAATAAGAAATTTATAGATGACAATCAAGACAGATCACTATTGGCTTCACTCCTAAGAAATCCTAGGACACCAAATATTCAAACAATTCACTTGTTTCTAATTAGTAAATATTTTAAACATTTAATGCTTCAAATGAAAATAGGCTTTAACAAATAAAACCAAAGGAAAGCCTTAACTTTAAAAGAAAGTGGAAACTTATAATCTTAAATCTTTAAAGCATTTAGCCTCTTTTGTTTTTGCATTTCTTTTGTAAATAAAATCCTCACTTTCAAAGTGACATTCTGCAAAATTCCAAAGCTAGTTATTGATGACAAATTCCAATACTAGACTTTGAAAATCAAAGGAAAGAAGTCAATCCACACAATTTAAATCCTGTTTTGTTTCGTGAAACAAATTCAATCCAATTTCAATTCAACTTTATTTATCAACATACGGTTTCAACAAACGAATTATTTGAAGCATCACTACATTTCTAAATAATTCCAAAATTCTATTTTCCCATCCTGCAAGCCTACAAGTTGAAACAAATTCTAAAGGAACTTTCACCTATCACGGTTGTAACATAAAAATCTCAAGGTTAAACTTTGTTGAACAAATTTAAGAATAATCAACAAGTTGAATTTTTTTTTAAAGCTAAATAACAACAACGGTCAAACGTGATGAGTCAACAGACAACCGACCGATTTACCAAACTAAATGACCTTCAAACAACATTGGAAGCATGGACTTCTAATTTAATTTCTAGCTTCACAACACGGGTCAAGGAAACACAACCCGAAGAATTGAAGCAACTCACTGAAGAACTTTTGAATGAACACATTGAAAAAACCACCAGAAGGCAAGGGCCTCACCAGTGTGTTAGGTAAGTTTGCGCTAACATTAGTCGCAAGATTAAAGGTAGCCGAGAACGAGCTAGCAAATCAACAAACAACGATCCTATCTCTCCAAGAAGAGAATGAAACACTGAAAGAAAATCTGGAACAATCTCAAGAGGAGAATGACAAAACTCAAAATCAACTGGATGAAGCGATACAAGATTTGGACCGTGCAGAGTCAGAAAATAAACGGCTAATAGATAACAATGACGTGCTTCATCAAGACAACAATGAACTTGAAGATGCCCTTCAAGACACAAAGAAGGAACTCAGAAGAGTTGAAGGTCAACTTGAAAATGTGAAGAAGGACTACAAGGAATGTCAACTGCTCCTAAAGGAAAGACATGAACACCGGGACATCCACCGCGCTCCCTCGCCCGATTCCCGTTTCGAATACGGACGACCGCGTGGACAGTGTGCGTGTGCCCCTTCAGACCGCAACCTTGACAAGATCGCGAAAAATATCACCAAATTTGATCCAGGACCTACGGGTTCACCTGATGCCAAAGTCTATTTACAGGACATTGATTACTACCTGCGTAAGTACCCTGATGCTACAATTGACGATCGCATCTATCTGATTAAACTAACATCTAACAGGTCAGTATCAAAATTCATAGACAGACAGCCAACAAACATCAAAGCAGATTACACGCTGCTCCGCGAAGCCATCGAAAAGGAGTTCTCCGACGACTGCCTACAGGCAGGGCTAACCGCAGCCCTAGCCGTGAAGCAAGGACGCTCAGAGCCAACACAAGCCTACTACCAGAGACTCCTACTTGCATATTTTGGATCTCAAAATACACCAGGGATGGAAGAAGACCACAATTTCAAGACCCTCTTCATCCAAAACCTCCATCCCACCGTGAGTCATTACCTGGGAGTTACAGCTAACCCAAGGTCAAACTCAGTAAGTCAGCTGAGAGAGTTTGCACACTATGTGTTCCAAAAACGGCAACAAAGTCGCAACAAGCACGCTGAGCTTGCCACTGTGCTAGCTATTAGCGATGCATCTAACACCTTGGAGTTGGAAGGAGCTCCTCGCTCTTCTCCACCTCCTACACCGCGAGTACATCAACAGCCAAAGCATTTTTCCAACCGACCTCATCAAGGTCAAAACCACACTAGGTCCTCTGGATATCACTTTGGACCAACTTTGCGAAAACCCGACTACCGTCGTAGACCATATCCACGGGATAGGTCACGAGAACGCGATACGGACTACCATGATGACAGATACCGATACGAAGACACGCGTAACCGCGACAAATGGTCTCCATCCCATCACAGAAGCTCAGAAGCAGAGACCTATCACAAACCTTGGAAGGAAGAAGAAACTCCTACATTCAGTAGAGAAGATATTGAAATTGTCCAACACCTCCTAGCAGAGATTCAAAGCTACAAAGAGAATAAAACTGCTAACATTCTAGCTATATCAGCTGTGCCAACTCAAAACAAGCATTCCAAACGAAGGAAACGCAAGAAGAAAATCCCTCATGCAAATGCGGAAGGATCAAAGGACTCAACGCAGTCCAGTACTGTTATGGCAGCCCAACCACAGGTCACAGACCACTCCTCTAATGACATTTTGCAACTCTATGTCGAACCACCGGTTCCACAATTCCTATGCGATTTAAACAGAGGGGGGGTGGCACGGAAACTCTACCTTCCACTGACCCTTGAAGACATGGTGTGTCAGGACGCTGTTTTTAGACACCGCTGCTGACATCAACTCTCATGTCACACACCCTTTTTGAACAAACTACGTGTAGCCGCTAACCACGCTAACAAACATTTGAAACTGGAACCCTGTTCATTAGCTGTGCGACCCATATGCGCTCACTAAAACAACCCTGTTGGGCGTATCACACTAAACATGTCATTGGACCCTTGACCTTGACACATCCGGTCTACGTGTCCAAACTTGACGCCATTCCATTACTTGTTGGCAAAGGACCTACTGAACCGTTTTGAGCCACTGATTGATTCAAGAACCTCAAACTATGGGCTCAAACACAACACCCTCACCCATTTGACCCAACAAGAACAACTGAATCACAGTGCTTTGTTCTAAACACTTTGGACACCCCAAGTCTCACACAACTATCACTGTTGGAACAACTGCAACCGATTGAAAGCGACTGCCAGGACCAAGGTGAGTACTGTCCTAAAAAGGTCAAAGTCACCTTCAAATACAAGGTCAAACAAACACTCAAATGATCTTGAAAACTCAATGGCCAAGCAGAAAACCCCCAAAACGGCCCTCTTAAAACCCTTGATACCCATGATTCAATGGTGGATGTCACATGTTTGAAACCCACCCACCCCACCCATGAGGCCCTGCATGGTCACAAGAGCCACACCTTACCGCGCTCTAGACCCTCTGAAACCCTCAAGTTTTTGCGACATCTCGGCCCAACTCAACTTGGCAAACTGCAAGGCCGCACAGTCCACTCAACCTATGCAAACAAACTGATCCATAAAACCGTCAAACTCCGGTCGGATAAAACGGACATGCGCTGAACCGCATCTAAACCCTTATGACATACCAAACCTGGAAACCATCTTCATGTGACACAATCTTCTTTGCAGCTATACATTGGCACTCCTGTTCATGCTTCCGACGAACCATCATCGCCACCGCTCAGAGTTCCTCGAAACCAGAGGGGGGTGATGACTGCCAATGCCCATAACATTCCAGCTGCAGAGCACAAAAGCATCAAAACAACATACAAAGCTCCCAAGGCTGTATGTCAAAACCATTCGGACCGATTCGCCAAACGACACAAAGCGTATAACGATCAAAAACTCTTGCATGACAAACTGCGAAGGGGGGACAAGATCTTCCACCCC
The DNA here is from genome assembly GCA_020510985.1 of Pholidichthys leucotaenia. Taxonomy (NCBI): domain Eukaryota; kingdom Metazoa; phylum Chordata; class Actinopteri; order Cichliformes; family Pholidichthyidae; genus Pholidichthys; species Pholidichthys leucotaenia. The sequence goes on from CM035843.1 coordinate 267,204,738, forward strand.
GCATTTGTACCACAGACACCTGAAATAAATTTACAGGAAAGGAAAATCACTCCGAAAGTCCTGCCCCCCGAGTGGATGAATCCACACATTGTCAACAACAAACTTTGGCCACTCAAGTGCCAAACCCAGGACCCCCCATTTTCAAATGGGCTCACCAAAATCAGAGTAACCTTTACCAAAACCCCGATGGACTTGTCGGGTACAACACTGTCAAAGTAAGTCCATAAATAAGATTAAGAATTAAACCTATCGTCTGAAGAAATTAACTGTAGCTAACTACTAGCCTCAGGTACACTCAGTCAAATCTCTCCAAACAATTAGGTTAACTGCATCAACTTGCCAGAAGGAAAGGGGTATATTAAAACCAAATTAGCCCTTAAACTTAATTTCAAAGACCTCTGTAAAATCTAATTAAACTTCAATCAACTTACTATTATCAATAGTACTCGCAAATACATTCAACACCATTAGCTTGAGCTAATAATCTTAAAACCTCCCATCAAAGTTGAAAAACAAGCACAAGGTTTAGAGTTCAATCTCTAATCTCTAATCTGTAATTTCCCCAGTCTTGGGATCAATAAACTACATCATCTAAAAGAAATCATTCCACCTCTAAGAGGAATGTTCATTGCCAACCAGGTATCTAAAGAAAGATCAACAAGAAGATTAAGATCCAAAACCACTCACTTTTATGTTTGCCAAGATGAGCCACCGCCTGGAAGCAGCTCTGCGATCCACATGGTGAGGGACATCGATGGCCTCATTCACACCTTCACGCTACCTCAGCTTCTGTGTGGACAAATCGTTCCCACCAAGACCATACGCGTCACTCAAACAACAACCCTGGATCAACCTGAGATTAAAACACTTCTGAGAGAGAAGAAGGAGGATCTTCAGGCAGGGAACAGGGAGATGCTGAAGTCCGTACAGAGGGAGCTGAGGAGAAAGATCAGAGAAGGCAAGGGGGACGCTTCAGGAAGAAGATGAGGACAAGCTGCAACAGAGCGACATCAGCGGGTCTGGAGAAACCTCAAACCATCTCGGGGGCTCCAGAATACGCTCCTCCCAGGCCACAGGGGCGCAGGGAGTGGGCGAACAACCTGAAGTCTGTTTTTCAATAGATTTGACCAACCGCCCTCCCCCCTGACTGCACAACAACCACTGCTGCGCTCTAAAGAAATCAAGTCGCTGCTGCCACTCCCCACTCTACCAACACCCCCCCCCACTCCCAACACACAGCCCCCCATCCTGACCCTGACCAGGACCCAGGTGAGGACGGAGCTGAGGAAGATCAAGGCGAGGGAAGGCGCCGGGACCGGACTGGCATCAGCGCAAAGCTGTCCTCAAGTCCTGTGCAGACCAGCGGTGTGGGATTGTGACGTATATCTTCAACAATGAGCCTGAAACTGGGGAGGGTACCACAGCTGTGGAAAACATCTTGTGTGGGACCTGTAACCAAAAACTTCCCACCCCAAAGACCTGAACAGCTACAGACCGGTTGGCCTTGACGTCCCACTTGATGAAGACCCTGGAGAGACTGCTCCTTGCTCACCTCCGCCCCCTGGTGGAACCAGCGATGGATCCACTCCAGTTCGCCTACCAGCATGGCATTTGGGGTGGGAGATGCGGTGAGCTTCCTCCATCACCGTTCTCTGTCCACCTGGAGAAGCCCGGGAATAGGTGGAGGATCATGTTCTTTGACTTCTCCAGTGCTTTCAACACCATCCAACCGATGATCCTGAAGGACAAGCTGCTGCGCGCAGGGGTGGACCAGCACCTGTCATCATGGATCCTGGACTACCTCACGAACCGGCCTCAGTTTGTGAGAACCCGGGACTGTGTGTCCGACACGATCATCAGTAGCACGGGGGCCCCCCAGGGAACGGTGCTGGCTCCCTTCCTGTTCACTCTTTATACTGCGGACTTCTCACACAACACAACACACTGCCATCTACAGAAGTTCTCTGATGACTCTGCGATCGTTGGCCTCATCTCCAATGGAGATGAAGCTGAGTACAGAGGGCTTATCCAGGACTTCGTGGACTGGTGCCATCGGAACTGCCTCCAGATCAACGCGAGGAAAACTAAGGAGCTGGTGGTGGACTGCCGCAGGCATGGGCAGCCCCTCACAGTACCAGTAAATATACAGGGAACAGACATCGAGATGGTGACATCCTATAAGTACCTGGGTATTCATCTGAACAATAAACTAGACTGGTCACACAATACTGATGCACTCTACAAGAAGGGACAGCGCAGGCTGTTCCTGCTGAGGAGACTCAGGTCTTTTGGTGTACAAGGGGCGCTGCTGAAGTCATTCTATGACACGGTGGTGGCATCAGCCATCACTTTTGGAGTGGTCTGCTGGGGCAGTGGCATTACTGCAGCCGATAGGAAGAGACTGAACAAACTGATTAAGAAAGCTAGCTCTGTCCTGGGGCAGCGCCTTGATCCGATGGAGGAGATAGGAGAGAGAAGGACGGTGGCTAAACTGTCATCTCTGCTGGAGTCCGAGTTCCACCCTATGCAGGACATACTGAATGCACTGAGGAGCTCATTTAGCAGCAGACTACATCATCCCAGGTGCACAACCGAGAGGTTTCGTAGGTCCTTCCTACCAACGGCTGTCAGACTGTACAACCTAAGCAGGGCTGCTCGCAGAGATAGCAAAAAAGACGTAACAAACTAATAGTTTTTTGAATGCAGAAGATGCAATAGACTTACACAGTGGTCCTCTCCGGCATACAACTAGGAGCATGCCGGTCGCTATGGAGGGTGAGAGTGTGTATGGGCACATAATCATACCATGCAGGATAGCTGGGTAGACGGTTATGCTGTTTCATTCCATCTAGCGGCAATGCTCTGCACTGTGTGTGTTTATATATTTGCATATTTGTTCCGTCTAGCTGCAATGCTCCGTACTGTGGGTGTTTATATATTTATATATCTACATGTTATTCCATCTAGCTACATTGCTCCGCACTGTGTGTGTTTATATACTTGCATATTTATTCCACCTAGCTGCAATGCTCCGTACTGTGGGTGTCTATATATTTACATATTTATTCCATCTAGCTACAATGCTCTGCACTGTGTGTTCATATATTCATATATTTATTCCATCCAGCTACAATGCTCTGCACTGTGTGTCTGTGTGTGTGTGTATATATATATATTTTATAGTAATACGTACATATGTTTATTAGCTGCTCTTGCTTGCTTGTTTTTTTTTTCTTGCCTTCTGATTGTTGCTCTGAGTGTTGCTATCCCTGTGCTGTTGCAATCCTGGAATTTCCCCGTTGTGGGACTAATAAAGGCTTATCTTATCTTATGATGGCCCTCCTGTTTATCAGTTTAGCCATCTGCCTAGCAATCACACCCACTGTTACCCAGTCAGAATTGGGCCAAGCCAAAACGAAAGGTCAAAGATCCTCGGGTGGATTCTTGATAACAGCCTCATCGTTAGAGCCTCTAGTTAACCTTAGCATGCCCACTGTTAACTCGGTCAACACCGCTAAACCGAAACGCCAGGTTGTCGAACCACAAATTGTTACCAAAATCTTACAAGACACTGTGTTGGTTTTGAATGCTTGCTCCGAAGCTTCAATCAAACTCAACAAGGTCTTGAACTCTTTGCTCTTTGTGTTAAAGGTTGACTATGCTCACACACAGCCAATGTCTATGTTACTCTCAGAAGTAGCTAGAAACATTAGCTTTTCAGTTAACGCTTTAACAATGAATATGCTCTCTCATCATATCCTTTTTGCAGTAAATCCAAATTTACTTCTCATTGCCATCCAAAGAATGATAACGACATCCTATGCCCACTCAGTTTTTCTGCACAAAAGCCTCAAACACCCTATGATTTGGACATCTGTGGAACCATGGTTTAGTCTAACTAAACAAATTCAATTTGAACCTCCTTGAGTCACCTCAATATTGATTAGTCTGAATCTACCTCAAATATGTAAGAATTTTATTTTTGCTTTTGACTAAGATTTTTGGATACATGCTTGTGTATATACAAATAATCCTTTATACTTTATTTAGATTTTATGTACATTTAAACTGTTTTTGAAATTTTGACTAGATATTTTTCAGCAAACCCAAAACATTTATATCAAGTATGTCAAAACCCGCATACTTCTAGTTCACTTTTTTTTTGTACCCAGAATTTTTAAGTCTTTACAGGCTTATACAGAACTTTAGTATATCCTAGACAATTATACAATGTTTATATTTGGTCATGCCAAAATTATTTTTGAAATTTCCAGAAGTTTTTCAGAAAACCAAATTTAAGGACCTACACTTTGGAATAGATACTGTTTACAAGCTTAAGACTTATCGACATCAGAACTTTAGTTCAGCATTTGGATCAAGCCTCGCCAAATTGGAATTTGATGCCTAGGATTGATATCAATGCTGAATCAACGTCACCATTGATACCAGAGGGGGGATGTAGCATCATCTCACTTTGGCTCAGCAATAATTATTCTTCTGCTTAAAGACATTTTTCACCCAGGAGTAAGACAATCAAAAAATGGATTTTCTTCCCTCAGGCCACAGCTGAAATCCCCTTTCTTTTGTTAAAACCAGCCTAAGGAATTTCCCCAATGTCCGGCTTTGCTTTTATTGCCCCCATAAACATGCTACAGACCTGGCCTACACAGATCCACAACTCAGTTAATTTCCTTAAACTCTGGAAACGCTGGATTTAACCAGTAAACTTTAAAGTACATTATTATAAACTCAATTCTAAACCTTCATTCTTTTCAGAACTATGAAAATGCAGATGGACTCTGATGTCTTTAATGTGGAAAATCAATAATATGTGTGAAATGCATTAATCTGTGATTTTATATATATGCATGTTAATGTTTAAATGAATGTTTATTCCTGCATGTTGATTTAGAAGCACTGCTTATAATTTATACTAATCACTAAAGTTATCTTAGTTTAATACATAAAGGGAAATATTAACTTCCAGTATGTATCAAAGTTTTGCCTCTAAAACCGTGTGACTCCAGCAGCCAACCTCTGCATGACACCTCTTCATCCCAAAGAACTCCAAACAATAGACTGTTTGTTCATTGGACTAAAAGTTCATCGAGCCCGCCCACGAAGGACGCTCATTGGCTGAAATCCCGGAAGCCCGCGAAGCTCAACAGGACTTATAAATAACAGAGAGACCCCTGCTTCCCTTCTCTTCCACTTTGGCTTTTTCCCAGATCCTCTTTCCGGCTCCCCCTTTCACTGATCATCTCCTCTATTGTCTACACACAGCAAGGAAGAACAAAGGACCGTCTGAATAGACTTCGACCACGTGTCGCTTTTCTGAACACAGAGCAGATAACTTGTAATTTGTTTATGTAACTTTGTATTTTCTTTTTCTCTTAAATACCTAGGAATTCCTATTTCTTTGAGCTCAATTCTTAATCGGAGTTAAACTCCAATTTTTACTTATCTCTTTTTCTTTGTTAAACTTTCTGTAAAACTACCGTTTGTTTAATTTTAATGTAAACTTTAATCTTGACTTTATTTTTTACATTTTTCTTGACCAAGCACCCACCAGAAGCTATTATTTTATCTAAAGTCCGAAAGTTTTTTTTTTCTTCTAATTTGAAATCTGATCAGATACCTTTAATTATTCCCGAAGACCTGCAGCGCTTGTCTACCAGGAAGAAAAGACACAGCTCTCCACATCACGTGCAGGCTGAGGAATCAGCGCGCTTCTGCAGCATCTCAACCATCGAGATCCAACTTACGATCTCATGAATATCATTAATCGTCAAGAGAATATTTGCGGGACAAATATTCTGGGTTTTGCCCCTGAACAACACTTCAAAACTTAATGAGGACGACGCCAGAACCATCATCACCGAGGATCACGTGAGCTGCAAAACTTTAATTCATCTGCTGAATTAAACCTCTGAGGTTCGGTAATAATTTGTGTATCTAATCAGATGCAAATTAAGAAGCCCTTAACATAACTCTTCTTTTCATTAAAATTCCGTTTTTTTTTTCTTAAGATCAATCAAGGACTTTTCATATAATTAGTAAACTTTCTCCATAAATTTGCGTTGTTTCAATAATCTGTTAACTCAAACTGATAGAAATTGGTTTCTCAAGTTAACCCTGGTTCTGAAAATATTGACATTGTTAATCTATCATTTACAAGATTGATTTTATGATTAATGAAATTACTGCAATGTCTGTTAATCATTTCATTTAATAAATATTTGAAAATGAGAGAAGTCATTGAGAATTTATTTCATTCTGAGTCTGTTCAAGCACAGGTATCGAATTCACGGAAAATTTTTGAGACTGATTATTGATTAATTTATTGAGTGATTAAATAGGTATAAAGTGAAATTAAAGATTAAATTGCTTCTTAAAGATAGAAGCTGGTGCCCCTTACGAGTGTTATTAACTTTTCTGATGTATATGAAATGAGATTTGACCTCAGATTCCAATACATCAATATAAATTAAATAATTCATACCTGATCATATTTATTATTTATTAATACTCCCTATTTCCCCCTATAATAGCCTACGATTAGGGAGGGATCTTGTGTCTCTTAACCCCCCTTTTGTTCTACTGTTAATAGATTCAGACTGCTGGGTGACCTCCAATAATGTAGTTGGCTTCTCACTGTTCATGTTCATTATGTCTGTTCTTTTCATCTTCTCTATCCCCTCATCCCCAGCCAGTCGCAGCAGACGACTGCCCCTCCCTGAGCCTGGTTCTGCTAGAGGTTTCTTCCTGTTAAATGGGAGTTTTTCCTCTCCACTGTCGCTAAGTGCTTGCTCACTAGGGCATCGTCTGATTGTTGGGTCTTTCTGCAATTGTGGAGTTTTTCCTGCATTTGGTAGTGCTATGAGATGACTTTTGTTGTGAAGTGGCGCTATAAAAATAAAGCAGAATTGAATTGAATTATATTTGTGGTAGTGAGGAGCACGAACTGGCTTCTTGCCCCATTCGGCCAAAAGGGGGGGGGGCGTGTGTTACATGTCGACTGACTCACGGACTCACCCCGGGATAATTCCCTTACTAAATTTCTGCTTCCCATTCGTTTTTTTTTCACAATCATAATGAAATATCCACCCATGCAACTCATTGATCAGGGGCTGAGCAGAGCTTCATTTCGGAGAATCTGGCAACCCGGCTGGGGCTCCCGTGCCATCAGCTGAAGACCCCACTGAAATTAATCGCTCTGTCTAAGGCTCCACTGGCTATCGTCACAAAGCAATCTGCCCCGGTCTCGGTGTTGGTATCAGGCAATCACCGGGAGCAGATTAGATTCTTCGTGCTTCCCGTCTCTGCCTCCCTGGTGATTCTGGGTTACCTTTGGCTCAGGCTACACAATCCTGTTATCGATTGGCGATCGGGAAGCATTGTGTCCTGGAGCTCTTTTTGTCTGAGCGCCTGTCTGCAGTCTGCTGCTTGCTCTCCCTCTGTTCTCCAGACACACCCCCGCCTGACCTTTCACTGGTACCCCCCAAATACCACGATCTGGGCGCCGTGTTCAGCACGGCTCAAGCGCTGTCTCTTCCCCACCACTGCCCCTATGATTGTGCCATTAACCTCTTGCCTGGTGCCCGTTACCATCCAGCGGCTTTATAGCCGCCTTTCTGCCACGGAGCTGAAGGTGATGGATAAATACATCAAGGAATCCCTTAGCTCTGGTATTATCAGGCTGTCATCCTCAGCTGTGGGGGCAGGATTTTTCTTTGTGAGGAAGAGCCATGTATTGATTTTAGGGAGCTGAACAACTCACAGTTAAGGACAAGTACACTCTTCCCCTCATTAACACCACTTTTGATTCCCTCCAGGGGGCCTCGGTGTTCACTAAACTGGATCTCCGCAACACCTATCACCTGGTGAGGATCAAGGAGGGGGATGAGTGGAAAACGGGGTTCCGCACTCCTAGTGGCCACTTTGAATACTTAGTGATGCCCTTTGGCTTAACTAATGCTCCCGCTGTATTTCAACGGCTAATCAATGACGTGTTGAGAGATTTTTTGGACTCTTTTGTGTTTGTTTTTCTGGACGACGTTCTTATTTTTTCCCAGTCCCTGGATGAGCATCGGGAACACGTCAGGCGGGTCCTTCAGTGTTTATTGGAGAACAAACTGTTTGTCAAGACTGAGAAATGTGAGTTTCACGCCACACGCACCACATTTCTGGGATTCGTCATCTCCCGTAACCAGATCATCGCAGACCCGGATAAGGTAAAGGCGATGGTAGGGTGTCCCATTCCATCTTCCCGGAAGCAGCTGCAGCAGTTTCTGGGCTTTGCCAATTTCTTATTGCCTCTTCATTAAAGACTACAGTGTGGGAATGTGAAAGGACGAGGCAAAGTTTATCTCATGAGTCAGGTTTATTCACATTCTCCAACATCAACAATACAGAAAAAGAGGAAGAAACCAGACCTTCATCCCTTTTTTATACCCCAGGAGCTTCAAAGCTCCAGTCACAATGCATTTAATCCCCAGTAACAATGCATCCCTTTCAGATCTTATCACCCCCCACCCCAAAGTCACTGGCAGCCAGGAAATCCCCCACGGCCATCTCTTTGCATACCATAGACCACATTTCACATCCTCCTGTTATCTCCGAGGAGGCTCAGTCTTTTGTTCATCTGAGACGTGGAGCATACAGTAAGCATACAGTGATATACATATGAAGCATAACGTGATGTACATTTGTGCATATGAAACCCACATATGTGTCCCACATGACCCCCCCCCAAACGTCTAAGATGTAACAACGGAATAACAGTCAGCCTGTCATGATAAAATCATTACACATCAGCCCACGTGTTGCTTGGGCCTCAGTCTCCTCCCGTATCTGCTGTAAGCCGGCTTCAACACTTCCGTGGCGCCATCCTGCTGGGGGGCTGCTGTCTGAGGGTGAGAATTGTTAGTCAATCCCTGTGGGTGTTCTGGGGGACGTTCTCTAGGGGGTCTGCCACGCCGAGGAGCCCTAGCCAACAGCACATCGTCGTCCGCCACCACAAAGGCGGGTTTGAGCCTGTTAATGCCAATCTTCTCCTTCCTGCCCCCCAAATCTAGCCAAAAATGCTTATCCCCTGTTTCCAGCACTCTAAATGGCCCATCATAAGGTGGTCGTAGCAGCGGGCGATGAGCATCGTGTCTGACAAAAACAAACTCCGCGTTTTTTAACGCCTTAGGTATAAAAACGCGTGGAAAACTGTGGTGAACGGGGCCAGGCAGCGTGCCCGATTCCGTGCCACGCTGCAACCGCTGAGTCGGGGAACATTCTGGCGCAGGATTATCTGGGAGAAACTCCCCGGGCAGCCGAAGTGGCTGCGCAAAAACTAGCTCTGCCGGGGAGTCTTCTAAATCCTCTTTAGGTGCAGAACGCAACTCAGAACTTCAGAAGTTCTGAAGCCTTGGGTTCTGAAGTTCTGAAGCTTCTCAACTTCAGAAGCCTTCGGACTAGAACCAGCAGGTTTAGGAACAGTTTCTTTCCAACAGCTGTCACGTTATTGAACTTAGTTCCCCGCTGACTCTCTTACAATCATCTTTTACCATCCTCACCTGTACATAACTGCATAACTACATAACTACATCTAACTTATTGCACATTATTTGCACATAACAGTACTTTTAACTTTCTGCACTGCTGCATATATTTGCATATATTTGCTTAAATTGCACATACTGTTAATTACCGTATATACTGCCCTGCTGTCCTTTGCACTTCTGATTGGATGCTAAACTGTGTTTCGTTACCTTGTATTCATACATGTGTAATGACAATAAAGTTGAATCTAATCTAATCTAATCTAACTCCAATAAAACCCATGGTAGCCTGTCCACCCAATTTGCATCCGTAAGCGACGCTCTGAGAGCCGCTTTCAATGACCTGTGAAAACGTTCGCATAACCCGTTAGCCTGCGGATTGTACGCAGTTGTGCGGTGGATCGTTACCCCCAGGCTGCGGGCCATTGCTGACCAAAGTTCTGAAACAAATTGAGGGCCTCTGTCGGACGTAACGTCCGACGGGACTCCAAAACGCGCTACCCATGCTGTTAAAAACGCGCGCGCCACCTCCTCGGCTGTGGTTGACTCAAGTGGGACCACTTCTGGCCAGCGCGTGGTGCGGTCTACCATTGTCAGAAGGTGTGTGCACCCCTGTGACGGCGGAAGGGGGCCTACGAGGTCCACGTGAACATGATCGAACCTCTTAGCCGGGATGTGAAACGGCTCCAAAGGAGCTCTCATGTGCCTGTGTACCTTGGCTCGTTGACAGGCCATGCAGGCTGCTGCCCACTCCCTAACCTGTTTGCGCAGGCTCGGCCATACAAATTTCTCTCCCACCATTTTGACCGACGTGCGCACTCCCAGGTGCACCAGAGAATGAATCGAGTCAAAAACGCGGCGGCGCCACGCAGCGGGTACCACCAGACGCCGTCGCCCAGTGGAGACATCGCAGATTGGGGGGGGGGGCATACCGTCTTGCAGCACCCTGTTCTCCAGTCTTAACCCTGTTGGTCCAGACTGGAGCGCGCGCACATCCGCGTCGCTAACCTGATCCGCGGCCATGGCTGCATAATCTACCCCCACGCTGACTGGAGCCGCCACGGCGCGCGAGAGGCAGCCTGCCACTACATTAAGTTTACCCGCTACATGCTGGATATCGGTAGTAAACTCTGAGATCGCAGCCAGCTGTCTCTGCTGCCGGCCTGACACGGTTCTGAAACCTTGGCCATCGTGAAAGTCAGCGGATGGTGATCAACGAACGCGGTTGAAACGGCGTCCCTCAGCCAGAACTGGAAGTGGCGAATGGCCAAGTGGAGAACTAACAACTCCCTGTCGAATGCGCTGTATTTTCGTTCACTATCCCCCAAGGTCCTGCTGAAAAAGGCGAGCGGTTGCCAAGCCCCGGCTACATGCTGCTCCACGACCGCCCCTATGGCCACATCTGACGCGTCAGTAGTAAGCGCTATGCGGGCCTTTGGGTCTGGATGTGCTAACAACGCAGCGTTTGCCAGGGCTGTTTTGACTTCCGAGAATGCTCGCTCTCGCTCTGGAGACCATTCAATTTTATTTGTGGGTTTTTGTTTTTTTAGTGCGGCATATAATGGTTGCATGAGCTGCGCTGCGCGGGGGAGGAAACGGTTAAAAATTCACCATTCCCAAAAATTCCTGTAACGCTTTGACCATTTGTGGCTGGGGAAAATTTGTTACCGCGCGCACTTTGTCAGGCAGAGGAACCGCTCCTTCTGGAGAGACGCGATGCCCCAAAAAATCAATCTGCGTCACCCCGAACTGACACTTCGCTGGGTTGATTATTAACCCGTGCTCTCCCAACCTCCGGAAAACTGCCGTGAGGTGGTTTTCGTGTTCGTCTTCGGACGCGCTGGCTACCAAAATATCGTCCAGGTAGACGAACACGAAGGGGAGATTGCGCAACACCGCGTCCATCATGCGTTGGAATGTCTGCGCCGCGCCTTTAAGCCCAAACGGCATGCGCAAAAACTCGAATAGACCGAACGGAGTTATTACCGCTGTTTTGGGTATGTCCTCAGCGCGTACTGGGACCTGGTGGTAACCGCGTACCAAGTCTATTTTAGAGAAAACGCGCGTCCCCGCCAAATGAACGGAAAAATCTTGGATATGCGGGATTGGGTAGTGGTCGTGCGCTGTAGCGTTGTTCAACCTGCGGAAATCTCCGCAAGGTCGCCATGAGCCATCAGCTTTCGGGACCATGTGAAGCGGTGAAGCCCATGGGCTTTTCGAACGCCTGATGATGCCCAACTTTTCCAGGTTGGTGAACTCCTCGCACGCTATGGTCAGTTTAGCTGAATCCAAGCGTCGGGCTTTTGCAAAAACGGGCGGTCCGGTGGTAGTAATAGAATGTTCCACCCCGTGTTTAGCCACGGCCGCCGAAAATGTTGGGACCGTGAGTGCTGGGAACTGAGTGAGCAGTGTGTGGAACTTACCACTTGCAGCTGTGACGTTGGCTTGTGCTGTTGGCGGGGCCACTCGAGCTGTATAGGGAATAGAATAAAAAGAGAGTGCATTAACCAGTCGCCTGTTAGCAAGATCAGAATCAGAATCAGAATCAGAATCAGAATCAGATTTATTGCCATTGTTCATGTAATACACAAACTAGGAATTTGTCTCGGTGCCATGCTGCAACATTAAAAACATAATGAGAAAAAGGGATAAACTAAAAAACTAAAGGACTAGAAACGTGCAATAAGTGTAGAAAAATAAGTAATAATAAGTAATAATAATAATAATACTAGTACTAATGAGGTAGTACTAGTCAAGGCAGTTTTTAAAAAAATTAGCATGTAGCATATAATGTGAAGTACCACATAGTGCAGTCAATAATGCAACAGAAAAACAGTGATGTTGACATGAGTCTGGTTGAGCTGCTGTACATAGTGCACGAGAGTCAAAAGTCACTTAGTGTTCAGTCAGTCTGAATGCAGAGGGGGAAAAAGCTGTTCATGTGCCCGGAGGTTTTAGTCCGAATGGACCGAAGCCTTCTACCTGAGGGGAGGGGGGCAAACAGCACGTGACTAGGATGTGAAGGATCGGCTATGATCCGGTCATAGCCGATGACCAGATAAGATCAACCAACAAACCATGTGAGCACAGAAAATCAGCCCCTAACATATTAAAATTCACTGCAGCTATGACGAAAGTCCACTCAAATGTGCGGCCGTGTAGGGACAGAAGCAGAGCCCTCTCACCAAAGGTCTTAATTGCCGAGCTGTTCGCTGCTGACACCCCGGGACCACTGGAAAGCGCCAGCCGGTCAGCAGAGGAAGGTGTGATGAAACTCAACTGGGAGCCTGTGTCCACGAGGAAAATGCCTCCCGAGCACGCATACCTTCAAGTAGAGCAGCTTGTTCTCCTCCCCGAGGGCCGCAGCTGCTTACCGACCCCCCGGTCTTGGCGTTTCCCGAGCGCTTGAAATGGCACGGTGGTATACATTTGCGTGCCTTCTCTGCCAAAGCGGCGATGGTAGAAACAGAGGGTGTCTCCTCCGCGATCCTTGGCCCCCGCTGTTGTCGGTGGTCTGCTATACCGCGTCTCTGGCCCCTCGCCGTCTCCGGCCGTCGCGCCACACTCCGTCGCTGCTGCGGTGGCCGTGCGCTGTTTGCTGGCGTTGAGAATCCGGTGCGCCTCCTGGGCCAGCGTGTGGAAGTCCCGCTGGGCCAACAACGGCGAACCGGCCAGGGTTGCTCTCATGGCCGACGGTAGGGTTCTCAGGAAAATGTGGGTGAAGAGGAAGTCATCGTCTGAGCCCCTCAACCTCAGCATGTCCTCCATCAGGTCAAGGGGCGTGCCATCTCCCAAGTCGTTCAGAGCCAGGAGTGTCTCCGCTCTCTCCTGGACTGAGAGAGTGAAGCGCTGGATGAGTGCAGCCTTCAACGCGCCATATTTGTCGTCGGCCGGTGTCTTCACCAAAAGGCTCTGCACATGCCGAGCCGTGCGGTTGTCGAGCTTGGCAATTACATGGTAGAATTTCATCTCATCTACCGTTATCCTCCGGAGGGCGAACTGTGCTTCGACCAAGAGGAACCAGGAGCACGGGTTGCCTCGCCAAAAGTCCGGTAGCTGGACGGTAGCGGCATATGCCTGGCTGGGAGCTCCTGACCCGGCTGGTTCAGGGGAATTTCTTTCACTCATCGTCTTAGGGTCACCAGTGTGGGAATGTGAAAGGACAAGCAGAGTTTATCTCACGAGTCAGGTTTATTCACATTCTCCAACATCAACAATACAGAAAAAGAGGAAGAAACCAGACCTTCATCCCTTTTTTATACCCCGGGAGCTTCAAAGCTCCAGTTACAATGCATTTAATCCCCAGTAACAATGCATCCCTTTCAGATCTTATCACCCCCACCCCAAAGTCACTGGCAGCCAGGAAATCCCCCACGGCCATCTCTTTGCATACCATAGACCACATTTCACATCCTCCTGTTATCTCCGAGGAGGCTCAGTCCTTTGTTCATCTGAGACGTGGAGCATACAGTAAGCATACAGTGATATACATATGAAGCATAAGGTGATATACATTTGTGCATATGAAACCCACATATGTGTCCCACAACAGCACCATTGCCCTACCCCTCACTCGCCTCACCTCCACCAAGGTGCCATTCCGGTGGACGAAGGAGGCGGAGGCGCCTTTCTGCAATAAAATCATTGTTCTTCTCTCCTCCTATTCTGGCCCAGGTTGAGCCCGCTCTACAATGTCTGGTGGAGGTGGACGCCTCTGACTCCGGTGTGGGAGCGGTGTTGTCCCAACATTCTCCTGCTGACGACAAGATCCGCCCATGCACATTCTTCTCCCGCTGTCTATCCCCTGCAGAGAGGAATTACGACATCGGGGACAGGGAGCTGCTGGAGGTCAAGCTGGCCCTGGAGGAGTGGCACCACTGGCTGGAGGACGCCTCCCAGCCTTTTCTCATTTGGACGGACCACAAGAATCTGGAGTACCTCAGGACGGCCAAATGCCTCAACTCTCGGCAAGCCCGCTGGTTCCTGTTTTTCGGCAGGTTTAACTTCACCATCACTTACCGCCCGGGGTCCAAAAACATCAAGCCAGATGCCCTCTCCAGACAATTCTGCTTGGGATGCTGCTGAGGTGCCACCCTCTCCCGTTGTGTCTCCATGTATCATGGGCGCCCTCTTGTGGGGCATCAAGGAGAGGGTGAGGAGAGCTCAGGAGACCGAGGTTGACCCAGGCGGGGGGCCAGCGGGAAGGATGTATGTGCCCTCTGCGGTCCGGGGAGAAGTCATTAATTGGGCACACTCCTCCAAACTGCTGCGCCACCCAGGGATGGCGCGCAGTGTGGCTCAACTCCAGAGAACCTTCTGGTGGCCGTCACTACGGAGGGATGTTAGGGAATACAGCTGAGCCTGCCTCCAGTGCACCACTTGCAAGACATCCTCCTCTCCTCTGGCGGGCCTGCTTTATCCTCTCCCCATCCCCAGCAGACCCTGGTCCCATGTGGCTCTTGATTTTGTGACTGGTCTTCCCCCCTCTGCAGGCAACACCGTTGTTCTCATCATAGTGGACAGATTCTCCAAGGCGGCCCACTTCATCCCCCTACAGGGGCTCCCTATGGCCAAGGAGACAGCGGACCTGCTCAACCTACATGTGGTTCGGCTCCATGGCATCACGATGGACATCGTGTTGGACTGTGTGCCCCAGTTTGTCTCACTGGTGTGGCGAGCCTTCTGCAAAGCCATCTGGGCCACGGTAAGTCTGTCGTCGGGGTACCACCTCCAGAGTAATGGTCAGTGCGAGCACACCAACCAGGAGCTGGAGGTGGCACTGTGGTGCATTACTGCCTCCAACCCGGCATCCTGGAGCTCCCACCTGCCTTGGGTCGAATATACACATAATACTATGGTCTCCTCTGCTACAGGTCTTTCTCCATTTGAGGCCTCCCTTGTACACAACCCCCCACTGTTCCCAGAAGAGGAGGGAGACATCGCTGTGCCCTCCATGCAGGCCCACATGAAGTGCTGTCGCTGGCTGTGGAAGGCTACCCGGGCCATACTTCGGCACACGGCGGACCGCAACTCAGACATCGCCAACCGCCACAGGTCTCCGGCTCCGTCCTACCGGGTCAGGCAGCAGGTATGGTTGTCCACAAAAAACATTAATCTTAAAACTGTGTCCAGGAAACTTTCCCAGCGCTTTATCGGTCCTTCCTCCATCACCCACATTGTGAATCCTGTCGCTGTACGCCTGGCTCTCCCCCCTTCCCTCCGCATCTGTCCCACCTTCCATGTCTCTCAGGTTAAACCATTTGTTTCCAGCCTTCTGTGCCCCCCTCCCAAGTCACCACCTCCACTGGTGATGATCGATGGTGACCCCACTTGGAAGGTCAACTCCATCCTGGACGTCTGATGCAGGGGTCGTGGCTTTCAGTACCTGGTGGACTGGAAGGGTTATGGTCCAGAATGGAGATCCTGGGTGCGTCCCTCCTTCGTGATGGATCCCCAGCTCATCAGGGACTTCCACCGGACCACCCGGGTAGGTTGGATCAGCTGCTGAGAGGCGTCCTGTGGGGGGGGGGTACTGTGGTGACCTGCTCTGCGTGCCTGCTGCCCTAGTTGCCTCCACAGCTGCGTGCACACCTGTTCACCTCATTAGACAGCCTTCTGAAGCCGTGCTGCCCTGTGGTCTGCACGGAGACGTCAGCGCTTCTCTGGTCTGTAAGGACCTCTTCGACAACTCTGTCATCCTGCTCCGGAGAATCCTCTTCTTCGCCAATCCTGCTCCGTCAGGTCTTCTGAGAGCCAAGGCTCTCCAAGTCAAGTAAGCCTTTGAGATTCCACCCCTCCCACGCTTCACCCTTTCTCCCTTGTGCACGGGTGGAAGCCTCCTGGTGGCAGACCTGTGCTTCTTCCCACACACCGCATTGCACAGAATACTCACCTACTCCCCTTCACCTCGCTCCTCGGCAACAACACGAACCCGGAACGGACTACAGCTGATTCGGAGTCTCTGGGAGATCTTCAGCGCCTCAGCCTTTCATCCGATCCGTAAGACTGTATATTCACCTGTCTATTCCCCCTGGTCTCAATATACTCATCTGCCTGTCTGTCCTCTCTCCTAGGGTTGCCAGTTCGTCCGTGCTCTGCTCTCCCAGCTGCCCACTTCAACACACATGCACACATTCACATTCACTCATGCTACAAATAAAAGATAATTGTATTTATTCTGAGTCTGAGTCTGCTTCTGGGTTTCACCAAACATGTCATCATCATTCTAATTGTTGACTTCAACTGAGAAAGTTTCTGGTATCTTTCTATCAAATGTTGTTTACGTGGTTTTACTATTTAGTGTTTGTTGTGATCCTGTATGTGTCTTTTAATTTTAGAGGTGCATATTATCTGTAGCGATCAAATTGTATGATTTAACATATTCAGTGGTATTCAAGAGTTTCTAATATTTTGATATAAGATTTTTTTGTATCGATTTATATTAGATCATTAGATCAAACAAAGCTCACAGTATTTATTGAACAGAGGAGGGCTCACCTGTAAGAGACAAGAGGAACAGACTTTTTATCCCTTCATAACCTCTGTCTATTTACCTGTTGGGTAACCCATGGACCAGTGGCCAGTGATCCATCTCCATCTTCTTCCGCTTAATCCTTTTCGGGTCGCGGGGGGGCTGGGGCCTATCCCAGCATCTTTGGGCGAGAGGCAGGGTACACCCTGGACAGATCACCAGTCCATCACAGGGCCAACACAGAGAGACAGACAACCATTCACTCTCACAGTCATACCTAAGGACAATTTAGAATCCCCAGTTGATTCCAATTAACCTAACTTGCATGTTTTTGGCATGTGGGAGGAAACCGGAGAAATCCCGGAGTAAACCCATGCAGACACAGGGAGAACATGCAAACTCCACACAGATCACTGTTGGTCGGGGGCTGGAATCAAACCCATTATCCCCTGGCCAAGGGTGAGTTGCTGTGCTGCTGCAGCGCTAACCACTACGCCACCGTGCTGCCCTGTGCCCCAGGAAACTTGCCCAGCGCTTTATCGGTCCTTTCTCCCTCACCCACATTGTGAATCCTGTCGCTGTACGCCTGGCTCTCCCCCCCTCCCTCCGCATCTGTCCCACCTTCCATGTCTCTCAGGTTAAGCCATTTGTGGCTAATGATGACTTTGTTTTTCCAGAACATCCAGTTTGAAAATATTCCCCTAATATTGCAGTTTGTTCCTTTCCAAAGAAAGACCCTGACCACAGGAAATGCTCTGTACTCTGCACATCTCTCAATGACATGACAAGACCAGCCCTCCTAACCACAGACACTAGGGATGCGTAGATATATTGACTTAACATCATATAATAATATATTAGCAGTTGCTGATGGTTTTGTAGTGTGTGCCACTAAATTTGCCCTGAAAAAGACAACAGTAGGTTGCAGGTGCAAATTCAGAAAACATCTGGCACTCAACCATTTTAACTCTTTTTAAGTCTTGATTTTATGGACATAAAATGCACCCTCACTGTCTATGTCACAGTTCTGCGGCTGTCATGTGATGTGTCATGTGGTGTAATAAAAATCCCCAGTTGTACTAAGTATTCTATCTCACAAGGTGACAGACACGCATAACTTACTGCTCTTGCGTTGGAGGACTCATGTCCAAATAACCCCCCTCAAAACCTCACTTATTGGACACCACAGAAGAAGAGTTTGTAAACGACTGTTGATGTTCGCCATCGCAACACAGAGGAGGCATTTGTTAACAGATTTGCCAACTATGATTCCAAAAAGAGATTATTTACCTTACGAAGGTAAATATCTACATTTTGTTATAACAGAGGGTGGCCAAAGCTGGTTAATTTTCACCTGCCATTGACCCCAGTACCATGTGACTGGACAGAAAAATCGTGCTGGTTCCTTGTTGTCATATAAGATAAACTGTGGCGGAATAAAAGCGAAATTGAGGTGGAATAATCATAAGAATTTCTGAATGTGGGAGAGAAAGCGAAAATGACCAAGAGAAGACAAAATACTGTAACGACCAGGATGGACGAAAATGGATGAAGCGAGCTGCCTTGCCAGCGGTAAGTGATGAATTTCTTTGTTTGTTTACATTGTACTGATTTTCTGGTTCATATACTTTAAAAGATAAGATAAAAACTCACCACCAAGCACCATGCTTGGTGACCACAGGATCTCATCTCTGTTGTTTGCAGATGATGTTGTCCTGTTGGCTTCATCCAGCAATGACCTACAGCTCTTGCTGGGACGGTTTGCCGCTGAGTGTGAAGCGGCTGGGATGAGAATCAGCACCTCCAAGTCCGAGTCCATGGTCCTCAGCCGGAAAAAGGTGGATTGTCCTCTCTGGGTTGGGGACAGACTCCTGCCCCAAGTGGAGGAGTTTAAGTATCTTGGGGTCTTGTTCACGAGTGAGGGGAAAATGGAGTGAGAGATTGACAGATGGATTGGAGCAGCATCTGCAGTGATGCGGACGTTGTACCGGTCTGTTGTGGTGAAGAGGGAGCTTAGTTCTAAGGCAAAGCTGTCGATTTACTAGTCAATCTATGTTCCTACTCTCACCTATGGTCACAAGCTTTGGGTAATGACCGAAAGAACAAGATCGCGGATACAAGCGGCTGAAATGAGCTTTCTCCGTAGGATTGCTGGACTCACCCTCAGAGATAGGGTGAGGAGCTCAGTCATCTGGGAGAGGCTCAGAGTAGAACCGCTGCTCCTCCACATTGAAAGGAGTCCGTTGAGGTGATATGGGCATCTGATTAGGATGCCTCCTGGACTCCTCCCACTTGAGGTGTTTCAGGCACGTCCTACTGGGAGGAGACCCCGGTGTAGACCCAGGACTCGGTGGAGAGACTATGTCTCCCAGCTGGTCTGGGAACGCCTTGGTATCCTCTCTGAAGAGCTGGAGCAGGTGGCTGGGGAGAGGGAAGTCTGGGCTTCTCTGCTTGAACTGCTGCCTCCGCGACCCGGACCTCCGGAAAAGTGGTAGAAGATGGATGGATGGATAACAAAAACTCAAAACAAAAAACGGTGACAAAAAACAAAACCATCCTTTGTGTAAATATGTCCAAAGTCTGCTTTTGAATGAAAGTTATGTAATTCGATATGGCTGCCATGGCATTATACAAATTAGATGCGTAAATTTACTCCTATCTCAAACTTTGGATCATATTCTACATCTTTCTAATTGGCAGTAAGCCACTATCTCTTACCACTTTCACGTTATTGCTTTGGAAATGTTATGATCCCTCATACGCCATTATGCAGCGCACAGAGGGAGGAATGAAAACCCACGAGCTGAGATAGTTGAGTGCAATTTATTAACAACAAAAAATAAAGAGTTCAGTCCAGCAAACAGTTATGATGAATAAACAGGATGATGAGCTAAACAATCATGGAGGGCTCCAGAAAAGCAGGGATGCCTCTAGGACGCTCAACAGCCCGAGGGGGAGAATGCCTAGTACCGTTGCGTGGCACGAGGAGAAAGGCAAAGAGACTGCCTGTTTTCCACTAGCCCAGCACACATCGGTACGGCTCGATTCACTTCAGTACGGCTCGGAATGCTTCTGTCTCCATTAGCACGGTGTTGTGCTTGTGCTGTGATGGTTTGTGTTAGGAGGTTTTAGAAGCGGGGCAGCAGCAGATTCTCAGCGAGGCGGGGCCACACTCCCATGACGTTACGCACCCGACTGAGTCCTTATTTACACGAGACAAAAAAGGATCCAAGGATTATTGCCTTGCTCGCTCTGTGGATTTATCTCACAATTAATTTTATCTCATAATTAAGCTGCAACAACACAAGTCACTTTTGTTTTGAATTAACTGCCAAATGACCTAGAAATAATGAGCTGAAACTTGTTTTATTTGTATTAAATAATGAGACGGTGGCACACTGCCCAACACCAAATTATTATTTTTTACATCCTAGGGCATTTTGGATGTACTGAATTAAAAAAATCATGTTTTTCACCTTCAGGTCAACGTTTGGAACAACAGTATTATTATTTTCCGTTTAGATGATGCTACACTCCTTCTAAAGTATTGTAATTCTCTGAATTTGGAATGCCGATAGAACATTCAATTTACATATACTTACTTTTTACCTACTTTGACTTGTAAGCTTGATCAGTCTCTCCTGCTGCATTTTAAAGTCCAACTGTGCAACTTCTTATAAGTTAACATAAAAAATGTACCCAAAGTTTAGAACTGGATCATGTGGGGCTAATTTTTTATGATATTTCAATAAAAAGAACAGAAAGCTTACAAAAACATTTGTTTTTTGGTCTAGTTAAAAATTACATTACCTTTACAATGGTTGACCCCTGACAGGAAGATCAGTATCATTTTGATCAGATTAGGCAATGGAATTTCTATGTAATTATACTGTTTTATAATTCAGTGTTATAACAGACAAACCACACTTTCCAAAACAATTCCATTTTATTATATACAAAATATTAAAAGAAAAAAAAAAACTTTGCAACACAACATGAAGGTTAATCGACATTTTATACATGCCGACCACTGAGTGTCTACACCAGCTTCCCAAACTGGGTCACAACTTGGATGAATAAAGCCGTCTCATGCCAGCTGTGGGTCAGGAAGGCTCGGTTGAATAATCCGTGCGGGCTGTCGCGGCGGACGCGTGGGATGATTCTACAAGGAAAATGCACACAATAAAATACAGCACGAAAGTGCAATATATACAGAAAAGACAATAGTTTTTAACAAGAATACATAAGCTTATTTCAGCGTATTGTTCACATGAATAATTAAAATAAAAGCTTTAGTCCGCAGTGTGCTGCAATAAAGCAGCGATCCATCCACAAATGAACAGCTTTTTTATTGCATAATAAACTGAGCGTCTTACCGAATATATTTGCGAAAAAAACGCACAATAAAAAAAAATTAAAACTCACCGTTAAAGGACTCCGATGTCGAGACCTCCCGGTATGTTTTTTCATTCCGGGCGGCTCCGTCTAACTCGCGCTGCATACGTTCGTCTGACAATGCAGTGAGCAGACACTGCAGCTCCTTATTGGTCCATGGAACACCCTTATTACGCGAAGCCATTTTTGATAGAGAATAAATGAAAATAGCACAGCAATACACTGAAAAGAAACCGCCAACAGTGGTTGCGTGCTGAGTAAAGGCGGTCGTGAAGATTCTTTTTTTTTTTTCAAAAACTTTATTGAGAAGGTCGTGAAGATTTGGTAGATGATGAGGAGGAGAGGGGCGGTTACAACCTGACCAATCAG
Source organism: Pholidichthys leucotaenia (assembly GCA_020510985.1). Classification (NCBI taxonomy): domain Eukaryota; kingdom Metazoa; phylum Chordata; class Actinopteri; order Cichliformes; family Pholidichthyidae; genus Pholidichthys; species Pholidichthys leucotaenia. The sequence continues at coordinate 267,226,524 of CM035843.1, forward strand.
CGCCGGTTACGACCTGACCAATCAGCGGAGACCAGTCTGTTAACGTCACAACACGGCACAGCTCAGCACTGCTGTACCCTGCCCTGGAGCGGGGCTGAGAATCGCGGCTGTTAAACCGTGTTGGGGCTTGTGGAAAAGCGTACAAAGCGTGCTGAGCCGTCCCGTGTCGCGCTAAAGCGTGCTAGTGGAAAAGGCCCTTTACGGGCTGGAGCGGTCCGAGGTGGTCCGTGCTTTCCAAAGTGCAGGTAGACAGGAACAGCCGCTAAAATCAGGTAACGAGCAGGCGTCAGGTAATGTTAGAAAATACTAAATAGTCAGGCTGAAAGTGCGAAGCAGGGAATGGAAAAATAACGAGGCACTCCACCCAGTGTGAAGCGGCACCGAATAAAACTTGGCAGGGCTTCTAGACGTGGGTGGTGGCAACAACACAGAGGGGAAAAGCAACTGTGTTGATTTGCAATGATCAGGCAATCTCTTTCCCAAAATACAGAGCTTAAGTAATGACAATCCTAATGAGGAAAGAGACCGCCGGTGTGCGTAATGAGAGGAGTAATCAGAGGAGTGCATAGGCTGGACTGAATGGAAACAGGTGTGCATGAGTGAGTGTCTGAGTGTGTGAATGAAGATGAATGGAAACGTGTGTGTATGTGTGCAGGAGAGTGCATGTGAATGTGTGTGTGCGTGGAAGTGAACACCAATGATGGGAAACAGCTGGTCACACTGACAAGAGGAGGAAGCGTGGCTGAGCTGTCAGGGAGCGAAGGACCCAAGGCTCCCAGACAGTGCCAGATGGAAAATAAACAATGAAAAGAGACAAAATAGCCACAGTGTCAGAACTGGGTTTGGGACCACTAAACCCAAGTTCATGACAGGAAATCTCTGACATCTGACCTGAATATTTTCTTGAAAAAGTCTTGACCACCAGAGGGAGTGGAGGAAACGTTGCAACGGAGCACCACAGACAGTCATTCATTTATTCAATTATTATTGTTATTGTTCAATTATTTTTTTAATAACACATATTTCGTTGTCTCCCTGGCAATGAAGATGAAAAAATATTTCACCATATAGCCTAATGATGATGTAAGCCAGTGCTTTTTAGCCTTTTTTGAGCCAAGGAACCCTTTTTACATTGGAAAAAATCTCACGGCACCCACCAACAAAAAAATGTTACAAAATGACACATTGTAGACTATTATTGTACATGTAATGACAATTTAATCTTGTAATTACTTTAAACTTAATCTGAAACCTGGGCCTGTTCAGATGAACACAAAGCTCATATTCTGGCAGGAATTGAGGAAAAGCATAAACTAAGCTCTTCCTCCACAGCTCTTGGAGTCTCTCTTGATGTTTTTTTTTTAGCAATCATGCTTGAAAAGCCCAGGTTTTTCTCATTAAAGTTACCTGTTTCTTCGCGTGCTCACAGAGATGAATAAAATAGTCTGTGTTCTTATCTTGAAGTGATGGGTGTTTTGTTTGGAGATGATGCTTAAGCTTGCATAGGGCCATTGGCACTGTTGGATAGCTTTTCCCCACACATCAAGCATAATGGCTTGGTGCAGTAGGATCCCCAGTGAAAGTAAATACAAAGGAAAGGTAACTTTTGCTCTATGTCTTCACTGTCTTAGCTTTCTTTTGACAATCACTCGGCCCTTAACCTGGTTTAGAATTCTGCCCAGGGCCCTGTTCAGAGTCTGAATCTTTCCTCTTCCAATATTTAACCATCGCTGTTTTTCATCTCGTCACCACGGTCATTAACCTCCATAAAACACATGAAGAGGAAGAAGAAGAAGACAGTAACCATACGGCATACTGACATAAATGAGCCACTACAGAACCCTTGCACAGCAATGGCACGTTATTTGTAATGTTTTGAATCAATTAAATGAAATTAAACAATTTTCCGTGGAACCCAGATTCCTAGGAACCATGGTTGAAAAACAAACAAAAAGAAACAGTTGGTATCATCACCCAACTTATTATTTTCATTTTTAACATAGGTATTGGCCCAAACTTTCACAATCAGTGCATCCCTAATAGAAACTGTTATATCCACAAACCTGGCAATGAGGACTGATGAGGATGGTGCCATTTACTGAACATTATTGCAAGCAAAGCATAAGAATAAAAGCACGTGTGTAATGGGACCAGCTGCCAACCACCTCAGTTGACTCCCATAGCACTGACTCCAACTGACTACCTGAGATGGCGGGCCGCCCAATATATACAGCGTGGTGACGTCATCCGCAGGACACACACCACTCCCTGATATACCTAATATCATACATCACATTTTTCCCCCCCTTGCAAAAAATAGAAAATATATCATTAACTTTAGCAGATAGCCCTCCCCAATTTAATAACCAAACTCCCACTTGTCAATCAGTCACCATTACTAACACGCACATTACTTAAACAGTATATACAGTGGTGTGAAAAAGTGTTTGCCCCTTCCTGATTTCTCTTTTTTTTAATGTTTGTCACACTTAAATGTTTCAGATCATCAAACAAATTTAAATATTAGACAAAGATAACACAAGTAAACCAAAATGCAGTTTTTAAATGGTGTTTATTATTAAGGGTAAAAAAAAATCCAAACCTACATGGCCCTGTGTGAAAAAGTGATTGCCCCCAAAACCTAATAATTGGTTGGGCTGTGGAGTGTGTGAAATCACAGGCAGATTCATTTCAAAATGATTTATTTCACACTCACATCTCATGAGCACAGAACAGGCTGAACTTTTTACCAGAGACTCTCCTCTTAAGTTTCACGGCTTACATCACACACAACAGGACATTTTCATCACACTGCATTCAACCCCCTACATCCTTGACTCCTTCCCGCTCTCTCACCAGGAGACTCCTGCTCTTTTGTCTCCCATGCTTATTCACTGTCTCTTGTCTGCCAGGAGACTCCTGCTCTTTTGTCTCCTATGCTTATTCACTGTCTCTTGTCTGAGATGCTAGAAATCTGACTCTCCCAAGGTGCTACAAATACACCCCCCCCCCCCCAGCATCTTAGATAGGACAATAGAATAACAGTTCACATGCTGTGATAGAACAACAGAACATCAGTCCACATGCTTTTTGGGCTTCCGTCTCCTCCCGTATCTGCTGTAACTGGGTTTTACCACCTCCGCGGCGCCGTTGTGCCGATGGGAGGTTGCTGGGAGGGGGGGGCACTTCGGTCTGTCCGTGTGGCTGCTCTGGTGAATCGTTTCCCTGGGGAGCTCTCCGTGGGGGTCTTCCACGCCGAGGGGCCCTAGCCAACAGCACTTGCTCGTCCGCCACAGCGAAAGCGGGTTTGAGTCTGTCTATGCCAATTTTTTCCCTCCTACCCCCCAAGTCTAGCAAAAAATGCTTATCCCCTGTTTCCAACACTCTGAATGGTCCATCATAGGGTGGGTGCAATGGAGGGCGGTGGGCATCGTGTCTGACAAACACGAACTCCGCGCTCTTCAAAGTTTGAGGCACAAAAACACGCGGAAAACTGTGGTGGGCAGGGCCCGGTAGCGTGCCTGTGTTTGCACTACGCTGCAAAAGCTGAGACGAGGAGCTGCCCGGAGCGGGATTATCTGGTAGAAATTCCCCGGGCAGCCGTAGTGGCTGCGTAAAAACGAGCTCTGCCGGGCAAGCTTCTAGATCCTCTTTTGGCATGGAGCGCAGCCCCAATAAAACCCACGGCAGCCTGTCTACCCAATTTGCATCTGTCAATGAGGCCCTGAGTGCTGCTTTCGGTGATCTATGAAAACGCTCGCATAACCCATTGGCCTGTGGGTTGTACGCAGTTGTGCGGTGAATTGTAACACCCAGGCTGCGGGCCATCGTAGACCAGAGTTCGGAAACAAATTGAGGGCCCCTGTCGGATGTAATGTCCGACGGGACTCCAAAACGCGCCACCCATGCTGTTAAAAAAGCGCGCGCTACATCTGCGGACGTGGTTGCCGCCAGCGGAACCGCTTCTGGCCAGCGCGTGGTGCGGTCCACCATTGTCAGGAGGTGCGTGCACCCCTGTGATGGCGGGAGGGGGCCCACGAGGTCCACGTTAACATGGTCAAACCTCTTAGCCGGAATACGAAATGGCTCCAAGGGAGCCTTCGTGTGTCTGTGTACCTTGGCTCGTTGGCACGCCACGCAGGCAGCAGCCCACTCTTTCACTTGTTTGCGTAGGCTCGGCCACACAAACTTCTCTCCCACCATTTTGACCGATGCGGCACTCCAGGGTGCGCCAGAGTGTGAACCGACTCAAACACGCGGCGGCGCCACGCGGCCGGGACCACGGGACGCGGGCGACCCGTGGAGACATCGCAGATTAGGGGGGGCATGCCGTCTTGCAGCACCCTGCTCTCCAGCCTTAACCCTGTTGGTCCAGACTGGAGCACGCGCACGTCTGCATCGCTAATCTGCTCCGCGGCCATGGCTGCATAATCTATCCCTATGCAGACCGGGGCCACCACGGTGCGCGAGAGGCAGTCCGCCACCACATTCAGTTTACCCGACACATGCTGAATATCGGTAGTAAACTCTGAGATTGCGGCCAGCTGTCTCTGCTGCCGGCCCGACCATGGTTCTGAAACCTTAGCCATCACGAATGTTAGTGGCTTGTGGTCCACGAACGCGGTGAAATTGCACCCTTCCAGCCAGAACTGGAAGTGGCGAATGGCCAGGTGGAGAGCCAGCAACTCTCTGTCAAACGCGCTGTATTTACGTTCACTGTCGCGCAAAGTTCTGCTGAAAAAGGCGAGCGGCTGCCAAGCCCTGGCGACACGCTGCTCTACGACAGCCCCTATGGCCACGTCAGAAGCGTCGGTGGTGAGCACTATGCGGGCTGTGGGGTCTGGATGTGCCAGCAGTGTGGCGTTTGCCAGGGCTGCTTTAACTTCCGAGAAAGCCCGCTCTCGCTCCGGGGTCCATTTGACCCTATCCGCGGGTTTCTGTTTTTTGAGCGCGGCGTACAATGGTTGCATGAGCTGCGCCGCGCGGGGAAGGAAACGGTTATAAAAGTTCACCATTCCCAAAAATTCTTGTAGCGCTCTGACCGTTTGAGGCCGAGGAAAATCCGCCACGGTGCGCACTTTGTTTGGCAGCGGGATCGCTCCTTCTGGAGAGACGCGGTGCCCCAAAAAATCAATCTCCGTTACGCCGAACTGGCATTTCGCCGGGTTGATTATTAACCCGTGCTCCTCCAACCTCCGGAAAACCGTCGTGAGGTGGGTTTCGTGTTCGTCTTCGGACACGCTGGCTACCAGGATATCGTCCAGGTAGACGAACACGAACGAGAGATCGAGCAGCACTGCATCCATCATGCACTGGAATGTCTGTGCCGCTCCTTTTAACCCGAATGGCATGCGCAGGAACTCGAATAGACCGAACGGAGTTATTACCGCTGTTTTGGGTATGTCTTCAGCGCGCACTGCTACTTGGTGGTAACCGCGGACCAGGTCTATTTTGGAAAAAATGCGTGCCCCGGCGAGGTGAACGGAAAAATCCTGTATGTGGGGAATCGGGTAGCGGTCGTGCGCCGTGGCGTTGTTCAACCTGCGGAAATCACCGCACGGTTGCCACGATCCCTCAGCCTTAGGGACCATGTGTAGCGCGGAAGCCCATGGGCTGTTCGAGCGCCTGATGATGCCCAACCTTTCCAGGTTGGCGAACTCCTCGCGCGCTATGGCCAGCTTAGCTGCGTCCAAGTGCCGAGGTCTTGCAAAAACGGGCGGACCGGTGGTGGTGATAAAGTGCTCCACCCCGTGTTTAGCGATGGCCGCGGAAAACGTCGGGACCGTGAGTGCTGGGAACTGAGTGAGCAGTGTGTGGAACTTACCGCCTGTAGCTGTGACGTTGGCTTGCGCTGTTGGCCGGGTCACTCGAGCTATACAGGGGAGAGAATCGAAGGACAGTGCATTAACCAGGCACCTGTTAGCAACATCAACCAATAAACCATGTGCACACAGAAAATCAGCCCCCAGTATATGGTAATTCAGTGCTGCTATGACAAAAGTCCATTCATATGTACGGCCGTGTAGAGACAAGAGCATAGTCCTCTCACCAAAGGTCTTAATATCCGAGCTGTTTGCTGCCACTATCTCGGGGCCGCTAGATCCTGCCGCCGGTCAGCGTAGGTCGGCCGGATGAAGCTCCTCTGGGCCCCGGTGTCCACGAGGAAATGCCTCCCTGAGCGTGCGTCCGTTAGGTAGAGCAGCTTGTTCACTTCACTGAGGGTCGGTGCTGCTACCGACCCTCGGCCTTGGCATTTTCCCGAGTGCTGGAATTGGCACGGTGGCGTACATCCGCGTGCGTTCTCTCCGAAGCGGCGGTGGTAGGAACAAAGCGTGTCTCTCTGGTGCTCCCTGGTCCCCGCTGCTGCTACCGTCGGTGGCTCCTCGCCTCCTCTGGTCATCTTGCTGGGCTCCGCCGCTGCTGCGTTGACTGTGGTCGCCCTGGTGGCGATGATGATCCAGTCTGCCTCCTGGGCTAGCGCACGGTAGTCTCACGCGGCCAGCCGAGGCAAATTGGCCAGAAGCGCTCTCGCTACTGTCGGAAGGTTCCGGAGGAAGAGGAGGGCAAACAGAAAGTGGTCGTCGTCCATGCCCTTTAACGTCAGCATCTTCTCCATCAGGTCTACGGCTGAACCCTCTCCTAGCTCGGTCCGCGTCAGGAGCCTCTCCGCTCTCTCACAGTCCGAGAGCCCGTAGCACTGGATGAGCGCAGCTTTGAGCGCCTCGTATCTGTTGCTGGCTGGAGGATGATCGAGCAGGCTCGCTACCTGTTGAGCTGTGCGGGCGTCGAGCGCTGCGACCACATGGTAGAATCTGGTGTCATCCGCTGTTACTCCCCGGAGGGCGAACTGGGCCTCGGCGAGGTGGAACCAAGAGCGCGGGTTGTGCTGCCAGAAATCTGGTAGCTTGATTGAAACCGCACACGTGTGGCTGGAGGTTCCAGTCCGGGCTGTCTGTGGGGTGGCTGCCGCCTCGCTGTAGCTTCCTGACCGGGCTCGCTCCGGGGATCTTGGCTCGTGTTCCATAATACGTCTTGGGTCACCAGTGTGGAGTGTGTGAAATCACAGGCAGATTCATTTCAAAATGATTTATTTCACACTCACATCTCATGAGCACAGAACAGACTGAACTTTTTACCAGAGACTCTCCTCTTAAGTTTCACGGCTTACATCACACACAACAGGACATTTGCATCACACTGCATTCAACCCCCTACATCCTTGACTCCTTCCCGCTTTCTCACCAGGAGACTCCTGCTCTTTTGTCTCCCATGCTTATTCACTGTCTCTTGTCTGCCAGGAGACTCCTGCTCTTTTGTGTCCTATGCTTATTCACTGTCTCTTGTCTGAGATGCTAGAAATCTGACTCTCCCAAGGTGCTACAGGGCCACCCTTAGCAGCAACAACTGCAATCAAGCGTTTGCAATAACTGACAATGAGTCTTTTACAGTACTGTGGAGGAATTTACGCCCACTCATCTTTGCAGAATTGTTGTAATTCAGCCACATTGGAGGGTTTTTGAGCATGAGCCGCCTTTTTAAGGTTATGCCACAGCATCTCAATCGGATTCAGGTCGGGACTTTGACTAGGCCACTCCAAAGTCTTCATTTTGTTTTTCTTAAGCCATTCAGAGATGGACTTGCTGCTGTGTTTTGATCATTAGCCACGAATACATGTGCAAAATTTCTTCAATCTGATTACAATTCAGATCAGAACTTTACTGTTTACATAGATCCTGAAAAAGTTGATCCGGTTAGGACGTGCATTTCCATGTGTCACATGTTTGAATGGACTAAGTCATTTTGACATGCGCACAATTATCTGACATTCCAGAAATAGTAGAAGAAGAAGCAACTTCTGATGTAAACAAACCCCGCTTCGTGTCTTTCTCTTTTTGAAATGGACCTGTATTGTGTTATTCAGACTGTACTTTTGCTTCTGCTGGTCTCTGTAATGAAGCTACAAGCCCAGCAGTACATACTTCTGCACATGACGAACAGAGGGAGACAGACCAGATTTGTTTTATTCCTGCCATGTCTTCCGCTAGCTGCTGTAAAGGCGGAAATACGTCACGTTGATGTGTGGCTGACATACAGACGTGCACAGTAAACATATTTTCTACCCAAACTTCGGAATAAGTATTTATATACGCACCAATTGAATTAACAATTGGCATAACCCACCCATATGAATCGGATGGAAATTTTGATCCAAATGAGTGTGATCGGGTCAGAATATTCAGATTGGAGTGTTTACATGAAGCATTTTTATTCCAATCGGGCTTTTAATCCGATTACTTGTGTCTATGTGAACATGGCTATTGTCCTGCTGCAGAACCAAAGTGCACTTCAGCTTGAGGTCACGAACAGATGGCCAGACATTTTCCTTCAGGACTTTTTGGTAGACAGCAGAATTCATGGTTCCATTTACCACAGCAAGTCTTCCAGGTCCTGAAGCAGCAAAACAGCCCCAGACATCACACTTCCACCACCACATTTTACTGTTAGTATGATGTTCCTTTTCTGAAATGCTGTGTTACTTTTATGCCAGATGTAATGGGACACACACTTTCCAAAAAGTTCAACTTTTGTCTGATCAGTCCACAGAGTATTTTCCCAAAAGTCTTGGGGATCATCAAGACATTTTCTGGTAAAACTGAGTACGAGCCTTTATGTGCCATAACTCCCTTGTCAGGGTAGATAATGGCACTACGCGCTGGCTGTGAGTTTGCAGGTTTATTGATGAACACACACAACACAAAAACTTACAAGACAAGCGAGCAGGAGAATAGAGGGTATGCGCATGACATCACATGACATCACAGTCCTGGAAGTTATGGTGTTTATTCAGCACTGGGTGGCAAAAAAAATGTGTGCTACCATTGGTTTGAATCATTTGAATGCAGCAAAAACACCTAAAATGAAGATGGGCTGGTTTAATCAACTTTTGAGGTGACATGTTAAAAATCTTGTGTATGCTCTAATTTTTTTAAATTTTAGATATTTTTTTAAATCATTTTTTACAGTGTAAAATCACACAGAAAGTCCAGTTTTGTTAGTTAGCGGTTAACCGTGCGTTAGCCTAGCTTCCCGGCACAGTTGGCCTGTGGTGACACTAAACACAGCAGGGAGACATTCCTTTGGGATTGTCTTCTGGTGCTTTCCTCACATCCAGCAGAGAGCTTGGAGGAAGCAGAGAACAATTGGCATACAGACAGAGAGCCCCTTGGGGGACAACCAGTTAATCACGCGATTGATATGTATTGACTGATATGTACAGTGATCCCTCACTTATAGCGTTTAATGGGGACCAGAACCGACCGCGAAAAGTGAAAAATCGCAAAGTAGCGTCACCCCCCCCCCCCCAAGGGCGTCACAAGCACTATTTTGCACAAAAAGGCACAAGAGAACAGCGAAAAGTGCCACTAAGCAACACGAGCGATAAAGAACAATGAATGCAGTCTTCCTTCGCTGGGTATGGGTGCTCGGCAGGGAGAGAATCTGGGTAAAACGTCTCGGCCAATCAGCTTGCGAGATTCCCGAGCGGTGAAGAGGTGGGCGGAGAGGAGTGGAGCGGTGGTCAGAGAGGTGGATTTTGAGTTGTGCGGGCTCTCTGTGTTGATACCTGATGTTCTAATGTAGTCTCCCTGCCTTCTGCTAGCGCCCGGGCAACTTTCGTGCCATTTTTTCTCAATTTTGAATTTTTGATGCACTGAGGGCGCGAAAGGTGAAATGCGAAGTAGCGAGGGATCACTGTATATCGATATGTAAATGTGCCATGCATTCTCTCTTGTCATATTGTTATACATCCCCGGAGTAAGGAGAGGAGTCTGGTGCCAGTTAATCACGCGATTGATATGTATTGTCTGATATGTATATCAAAATCTATTTTATATATGTATTTTTTTTATTTTTATTTTTTTAAGAGAAGATGGCGGCCGGGATGGTCACACTTTTTCAGTGCTGAGACAAAGTTGCTGATTTTGCCACTAAAATAACTAACCAACAGCGAATATCTGATCAACATTTGTGACGCACACGCATAGGCTGAAATTCCACCTTGGTTGAAATACCCCTTTATTCGCCTTTCACCGGGCTCTGTGAGTAAACTGATTAGCATTTCTTTTCTTGGTTCGCTGCTACGCTTTACCTGAAGCTTTTGCTAAACTAACGCTATTGCTATAGCTAACGCCATAGCTAGTCGTAGCACCTAACACCGACACAAAGAAGCGACTCTGTCCCCGGTGATTGGGGCTCGCCGGAGGAACTAACCGAGGCAACAGTTGGACGGGAGCTGGATCGGAATTCAAGTACAGCGGTGGTAGGAGACGAGGACCAGTGGAGGACCACCGGGGCCCCAGCCGGATAAGAGCCAGAATCGGAGCCCAGTTACAGCGGCGGGGCTCAGCGGAGGATCTACTGAGGAAGACGGCGGTAGGTGGCGGGGCTCAGCGGAGGAACTACCTGGACCCCAGCTGGACAGGAGCAGGATCGGAGCTCAACTACAGCGGCAGTGGGCGGCGAGACTCGGTGGAGGAGCTGCCGGTACCCCGGCTGGACAGGAGCTCAATTGCAGCGGGACTAGCAGCGGAGGGGGCTAGCTGAGGCCCAGCTGGATTCGAGGTTGGTCGGATCGGATACCGGCAACACCAACAGAGATTGTTTTACTATCAACAGGTCAGTAAAAATGCCACCAAAGAAGGAGGAAATGGAAGAGATCAAAAAATCTCTGAACTTCATGTCAGAAGAACTGACCAAAGTGGCTAGTCAGCAGGCTAAAATATTAGGGCTAATGGAAGAAGTCCGAGAATTAAAATTAACAATTAAGGAAAAAGACAAAAAAAATTGCAGACTTGGAGTGACGCGTCGAGGATCTTGAACAATGTTCTCGTATGGATGATCTAATTATAAGTGGACTAGACATTAAATATCAATCATATGCTCATGCTACAGCAGGAGTGAGAGGTGAGGGGGCTCCCACAAGTGAATCAGTCTCCCTAGAAAACCAGGTGCTTCAGTTCCTTGAAAGTAGAAATATAAAGGTTGAAGCAAATGCAATTTCAGCCTGTCATGCTTTACCCAGAAAGGATAATAAAACAAAGAAATCAATTGTGATGCGCTTTGTGAACAGAAGGGTAAAGAATGACATACTGAGGCAGGCCAGAAAGCTACGGGGAACAGAAATTTACCTAAATGAACATCTAACAAAGTCAAAGTGCCTTTATTGTCATTCCATTGTTAATGAACAATGCAACAAAATTGAGATGCTGCTCCCTAAAAACAAACTATAAACAAACTATCACACTCACAGTTCACTCATGCATTTAACATTCTTATAATTACAACAATAAATAATGCTTGAAACAAAATTACCTAAAAGTTGAATACAATATGTACGTAGCAATAATGAAAACATACTGATCGATAAATACAAAAGACCAGCTTATGCACACAGGGTTGTTGCTACAAAATAACCTAAAATAACAAAAAATAACAGCAGTCCGTGTGTGTTACATAAATCAGTTCAAAATACGTACTGCTGCTGGGAGAAAACTATGATTAAACTTGGTAGTCTGGATTTTATGGGATCTGTACCGCTTTCCCGAGGGGAGCAAGTGAAAGAAGTCATGGCCTGGATGAGCACAGTCTTTAATGATGGCAGTAGCTCTGTTGAGGCACCGAGACCTGGAAATCTCTTCCAGAGAAGGGAGAGAACAGCCAGTGATTTTTTGCGCAGTCTCGATCACTCTCTGGAAGGCTTTGCGGTCTGCGGCTGAACAGCCCTCATACCAAACCGTGATGCCATATGACAGAATGCTCTCAATAGCAGAGCAATAAAATAAAACCATCAACTGTGCATTCAGGCCATTCTTCATGAGGAGCCTCAGAAAGTGTAGACGTTGTTGAGCCTTTTTTTATCATAGCTATGGTATTAACTGCCCAGGTAAGGTTGTGAGAAATATGAACACCCAAAACAAAAACTAATGCTGAAATAGCACGGCAAGCACGGATGCTGAAAAGACAAAATTAGATACAGGCAACATGGACAAGAAATTGTAGTTTGGATCAAACTAAATGGAACACCCGAGGAAGCAAAGAGTATAATAATCAGAGATCTTACTGACTTAAATAAATATAGATGAACACTGATTAAGAAAATTAAGAGACTATGATAATCCATATCCACACACATGGCAAGAATAGTTCTTTTGACATATCATGTCAATGTACTTTAAAAAAAAAACTAAACAAAACAAACAAAAAATCTTATGACTGACTTGAGTAGACATCAATTATACCCAGCTGGAGGAAGTCATTTGACACAGAGTGAAGAAATTCAAACTCTGAAAATATGCCATTATGCTGAACATAAACTACAAGAGATGGAGAATGATACTGATCCTGATAACCACTTTTTCAATAATATTCATAATCATTGTGAATATTACACTGAAAAGCAATTCAAAAGTCAAGTGCAACTAGATGGTAAACTATCAATAATACACTTCAACAGCAGAAGTCTTAACAAAAACTTTCCACAGATTCAGGACTATTTAACAGCTAGACAGAAAATTTACAGCTATCGCAGTCTCTGAAACTTGGCTTAATGAAGAGCAGGCTTCTCTGATGGCAATAGAGGGATATCAGATGTTTCATATTAACAGATCTCAAAGAAAGGGTGGTGGTGTTGTACTGTATATTGATGACCTGTATAGGTGTAAGCTTGTAAATGGAATGTCCTTTGCACTACCAGGGATTTTGGAATGTGTAACTGTTGAGATTGACCAAGATAAAACAAAAAATCTAATTATAAGTTGTATATATAGAACGCCAGGAACTTGCATTGAGACATTCAGAGATAAATTAGTCGAGCTGTACAATAATATTACTAGTAAGAAAATGGTAGTAATTTGTGGAGATTTCAATATTGATTTACTAAATCCATATCAACAAAATGTAATTACAGAGTTCATGAATTCTATGTGCAGCATGAGTCTATATCCCACAATAACACATCCCAGTAGAATCACAGTTCACACTACTACACTTATTGACAACCTGTTTGTTAATATTATTGATAAGAAAATAGAAAGTGGATTATTGATAAATGATATAAGTGACCATTTGCCAACCTTTGCACTTATTGCAGTTTGCACTTTTGCACTTACTGCTCATTTAGCAGCAGACTACATCATCCCAGGTGCACAACCGAGAGGTTTCGTAGGTCCTTCCTACCAACGGCTGTCAGACTGTACAACCTAAGCAGGGCTGCTCGCAGAGATAGCAAAAAGACGTAACAAACTAATAGTTTTTTGAATGCAAAAGATGCAATAGACTTACACAATGGTCCCCTCCGGCATACAACTAGGAACATACCGGTCGCTATGGAGGGTGAGAATATGTATGGGCACATAATCATACCATGTAGGATAACTAAGTAGACGGTTATGCTGTTTCATCCCATCCAGCTACAATGCTCTGCACTGTGTGTCTGTGTGTGTGTGTGTGTATATATTTATTTTATAGTAATATGTACATATGTATATTAGCCGCTCTTGCTTGCTTGTTTTTTTCTTGCCTTCTGATTGTTGCTCTGAGTGTTGCTATCCCTGTGCTGTTGCAATCCTGGAATTTCCCCATTGTGGGACTAATAAAGGCTTATCTTATCTTATCTTATCTTATCTTATCTATGGCCACACAGGGGCCATCCATCCATCCATCCATCCATCTTCTACCGCTTTTCCGGAGGTCCGGGTCGCGGAGGCAGCAGTTCAAGCAGAGAAGCCCAGACTTCCCTCTCCCCAGCCACCTGCTCCAGCTCTTCAGAGGGGATACCAAGGCGTTCCCAGACTAGCTGGGAGACATAGTCTCTCCACCGAGTCCGAGTAGTCTCTCCACAGGGGCCAATACAGAAAAATTTTTAAAATCTTCAGATACAAATCAAATCACAAAATGCAATCAGTTCTTTTAAAGAAGACTTGCTGAAGCAAGACTGGACAAAAGTCTATGTATCAGATGTAAATGAAGCCTATGACACATTTATGAACATTGTAACCACTCTTTATGAAAAAAATTGTCCATTAGTAAAGAAAAAGCGTAAACATAAATTTGTCGATAAGCCATGGTTAACCAAAGGATTACAAAAGGTGTGTAAAAAGAAAAATTTATTATATAAAGCTTTCCTAAAGAAAAGGACAAAAGAAGCAGAGTAGCGGTATAAAACATACAAAAATAAGTTAACATATATTCAATTCAATTCAATTCAACTTTATTTATATAGCGCCATTTCACAACAACAGTCATCTCATAGCACTATCAACTGTAGGGGGGAACCCCCACAGTTGCAGAAAGACCCCAGCAATCAGGCGATACCCTGTGAGCAAGCACTTGGCGACGGTGGAGAGGAAAAACTCCCTTTTAACAGGAAGAAACCTCCAGCAGAACCAGGCTCAGGGAGGGGCAGTCATCTGCTGCGACTGGCTGGGGGGTGAGGGGATAGAGAAGAAGAAAAGAACAGACATGTAGAGAGCAAACAGCACGATGGGGACTCAATCTATGGGAGAGAACAAACAGATGTTAATGACCAGCAAAAAAAAAAAAAATATTTCATAGAGAGTGAGGAAAGGAGTGAGGCCCAGTGCATTACTGGAGGTCCCCCGGCTGACTAAACCTATTGGCAGCATAACTAAGGGAGGGTTCAGAAACACATGATCCCTCCCTAATTGTAGGCTATATCAAAAAGGTAGGTTTTAGCCCTATTCTTAAAAACAGAGATCGAGTCTGACTCCCGAATCCAGATTGGCAGCTGATTCCACAGGAGAGGAGCTTGATAGCTGAAGGCTCTGCCTCCCATTGTACTTTTGGAGATTCTAGGTATTACAAGTAATCCTGCATTTTGGGAGCGTAGTGCTCTGTTAGGATAATACGGTAGTATCAGATCTTTTAAATAAAAAGGAGCCTGATTGTTTAGAGCTTTGTAAGTAAGAAGAAGGATTTTAAACTTAATTCTAAACTCTATGGGAAGCCAATGAAGGGAGGCCAGAACCGGAGAGATATGATCTCTCTTTCTAGTACCTGTTAAAACTCTTGCTGCAGCATTTTGGATCAGCTGAAGACTTTTTAAAGATGATTTAGGACAGCCTGATAATAAAGAATTACAATAATCTAATCTCGAGCTAACAAAAGCGTGGATCAGTTTCTCAGCATCACTCTGAGACAAGATGCTCCTAATCTTGGCAATATTACGCAAATGATAGAAGGCAGTCTTAGAAACAAATTTAATATGTGAATTGAAGGACAAATCCTGATCAAAAATAACTCCAAGGTTCCTCACAGAGCTATTAAGAGAAAGAGTAACTGCATCCAAACTGAAAGTTTGATTTGGAAAGGAATTTCTAAGGTTTTTTGGACCAACAAGAATGACTTCAGTCTTATCTGAATTTAATAGCAGGAAATTACAAGTCATCCAAGCTTTGATTTCCTTAAGACAGGCTTCTAACTTGGCTAATTGATTACTATCATCTGGCTTCATTGACAGGTATAATTGTGTGTCATCTGCATAACAATGAAAATGTATACAGTGCTTTCTAATAATGTTGCCGAACGGAAGCATATATAAACTAAAAAGAGTAGGGCCGGGACTTCCGGTTATGGCTGCCACGTAGGACGGACGTGTCTCGCTCTGCTCTGCTCCTGGAGAAAAAAAATCGGCAAATAACTCTCTCATTTGGGACAGAACGTATCCCAGCATTTGGGCGAGGATATGTCGGCGAAGCCTAAGGCTGGAAAACCAGGAAAAGGAAAAAGCGAGCCGCCGAAACAGTCCAAATTAACGGACTTTCAGGTCTGTGACGCAGCAAACAAGGCTCCATATATGGCGGAGGAGGCTGGCGGCGGTGCGATTTCTGCGGGGAATGGCGCAGATGCGCTGATGGCTGCCATGAGTTCAATGAGAGCGGACTTTTCCTCTAGATTTGATGGGATTATGACAGCGCTGGAAGGAATAAGAAAGGAATTGGGTGACTGTGTAGAACGAACGGCGCAGATGGAGCTCCGTCTCGCTAGTGCTGAAGATGACGTCACCCGTCTTCAATTAAAGGTGCGCACTTTGGAAAAAAAAAATAAATCTCTGGAAGATAATATTTTGGATTTGGAATCTCGGTCGAGACAGAATAATTTGAGGCTGGTGGGTCTTCCAGAGGAATCAGAAGGTCGGGACGTATGTTCCTTTCTGGAAAAGTGGATTCCGGAGGTGCTGGGCAGCGAGGAGTTGCAATCAGCAGTGGTTCTGGAAAAAGCACATCGTATTGGCCCACGGAGAGATAAGGGACCGCCGAGGACCTTAATTATGAAGTTTCTTAGCAACAGAGACAGGATGAAGATCTTCAACGCTGCACGTGCTAAAGGAGAGATTAAACACCAGGACCAGCAGGTGCGGTTCTACCCAGATTTGGCCACAGGAATCCAGCAATTGAGGAAGCAGTTTGATCCCGTACGTAAGGAGCTGCGCAACCTTGGGATTCGTCATGGTGTAATCTATCCTGCGAGACTGCTGACCACGTATGAGGGCAGAACCCACATCTTCAAGACCCCAGAGGAGGCGCAGGAGTTCATCAAGAAGATCAAAAAAGAAGAAGAGACTAGTGGGAGCTAAGCATGAACAAAATATAAGGTAGAATAATTAAGCATTTGCACAGGCGTCTGACTGACTTGAAGTAAATAGTAAGTTTACAAAATATAGATTGTATTATATATTAAAAAAACAAAACAAAAACAAAACAAACAAACAAAAAAAAACTATTTTGTACAAAGTTGTTAAAAATTTTGGAGTTAAGTTGGAAAACTACAGAGGAGAGTTAATGTTACGTCATTAAAAGCAGTAGAGTTAGGGTGATTGGGAGGATGAAGAAGGAGTGGCTTAGGCTGTTCCCCGTGGGTGTGGAACGGTCGATGGCTATATCGGGAGACAGAATTTTTCTTTTGATTTTGGGGGGTTTGCCACAAGTGTGGGAAGGGGAAATTTGTTTGTGTGTAGTTTGTAGGATGAATGTTCAACCACTCATGTTTTTGCTTCTCTGTATGAGCATGTTTACACTGCAAGGTAATCCCAAACTCTCTATTGATCATGGACCAAAGTGTTAACCTTAATTTAACTTCATGGAATTGCAGAGGTCTACAAAATTTAAAAAAACTTAAACAAGTTATGAATAAAATAAAGGACATGGGTTCAAGAATTGTGTTTTTACAAGAAACTCATCTGATAGAGGAGGATGTTAAAAGAATTAGGAGTAGATGGCAGGGAAGTGTATTCACCTCTTCATTTTCATCCCGAGCCAGGGGAGTTATGACTCTCATACATAAATCAGTTCCTTTTCAAGTGAAAAATGTAATTGGAGACAAATTTGGAAGATATGTAATCATTCAAGGTTCTTTGCTATTAGAAAATATAAATCTTGTGAACTTATATGGTCCCAATATAGATGATCAGAAGTTCTTTGCTAATTTATTTCTCATCTTATCATCACTTACAGGGCAACATATAATAGCAGGGGATTTTAATTGTACATTGAATCCAGGTGTGGATAGATCAACAGGACTGGATTGTACGCACATTGGATGTAGGATGACTATTAATCATTTTATGAAAGAATTGAGATTGTTAGATATATGGAGAGAAATGAAACCACAAGTTAAAGCCTATTCTTGTTATTCCAGTACCTACAAGACATTCTCACGTATTGATTATTTTTTGATTTCCACAGAATTAAGGTCCAAGATTCAAAACTGCTTTTATGATAACATCGTGATCTCTGATCATGCACCCTGTTGTCTAATATATGTAGATAAAAAATTGACAAAGGAATCAGGTAGATGGCAATTTCAGCATAAATGGCTTCAGGATGAGGAATTTGTCAAGTATATAGAAAAACAGATAGACGAGTTCTTTGACATCAATACTACACAAACATCAGCATGTGTAAAGTGGGAGGCTTTCAAAGCTTTTATTAGGGGACATATTATTAGTTATACAGGATCAAAATCTAAGAAGACTCGAGAGGAGAGAGCTAAACTGGAACATAAAATAAAAAATCTTCAGGAAAAAGTGTATGCAGGAAGTGACCCAAGGTTGGAGAATGAATTACTGATTTTGAGAGCTGAATACGACAAAAAATCAGCGAATAGAGCTGCCTCGAGTCTTCTAAGATTGAAACAATCTTTTTATGAACAAGGTGAAAAATCAGGAAAATTATTAGCATGGCAGATTAAACAATTGGAAATTAAAACACCAATTACCAGTATTATAAGTAACGGACAGGTAGTTATAGATCCTTTAGAAATTAATAGAGCCTTTAGAGATTACTATGAAAAATTATATGATACCAAAAATGAACCTGATTTAACAAAACTAAATGGGTTTTTGAACGAACTATCTATACCGTGTATTCCAAATGAAAACAGGGAGATATTGGAGTCTAAAATTAGTCAAGAAGAAGTTGGGCTAGCCATTGATAATATGAAATCAGGAAAAAGTGCAGGACCAGATGGTCTTCCAGTTGACCTTTATAAAAAATTTAAGAATAAATTAATAAAACCTTTTTTGGAAATGGTTTTAGAAGCATTTCAAAATAATAATTTACCATCATACATAAATAATGCCTTAATTATACTGCTGCCAAAACCAGGTAAGCCCTCTAATAAATGTGAAAATATGAGACCAATAAGCCTATTAAACGCCGACCTTAAGATAATCTGTAAAATTTTAGCAAGACGAATACAAGAAATTTTACCAAATATTATTAATCGAGATCAGAATGGCTTTATAAAGGGTAGACAAGGCTTCCATAATGTAAGAAGACTATTTAATATTATTTATTTTAATAAAGAAGCACCGGATACAGCTCTCCTATCATTGGACGCCGAAAAGGCCTTTGATAGAGTTGAATGGCCCTTTCTTTTTGAAGTCCTACAAAGGTTTGGACTTGGAAATAATTTCATAAAATGGGTTCAAATAATATACAATAATGCTACAGCAGAAATCCTAACAAATAACAATATTTCAAAACCAATAAAAATCAATAGAGGATGTCGACAAGGCTGTCCACTTTCACCTTTACTGTTTACTATGGCAATTGAACCTTTAGCGATAGCGATACGTTTACATTCACAAATATATGGAATTAAAGTTGGACCAACAGAACATAAAATCTCCCTGTACGCCGATGACATAATTTTGTTTATGTCGAATCTAAAAAAATCAATTCCAACCTTGTTGAATTTAATAAAGAATTTTGGGGAAATATCAGGATATAAAATAAATAAAACTAAATCTTCAATATTAATGCTAAATGAGACCCAGAGAAATTACCCAGCCCCTGAGGTAAATCAATTCAATGTTGTAAATCAGTTTAAATATTTAGGAATCCAAATTATGCCTAAGCTAGAATCAGTCGCCAGTGTCAACTATGAAGCCTTAATGTCAGATATCAATGAGTTAACTCAGAGATGGATGTCACTACCAATGTCGATGATCGGGAGAATCAATATACTTAAAAGTAATATCTTACCTAAAATACTTTATTTATTTCAATACATTCCCTTATCACCACCTTTAGATCTATTCTCAAGAATAAAAAAAAAGTTAGTGGAATTTATATGGAACAACAGGAGGGCTAGATTACGTTTGTCTTTATTATATTTACCATTTGATCGTGGAGGTCTGAAATGTCCAAATTTTATGTTGTATTATTGGTCGGCACAACTGAGGTCTATGACATATTATTTTTCATCAAATGATCTCCCTCACTGGACTGAAATGGAATCATACAATTTACCTTTACCTCTTCCCATATTCATATACTCAGATTCGGCAAAAAAATTACAAAAACAAGTTAAAAATCCATTTGTAAAGCATATGATCAAAATATGGTGTGAAACTAAAAACTATTTAAAAGAACCACAGTTATTGTCACAATTTAGTCCAATATGGGGTAATCAATATTTTAAACCAGGGAGAGCGGACGCTGTATTTAAAGTATGGAATTTAAAAGGGATACAAAAGATTCAGGATTTATATTTGCCATGTGCAGACAACATAATGTCTTTTGAAGAGCTGAGGATCAAATTTAATCTCAATAGAACACATTTTTTTAAATATCTTCAACTTAGAAACTTTATTCGATCAAATCAAAATAAAGCTCTCACTCGACCTATTTATTCATCCTTGGAAAAAATGATGATGAAAGATAGTAAAAGAAAGGGTATTATTTCAGAGTTTTATAACTCACTGACACTATCTTCAAGTGAAAATTCACTGAAAAGA